>CM070033.1:138304602-138319635 GCA_036250615.1 Ptychadena robeensis
AAGGTACTGTCAGGTAACTTTTGGCAAAATCTTTGATCTAGATGTGATTTCCGGCCATTAAACCTGAAGAAAGCAGCATTTCAAAAGATACATATTTTTGGGGAGAAGTTTAGCCATTGATCCCCCTCTGGCATGACACTGTCCAATTGGTTGCACCCTTTTGACTTTTTTTTATTGGTATTTTAACTACAAATATGACCTGAAGGTTTGAGAAGTTCACCCTCCCTTAAAGTCAATGGAGGTTCTGCATGTTTGCAAGCGAACAGCGGGTATTTGCAGAAGTTCGATTCGCCTGTTTGCGGACAGCTGCATCACTACTGATGGACACTCAACAGTATCCAATGCAAAGCTCCAGGACAAACCAAGGTCACTGCAAAACAAAAGACTACTGAAGTCCCACTGGGCATTTAAGTTTGACCCACCTGCAGTAAGCTTCACCAAAACATATCTTCTTTCTCGTCTATTAACCTCCTTAGAGGTTTTCCAGAGTGTGGCTCAGGGGTGATGTCAATTACCGAAATAGTAACCCTGACCCACGCTCGGAATTGCATACTTGTTCCAGGAAAGCCGACAGCGTCCTCCAGTGAGAACGTACTCTGTTCTTCTTACTGGAGCCACTTCCCTAATGTAAGCGATGATGCCGTGGATGTAGGCACCCCTATGAAGCGTACAGGAGAAAGCACCCCAAGCCCTTAGATCTCCAGTGTGGTAATATGTGTGTGTGTGTGTGGGGGGAGGGGGGGCGGTAGGGGATGGGCAGAGCAGGTGGGAAATGGAAATCTCTTTATATTTTCTATACCACTTTAAGGTAGGGAAATCAGAAACAATGGGACTGCCAGGTTCATAAAATCAATCCAAGGAATGAATGGGCAACACAGCAATCAAACCATATTTTTAAGGCACAAGAAAAAAAAAATCAACTGACTTCTTGAGTTGAAATGTTCCAGACAAGATAGGGTGGCTGCGGCTGCTTTTGTTCTTCTCATTTAACATGTGACTATTTTGAAGAGACCATGTATATTTGTAGATAAAGGTAAGCACAGGCAGGTTTTCGTCCTAACTGGCAACTGAGGTTTGAGGGATAAAGAAGAGACGTTATTTAGATGGTGGATGTCGCTTATCCTTTGAGCTGGCCATAGACGCTTAGATTTCCCAGAGATGGATTTGTTAAAGGATCGTGACATGCAATTGAGTCTTTGATCATAAGTCATACATGGATCGAAAAGTGCACCATTTTCAGGATAAGATTTATCGACCGATCGATTGGTGACATAACTGAAGATCGGCTACACAAAAAAATTTGATCGGAAATTATGGAAGTGGGATCAGGCCTGCATGGGTTGCTCAAAGTGCAGATTTTAAGGTCTCCAATAACGTCCTTCGATTCGCGACAGATCCCTAAACCCTGCCGATTGATTTTTCAAACGATTTCTAATTATTTCGGTCAATCGCACACTTTACACATAGCTTAGCTTTACTAGCTTTCTTACCATAGCTTAACTACTCTTCTTTATAATTCTGCTTGATGAGCCATTAAAAAAGAAAGGATGCTTTTTGTCAAATATTTTGTGGGTTTTTCTAGACAGAAAGGATTAAATGTACAAAATATTATAAATTGAGCGAAGCTGTAATAGGACACAATTACAGTAAACCTGAAAAGTCCTTTTTTTAATCATGTGTTCTTCTCTTAATTCTTATGAAAAGATAATATTTAAGGTATAGTAAAAATGTAACGTACATGTGAATAATAATTGGTGGTGACAGATGCACTTTTCATACTCTGTGCCCTAAGGACAACATTGAACTTTGTGTATTGTAAAGATAGCTCTGAGCATAGCAATGTGTAATAGAAACCCCGTCATTGAAGCCTTTTATTACAGTATAATACCAGGTCAAACCCAGCTTGACTGGGCACTTGAACCTCTGTTTATGTCAAAGCAATTTGCATTTTTATTTATTATTATTATTTATTAACCTTTTATCATCCAGGGATTTTTTGTAACTTTGTCATTATGGAACGCAATGTTTTTTCAGCTTTCGGCTTCTATGTGATCCAGTGTCCTTATTTTTCCCATTGCTTCTCACCAGTCGATGTGAATAGTTAACCAAGAATTTGCAATCCATCTAATTAAAGACAAGCTCTACCAAAAATTAATATTCCAATGTGTGGGTGGTAGTGGGGAAGCTTATTTACATACTTTTCACATCACTAACAGTCATCAGTTTCTAAATTATGAGTTGTGCCCAACTGTTCAGGCTATTGGAAAGCCAAATCATGGTGTCACATGCTTTCTGTGAATTCTTATAAAGCAGGCAAACAAAGTTTGGCTCAGTTGAAGATAGTACAACCTTTGTTATAACTTTTTGGGAGAAAGCAAAGGAATTCCAGCAAGGAAAGCTTGCCATTAGAGTCTTGGAGGAATAAAATAAGTATAATAAATATGGCAGGTGATCCATTGATCCACTAGGTTCCACTCATTGGAAGCCAACTCAGATTGGATTGGTCTGATGAAACAAGAGTAGCCACCTGTTTCCAGCCCTGGAACCCTCTGGGAACATCTTTTTATACCAGTGCACAGGCAGTATTCAGAGAGCCAAATTGTATGCAGCTTTAGTGAAAGACCAAGTGGAAGGCTGGAAGCCACCAATTCTGTGGTTCTTGCTCTCTCATTGTTGTGGAACCTGTCACTGTCCTCTAGTAATAGATGGCACCTCTTCAGTCTTTAGACACACAAGTAGGGTTCCTATGGTGCCACAGTACCCTGGGCTTTAGTGTGGATATCCATCTGCAGGACTATGCTACTCAGTTAGGCTCAAGCCCAGCCTTCTCAAGTTATATGTCTGCTCCTTTTCCTGTTCTGCATTCTGTGTTTGGGATTAGGGACCATTGTTAAAGAAAAGTAATACATTGCATGCCTACGGTCATTGGTAGATTCAACAACATGCAAAAGGATGATTGCCATCTTCTTTTATCAGCATGTTCCTCGTCAGCACAAATACATACAGGACACCTGACTGGTGACAATGCCATCTCTCCTTCAAGACTTAATTGCTCTAATGCTTTATTGGGTTGCAGTTAAGGATTAATGAATTTCAGGTGTTTCTGGTAGCTTTGTTGAAAATACATATATTAATTAATATATGTTCTCTATAAATATATGGTGCATCCAGATAGCATTGACAGCACATTACTCTTCCACATTATTTTATGTTACAGCCTTATTCTAAAATAGATTATATTATTGTTTTTCCTCTTGAGGATATGGTAAATGTATTAAAAATTTAAAAAATAAGAAATCACATTTACATAAGTATTTACAGCCTTTTCTCAATACTTTGTCAATGCACCTCTGGCAGCAATTACAGCCTCATGTCTTTATGAATATACTGCCACAAGCTTGGCATACTGTACCTATCTTTGGCCAGTTTCGCTGATTCCACTTTAAAGCACCTTTAAGCTCAAGCTCCTTTACATTGTATGGGAAGAGTAAAGGCCCCCACACACGTACCAAGTGGGGGCCGACAGATGAGCAGTCGAGTGCAGCGTAATGACGTCATCACGCTGCACCCCATCACTCAGAGTATCGGACACTGGTCCCCATTGAAACTAATGGCATCGGCCAGAGATTTACAGACAACCGAGCTCTCTCCCCATGTGGATGCAGTGCATTCCATGTTTTGGGCCTTTAGTGAGCAGCTTTGGCTGACCCACTCAAAGACATTCACAAAGTTGTCCCGAAGCTGCCCTTTTGATATCTTGGCTGTGTGCTTATGGTCATTGTCCTGCTAAAAGAAGAACCGTCACCCCAGTGTGAGTTCAAGAGCACTGGAGCAGGTTTTCATCCAGAATGATGCTGCCACCACTAGCGGTGCCTGGTTTCCTCCTAACATGCCACCTAGCATTCACAACAAAATTCAAGCTTTGTGTCATCAGACCAGATAACTTCAAGTGGGCTGCTATGTGCCTTTTACTAAGGAGTGGCTTCTGATCTACTCTTCATGCAATTAGTGGATTGCTGCAGAGATGGTAGTCCTTATGGAAGGTTCTCTTTTTCACAGAGGACCTCCAGAGCTCTGACAGTGTGACCATTGAGTTCTTGGTCACCTTCCTGACTTAGGCCCTTCCCCCCTGATTGCTCAGTTTAGAATGCCGACCAGCCCTATTAGGAGTCCTGGTGGTTTTGAACTTCTTCCACTTACAGATGATGGAGGCCACTGTGCTCATGTTTCTGTAATCTTCCCCAGATTTGTGCTTCGAGACAATCCTGTCTCGGAGGTCTACAGATAACTCTTTTAAATTTGTGCTTGGTTTGTGATCTGACATGAACTGTCAACTGTAGGACCATATACAGTGGCTTGCAGAACTTTTCCACATTTTGTCACATTACAGCCATAAGCAGGAATAGATTTTTTTGGAATTCCACGTGAAAGACCAATACAAAGTGGTGTACATGTGAGAAGTGGAACGAAAATCATACATTTTTACAAATAAATAACTGCAAAGTGGGGTGTGCAGTGTAATTACTCAGCCCCCGGAGTCAATACTTTGTAGAGGCACCTTTTGCTGCAATTCCAGCTGCCAGTCTTTTAGGGTATGTCTCCACCAGCTTTGCACATCTAGAGACTGAAATCTTCGTCCATTTTTCTTTGTAAAACAGCTCCAGCTCAGTCAGATAAGATGGACAGCGTTTATGAACAGCCGTTTTCATATCTTGCCACAGATTCTCGATTGGATTTAGCTCTGGACTTTGACTGGGCCATTCTAACACATGGATTGCCCTGTATTTGGCTCCATCCATCTTTCCATCAACTCTGACCAGCTTCCCTGCACCTCCAGAGCATGATGCTGCCACCACCATGTTTCACAATGGGGATGGTGTGTAGTGATGTAGGGAGTGATGTGCAGTGTTTGTTTTCTGCAACACATAGCGTTTTGCATTTTGGCCAAAAAGTTCCATTTTGGTCTCATCTAATCAGAGCACCTTCTTCCACATGTTTGCTGTGTCCCCCACATGGCTTGTGGCAAACAGCAAACTGGATTTCTTATGCTTTTCTGGTAACAATGGCTTTCTTCTTGCCACTCTTCCATAAAGGCCAACTTTGTGCAGTGCACGACTAATAGTTGTCCTATTGACAGATTCCCCCCCCCCTGAGCTGTAGATCTCTGCAGCTCGTCCAGAGTCACCATGGGCCTCTTGACCGCATTTCTGATCAGTGCTCTCCTTGTTCGGCCTGTGGTGGACGGCCTTGTCTTGATTTTACAGTTGTGTCATACTCCTTCCATTTCTGAATGATCGCTTGAACAGTGCTCAGTGGGATGTTCAAGGCTTTGGAAATCTTTTTGTAGCCTAAGCCTGCTTTACATTTCTCAATAACTTTATCCCTGACCTGTCTGGTGTGTTCTTTGGACTTCATGGTGTTGTTGCTCCCAATATTCTCTTGGAGCTGGATTTGTACTGACATTAGATTACACACAGGTCATTAACACTCATCAGGCAATGTCTATGGGCAACTGACTGCACTCAGACCAAAGGAGGCTGAATAATTACGCACACCCCACTTTGAAGTTATTTATTTGTAAAAAATGTTTGGAATCATGTATGATTTTCGTTCCACTTCTCATGTGTACACCACTTTGTATTGGTCTTTCACTTGGAATTCCCAAAACAATTATTCATGGTTGTGGCTTTAATGTGACAATTTTACTTTTGCAAGCCACTGTATAGACAAGTGTGTGCCTTTCCAAATCATCCAAATCAACTGAATTTACCACATGTTAAGCTGCAGAAACATCTCAATGATAATTAGGGGAAACAGGATGCGCCTGAGCTTAATTTTGAGCTTCATGGCAAAGCCTTAGAATACGGTACTTATATACATGTACATGTGCTTTCCCAATTTATAAATTTTTTCTATTAGCCAAAACTTCAAGTTAACGTTTTTCGTAAGAAAATTTTTTATTTAACCCATTTTGGTATAAGACCGTAACATAAAAATAATTTGAAAAAACGTGATGCTTCTGGTTGCACTGCATATATATTACAAGATATTTGTCACTAAAATTGCTGTGGGGGATCATACTTGTCAACCCTCCCGTATTGTGCAAAAGTCATGTCCCGATTTTCAATATATCCCAGGATTTTGAAATCAGGTTAACAAAGGAGGGAGGGGACGTTACTCTCCTCCTAAGTTTCAGAGGTGGGGTGGGATGTTAGGAGGGGGAGTTACTTCTCTTCCCTCCTCAGCCTTTAAACTTACTAATGCCACATTCGAAATACAAGTCGTGACACTCTGCAACGTCTCTTCCTGTAAGTTCTCCGATATTAGATAAGGGGAAACTTGACAGGAATGGGGTCAAAAGATATTTTGGGTGATTGAAGCTGCACAGTTTTACAGTCAATATTATATATATATATATATATATATATATATATATATATATACCAATGTATACTAAAACTTACAGCATATGTCCCCACTAATCATTGAAACTAGCTGCTCCAGAGCTTTTGAGACTAAATGGATAAGAAAGTATGAATGTGAAGGGGAGGGTGACAGTAAGGGTCCACACCAGGTCTTTTGCTTTTCCACCAATTGCTGAGAAACAGACTTTTTTCACAAAAAATATTCTCAAAAGGGGGTGGGAGGTTCTGGATTTTGGGGAATTTTAAAGCTCCCTTTACTAAGCACTGATAGCTGCAACCTAGGAAATAAGTGGAGAAAATAAGAATGATAGGGTATCTTCTGCTGAATCTGTTAATGACTGCAGGAAATTAGTGTTAAACTTGAATATATAATTATATAATCGCGATGCAATTTTTTTTAAGGAAATGACTCCTATTTTCCCAGTCGAATATCTGAGCTCCATTGACTTGCATGCATTGCGCATATTTGATCGTGATCTATGTCCACAAACGCGGATATTCGAGATTACAAATATCAAATCGAATATCATTGCAAGTCTTTGTGAGATTATGCGAATTCGAAAATTGCCTAGTTGCTCATCACTACAGGAAATTATACAGAAAGAAATGTAGATGCATCTGCATTTTAATTCAATATTTTTTTATTGATTAAATGCTATGTCTATGAAGAGCAATTGCTGTCCTTATTCTTCATTTAATAATTTTTGGGAAAAAAGCATATGTTATCATTATCCAAATATGGTTCAGCTTTTCAGGGGGGCCCGTCCCCTTTCCAAACAGTAAAATTAGACAGATTATGGAAATAGGCTTCATCTCTAATCTATGCAATTCCTCATTGTTGTTGAAAGGTATGAGGCCTGGGGTGTGCCCCAAATTGTTTCATTGCTTTCTCTTGGACATCTTCTCTCCATGAAAGGCGTCTGTTTCTAATAATGAAGGAAACAGAATCCAATGTTCTCTTTTTTAAAGCACAAGTGAAAATACTGGCTTTAGGTTTACCTTGGTTATTCCACCAGACCTCTTTTCAGACTACACATGCTTCAATAGGTTGCTTCCTAGTTGCTGAAAGAAGTGCCTTCATAGTTCTGGAGACGAGCACAGCCATTCACACATAAAGTATGTTCCAGCAAAGTAGGCATGGGGTGGACCATGCAGTATTTACTCTTTATTCCTCCAGCCAAGTCAAAAGGCCAGTGCCAGGAGACAAGGCTTTGTTCCACTTTCTCTGGCCAAACCAAAAGTCCAGTGCCAAAAGCCAGAGTTTAGTTCCAGCAGAGTGTCAAGGACTTAAAATTAAAGTGCACTGACCAACTTATGAGAGACATATTTTACAATCTGGTATTAACAACATACCCATGAGCAGCTATTTACATACGAGAAGAGGGATGAGTCTGTGTCACATATTTTCTTGTATGGCAATGCAGAATGTTAATGTAAAAACACAACTCTAGAGTCCCAAGTGGGAATTTTGGCAAGTGCTCTATCTCCAAGGAATGTATATGTTCTCTCCATCTTTAAGTGGGTTTTCTCCCACACTCCTGCTGGTAGGTGATTTGGTTTTCACCAAATAAACATGTCCCTAAACTGTGTTGATATGAACTAGCCTGTATAAGTTACATGTGACTATAAAAGGGACATTATATTGTGAGCGCCTTTAAGAGACAATAAGCCATATGACTATATACTCTATAAACCTCTACATAATATGTCAGCGCTTAAGTAAAAAAATATGAGTTAATAAGTCTTAAGACCTATGAGCCAGTAGAGGGATTGAAAGTGAGGTCTACAAGTACACAGATTATTGTAGCGGTTCATACATTTTTACCTTCAATGAAATGTATCCAATAAAAATACAGAAATTTTACTGCACATTAATATTACTACTGCTTGATTGACAATAAAATCTGACTTTAAAAACCCTCATGTAAACTCATGCAGAAGGCCAGAATGTTCCAAATGGCTCATTTTACTTTTAGTTAAAACGATATAATTTTCATAAATATCATAAACCGCTAAAAGATTCAATGTTTGCCTGATCCATGCCACAATCATAGATATATTCATAGACAGATTTCAATGATTTCCAGAATTGTAATTTTCTAGACTGAAACCAAATCTCACGAAACCAGGTTTTTAAATTGGGAATCCAAGTTTTAGAACAGCTTTATGAAGCAAGCCACGTTTTGAGGACAGATAACCTGATCAATTACCGTTATGAACGGACTTTAAAATTACACACCTCAAAAAATCATAAAATGGCATACATGGAGTAATGTAATGTCGTTATTGAACTGAAAAATTAAATAACGTGGTAATGAAAATACAACCTGCTTTGTAATTTGGTGATTAGCAATTAATGTACTTTGTCGCACTGTCAATTATATATATTATTATAAATATTTTTTTCTAAAGAAGTGCATTTTGCATTTTGTCATGGATTTGTTGTCTTCTTTTGAATAAAAAAAACAAAAAAACCTTTGACACTCTGAGTAACTCCTTATTGTATGTTGTTACGGGCTTGTTCCCATTAATGTGACCGCCGGCAGCCCGATTTCCGCCGCTATATCCGCATCTCATGCGGTTTTTAGATGCAGCCATTCACCTCTTTGGCCGCGGTCAGAGGTGGGCAGCCGTGAAAGAGTATGGGCCGCGGTAAACAACTCGGTCAACCGAGTTTTTAGGCGCGAACCACGCCACAGCCACCTCCTGACCGCAGCAGGGGGCTAGCCCATTAAACAACATGGGCACAGTTCTATCTGCAGGCAACCGCGGGCTTCTGCATTAGTGGATAAAAGCACTAAGTATTATCCAACTCAAGGTTCTCAAGGACTACATTAAGGCTTCATGTACACGGTGGAAAAGTGGCCGGTTTTCCCACGCATAGACAGCCACACCGAGGACACCTGACGCACCCATTGGTAAGACAGTGTGTGCGAGGTTTGCCAATACATATGCATAAACAGTGCGTTTGCAGGGGCTCTGTAGTGTAGACTGGTAAACATTTTTCTGACTCAATATTTATTTCTTTTATTGCTGTATTTTAGCAAACGGTAAGAATGTGAATGTGTGTTAAAAAAAGACTGTATTTTGTTGATGATTATACACACCACACGATAGGACGCACCCCAATATACAGCTGTAAATTAAAGTACATGCGGGGAAGCTTTCAAAGGCTGCCCAGCTCACAAACCCATTTATGACAACACTCTGCTGTTTGCATCAGTGGCTTCCGGCAGCTGACATACACAGCAGAGACAAACCCTCCAGTACTTGTGGTGCGGAGTAGCTGTCAGAGGCTTCCTAGTTGACGCACACAGACAAAAACACTCCACTGTATGTGGCTTTAAGTGCAGGTTCCTTTACCTTTGTCTCTGTTGTGTGTGCTAGCTGGACCGCCTCTGACAGCTTCCCCACCTCTGCCTCTTGGAACTTCATCTCCATCTTTTTATGTACAAGAGATCCCTCTGGTGACAGCAAATGCATATGTGATTGTGTGATGACTTTTGAAATGTTATTTTGACTATTACATATGTGAACTTTTATGAATCCACTGTATTTCACTGATTTTGTCAATCTTGGCCTTTAAATTCCCCATGCCCCTGTTGTATCAAGGGGAAAAATGTGATGATAGGTGTATTCCTTCATCTGTTCTCTTATTAATTATTTTTGGCATGTTGGTCACATGGGAGCATATTATAATATTGATTATGTGTTATGAACCGTATAGGTTTCCAACTCTGTTTCAAAGAAGCAGCAATGCCTATATTCTATATGCAGTCATAGCATTGCGTAGCCAGAGCCATCTTCCTACCGCTGGTAAGTGTTTACTTGAATGACTCTTCCTTACTGAACTGAAGGCTTTCGTAAGAAGTAAGTATCTACATTTTCTACTGAGCCACACTGTGTTTAGATCCGGCAATTGGCTGTGTTTAGATCTGGGGCAAATGGCTGTGTTTCGATCCAACAATTGTTTGCTCAGGCATTGAATGTTATGGGAGGTAGGGGAAGAACACTTACCTGACTTTTTATCAAGTGAACAGAGCAACAAATAAGTATTTGGAAGGAAGTACACAAATAAATAATGTTGTCCTGCATATAAAAAATAAAAACTCATTTTAACAAAGTAATTAACCAAATAAGAACATCTGCAATATTTTAAAACTGTAATTGGTATATTTTTGTGTTTTTCTAATTCTACTTAATATCACCAGGTCAACTTTAATGAGACTGTTTTATTATCAGTTGTTTTGTACTGGATAAAATAGAAAAAAATAATAACATGTAACAGCAAAAACACAAAAATAAATACTTTCAGCTACTGAGACGCTTGAGGTCAGTTCCGTGTATACAGTCTTAGTAGATCCCAGAGGACAATGTTGTAAGATCTGTGTGTGTGTGTTTTTGTGTAAAGCACAGGACTGTTTTGGTTCATTAACCTCAAGAGCCATGCATATTCTTAGGATTGTTATATCACAAAATAATGGGCATGCACCTCTGAGCATTCCCACGTAGGTAAAGCCACCAAATGTTCCATCCAAGATGTGCAGATGGTATGACCCCAGCGAGTCTTGTGGCTGCGCTGCAGTCAGTAGCTTTGGTTCTAAAGCATTAAATATTTACAAGTTAGTATTAATAATAGAGGATGACAGCTCCTTAATCAGGCATTCCAAGGTTGTCTTTTGCCTTCCGCTTTCTCTTTCAAGCAGTGCATATTCAGTGGGGACCGGTGCATTCTTTTAGCCTTTGGTTTCATTCAAACAGAAATGGTCAGGGTCCTTTGTCTCTTAATGTCATGGATGGCATGGAGAATAATACTGTGGTATCATCGGCGGAATCTGAATCTTCTTCATCTATGCGACTCATATAGCGCACATTGGCGGGATGATATTCCTTGATCTTTGTGCTGTCACAGAGTCTAGACTGGAAAGCCACCTGCAAAACCGAGAACAAAAATTATTTCTTTCACCCTGTAAAGAATTTCTGCTGATGTGCACTTAAACAAAAAGGAAGAATCATTTCTATGACACATAAATTTTTAAAACATATGCTAATATAAAATAATTACATATTAATGTATGTACATACACCACAATATTTTCTAAGAATTGGAAAAAATATATTATATATTTTTCCTTTCAAAATTCTCCCAACAGATACAAAAGTATATCAAATATAATTTATATTCGAGTTTTATTAAAACATTAAAAAATAATTTAACAAGCCATTCTTTAGACAAAGGAATACCTGATCATAGATTAACAGTTCCAAAATATCTTACGTTATTACAGTATTCCATGAAAGCACAGAAAAATTACAACACGTTTTGCGGATCCCTGCTTCATCAGGGGATGTTTAAAGCAGACCTACTACCAGTAGTACATCTTTGCATGAATGGCACTAGAAGTGCAGATAAACAGGGAGGAAAGCATTGAGAAAAAAACAACTTAGCTGTAATTACTAATTAAGGAAGATCCATCACAGCCCTTCCGCTCATCCTGGCTTTGTTGATGTGCGGGCTGGTGGCACGTCATAAGAGCTCTGTGATTGCCGGGTAATTCTGTGATCTCAGCTCTCCATTTTAAAGTACACAGATGAAAATTCCCATAGAAATCCATTATAAACACCCCCAGCGGCTACTCGCGATATTGCGCCCTGAGGTAACACCCCCAAAAAGACTGGCGAATAAGTGGATCTCATACAATTGCAGGGAACAGCAGGTAAGTATATTTTTTGGGGGATCGTGAAGCCTGAAGCCACCACCATACCAGCTCAGAGGTAAACTTTAATTATACATATATATTTATTACATATTGAGTATACATCTGCTTTAAGCGAATCTACCAAAAATCCAGTAGGGATTTCAAATTTGTCAAAACATTTTCCAAAAAATTTTCAAATATTTTTAAATTAAAATAGCCAGCCATTTGCTTTTATTTTATAACTTGTAGACAAAGAAAGATTGGAATTTAATAAATTTTTGTGACTAAAGCTTTGGTCATGGCATGTTTGTCAAAGAATATGTGTTTCCCCAGCTAGATCCATGCATAGCCTAGGCAGGAGCCTTGGGCATTGGTGGTCCAAATTTAATGCTGATGCAGTAACTCTGTGTTAAATTGGTCAAAGCTTTGTGCTGATGGTTGGTATGTGGGATTCATGGCTGAATATGGGTTGTGCTGGTTGATGAGTGGTACAGGAAAATTACTATTCTTGTGTTGATAAGACAGGGAACATTTGGAAAGTGAAGATAGATGTGCTACTTCAGCCTTTCTTTCTTAGAGACCGGTCTGTTACATTTGACATGCTGGAGGAAGGTGGGGGTCCCCATACCTTACTTTCCCTTGAATGACGACAGGTGTGGAGGACTGAATATTATGATCTCTTCTTTCTGCGGCACCTCCTCTTAGACGCTCCAACGCCTCCTGCCTACAGATTCACTTGTAGTCAACAGACGAGGTATTCAAGCCTCTCCTGGCATATGAGGCCGGAGCTGATTTACAAGGGGAGCCCTTGGCTGGCCTGTGTCCACTTCAGGTTCTCTTACAAAGTCGATATATATGTACCCACATACCTCAATTACCAATGTTCTAAATACCTCCCTGATAAAGCCCACCGGGCGAAACGCGTCAGAGGATCAGCAGACCATTGGACAATTGTCGTAAATTGAATTGTGGATTTTTCTGAGTTATTACTATCTTCTTTTATGTTTTTACAAATGTTGACAAACTATCTGGACCGTGTGTGGTCCCAGTAATTGTCAAACTTTCAAACCTTAAATTTTAATTGTAAATTGTGACGGTCCGTAATAATATTATACAATAAAGACCTTTTAACTAATATCGATTTCTCGATGCCCGCAATTGCCAGATTTAGTGGTCCCGCTGATTAGGGACCGGGGTGTAATTTCTCACCCACAAACCAGGGTTAATTTTTCTAAATTTTCCTGGCTAGGGCACATTATAAGTATACCTAGGATGCTGACACATCTTAACCCTTAGTGATTAACTTTTGAGACATATACAGTAAGTTTGGAGTTTAAGTGATACAGTTTATTGACTAACTGAAGTCCTTGTAAAAGCATGTGGTTGGGATGTCTCAGATCCCTTCTTCTGGCTAAATACCTGAAAGCTTGCTTTTTCAATTTCGTTGATTTCAGTTAGCGAAAACGGTTTCACTTGAACTCCAAACTCTCTGCATTCATCCGTACAGCACTCTACTATTAGGGACATTTAGAAGTCATTACTACATCAGCAAAGGGTGATTAGCTTATATATATATCCTAAACTATGGTAAACTAAATGGACTTGTTAATGAACTTTCAGGATAGAAGCAGACATTTACACAATGACTTATTGCCTTATGTTGTTTTTAAATTCTCCTTTTACACCCATAACTATTCTAAATAAGTGGCTGAAAGTAAAATGCCTTTTTTGACGCGGTTGACCTTCCGTTTTTTCACATACACCATTCTTTACAGTCAGGAAAAAAATATAAACGCCTGTTATAATGTTTTGCCAGCTTTCAGAATCTTGAAATCTTCCACAAGATGATATGCTATTCACCTGGGCTACAAGTGTGTACTCTTCATCATTATAGACGTCTTTTTCACACATCGAGGATCGCCTTCCCTGAGCTACAAACAGAGTTTAACCGCAGCTATAGCTTTAAAAGGAACATGAAAATGCTTTGGATGCTCTCCAAGACACATGGGCCCCAGCCGACGAGGAGGCTGTGATGCTTTGCACTTAGCACTTCAAGCTAGAAGATTCTGCCACATGCTGATAGCCTGCTGCTTGAATTACCACTTGCCAGTCTGAAGCACACAAATATCTGCGGTAGTGTATGTGTTGTCATATGTTATTTCTTTACACTCTGAGTCACGGGCATCAGCGTCTGTCATGCGATAGCATTCATCTTCTGACAGCGTTCACCTTCCCAGCTAAACACGAGGCCGCCTTCCCCAAGCCTGTCTTTATCTGCTGACTTAAAATTAACTTGGGGTGTCTGCTCCTTGAATTGCTCTGTAATTATTTCAAGCACTCTTCTTCGCTTGAGCTTCCTTCTGTAGCGAGCCTGAAACAGATGCTCTCTATGGAAATTCTCACAAACCCCTTTAGTGCTGAATGGATCTGAGCTCTTTGTTGTAACGCAGAGCAATTAACAGTATTTCATCCTGATCACTAAAGCAGATTTCAAGGTCATCATTTGTGCAGGGCATTTCGTGATGTTTCATTTGTTATTATTTAGATATTTCTACACGTTCGCAGTAAGGACAAATTCAAGAGGATATTTAAAGGGACACTGTCCCTTTCAGGATGAAATATGAGTGTCTACTGAATGGCTAATCCCCAACAGGGTAATCTAACCAAGCATGGCCTACTTGCTGCAGGTCCCCCCTTGGTAAGCTCCAGCGTCAGAAAAAGCGGACCTACCACGTTGTAGGTCACTTTACACTATCGGCATCAGGCTGCCAATAGATAGGGCAATCACTGTCCATAAAGAAAAATAAATAAATCTTAAAGCACCTCCCATGCTGTGACGTTGCGCCGCAGCGCCGCGGTCGCTTGTTATAGCTGAAAGGGCTGCCGGGAAAACATCAGCTGTGTGTGGG
>CM070033.1:138319735-138337788 GCA_036250615.1 Ptychadena robeensis
TGTCTGCAGGGGAGGGGCACCTTAGTAATGTTCAACAAAATGGGCGGAAGTAGCTTCAGGTGCCAGTAATTAAGATCGTGCCTTAGGGCAGTGTTTTTCAACCTTTTTTGGGCAAAGGCACACTTTGCCCAATCGGCTGTATAAGTCTCTGTGATAGCCCTACTATCTAGCTGCCTCTTATAGTATAAGACTTATACTATAAGAGGCAGCTAGATAGGAGGGCCGAGAGTGAGGTCAAAAACCCACGGCACACCAGGCAACATCTCGGAACAGTGGTTAAAAAACACTGCCTTAGGGAATGAGGAAGTGAAGATTGTAAGTACCTTTTTTTTCTCTCTGTGTAGCAGTTTTCACAGATATATACTGCTGACAGGTGTGTAATATGTCCATGTCATGTATGTGGGGGATTTTTTTTTTGAGTTTACAATCACTTTAAGAAGTTTGGTTGGGTTGGATGATTCATGGTCACTGACAATATATGTGTATATGCAAGGAAATTGGTTTCCTAAACCCAATCACTGGGGGAGATCACAGGCTCTTTACAAGTCGGATGCCATTTACAGCAACAGCCTGGAGCTGACAGAATAAAAAGAAGTGAAGCATACGGCCTGGATGACAGGGATGTCAAGGGGACAGAAAGCAAAGGGTTAAAAGGGTCAGTATTTTAAAATAATAATATTAAGATGGAATAGGGGTCATACCTGATTGGGCAGAGACACTGAAGATAGTTGGTCTGATTAGTCCCAGGGGGTCTGATTAGGTGTGGCAGGGTCATTGGTTTAAGTGTGTCAGTCAGTTGTCAGACAGCAGCGATGTGGAAAGTTCCCACTCTTCCACCTTGATGTTTTGGTGTGTGTACATTCGTCATAGTGGTTCTGGCGGTTGGGGCCTTTGGTTGGCAGCGCCATTGGTGTTAAAATGGGTGGGGGACCCATCTTTGGGTGGTGTGCTATGGTCAGCAAACAGTGATCAATGTATATTCAGGGTGGGGATGCAGTGACTTTATATTGGCCTTGAGTTATAGATGTTGTTGCTTGGGGGGGGGGGGGGCTAATATGGTTCAGGTCAGTGTTGGTTAGAACCTTCAAAGACTTGTATGGGAACATTGTATTTAATTCATGAGATATTGTTATGTATTGTTGTTATTTAAGGTTTAATTTTTCTAAATATATTGTTATATTGTATTTTGTTTATAAAATGGTCATTTGTGGCCATTTATATCTAAATCAGATGTCTTGCCCATTGTTTCGTAGAATAAAGCTTGAGTTATGGTGCTTTTGGATAGTAGGTCTAAAGTGTCTCAGACAGCTTATGGGGCTGTGGATCTGCCATGGTCAAGCTTTCCATAGTATGTGGTAAAGGGTAGTGGTTGGTATAACTAACTGGGCAATCATTGCCCTATGTCTTAAATTGCTTTTATTTAAAGGTTTATTTGGCTTCTAACCAGAGTGTATATCCAAGCATTTCCCTAATTTACAGAAAAACATCCAGGAATATTTTCCTGTATATTGCTCCTCTAGCGTTACTACCAGACAGTTCATGGATGTTCAGTATGAGATAACAATGTAAGTATGTTGCGTGGCAGGGAGGCACAGCAAGTAGGACAGACAAAAGGCATTGTGTTGTCAGCACAAGCTGGCTAGACACACACTTGATTTCTGGCAGGTTAACAGGTACTCTTCTGTACTTGAAGTAAATGGGCATGCATTGCAGAGAAGTACTTATTAATACTATAACTATTTTGACATGACACATAAAAGATAGTGATAAATGATAGTCTGAACAAGTCCCATATACATATTTTGTGATGAAAAAGCCTCAAAGTATAAAAAAAAAACACTTCTTTTACCTACCCTGAACCTAATTCTTTGCCTCTGTCCAATACACTGCAGCCCACATTATTAGGGGGTGGGGGAGACAGGGCCAGTATGGACAAAATGGACTACATCTACCATGTACTAAAAAAAAGTTTGCACCTGGTTTAGTAATCTGGAATCATTTCTAGTGCAAAAGTTACAAATATGCTAAAACAAACAGACTATTGGCCTTAATGGCTTTTAAGGCACCACACTCAAATATGAAGAATAAAAAATGGTCTTTATTCCCATCTTGACCATCATTGAATAAAAAACATCATAAAAGTCCATAAATCATCCATAGCTACCAATTAGGGATCAGTACAATGTTGTTCCACACATTGGATATATACAGTTGACAATGTCCATTCCTTGTCCTTTCTACTGGTTTCGACACTAGTTGGGCTTCCTCAGGAAAGTATGCAATGGACTAAGTTCATGAAAAAACTTGATGTCCCAATGCTCCCAATCAGGGGTCTTGGCGTGCAAACAAACCAATCTGTTAACCCCATACCAGTAACGTTCACTCTTGGCGCTTTTAATCTTCGGGCTCCCTAAGTTCCAGCAAACCTCACCAGAATCCAGAAAGTATGAAGAAAAAGGAAAGAATACACCAAAGAAACAGCCCATCTAGCTATAGTATCCCCCTTTTCGTTCCAATCTCTCTCTTCCTAGTACCCCTCAGTGGTGTCAGGATGGACGTCCCCTCATGCAGAAGCTTCTTTCCTAAGGTAGCCCAGCTAGAGCAAAATGGGTAGAAAAGAAAAGCAATGGACATTGTCAACTGTATATATCCAATGTGTGGAACAACATTTTACTAATCCATAATTGGTAGCTATGGATGATTTATGGACTTGGGTGATGTTTTTTTATTCAATGATGGTCAAGATGTGAATAAAGACTGTTTTTTATTCTTCATATTTGAGTTTGGTGCCTTTAAAGCCCTTTGGCCCATTTTCTAGACTAGTGTTGAGCTCGAATATGCGATTTTCGAATATTTTGCTCGAATATCGCTATTTTGCCATTTCGCGAATATATCATCGGATATCCGACGCGATCACGATATTTCGCGATTTTATTGCGATTCTAGAATCGCAATTATATAATCGCAATCCATTGCAATGAATGGGATCGCGATTTTTTTAAACGGAAATGATGGATATTCTCCCAGTCGAATATCCGAGCTCTATTGACTTGCATGCATTGCGCATATTTGATCGCAATTGCAATTTGTAGATCGCAATTCATGTCGTAAGTACGGATATTCGAGATTACGAATATGGAATCGAATATTATGGCGGATATTCGCGAAATTACGCAAATTCGAATATTGCCTAGTCGCTCATCACTATTCTAGACCAAAAGTCTGTTTATTTTAGCATATTTACATCTACCTTGAGTCAAAATCCCCAGGTTGGACATCAGGAAAGCGTGGGAATTTTGACACATGGTGGACGCAGTCCATTATTTACAAGGCGTTGTCAACGAAGATAGGAGTAAATAATGTGATGCTTAACCTGTGCTAAACGCCGGAAAAACATACTTGTGTCCCCCATTGGGTGCTTAATGGAGCCCTAAGACAGATACTGATGTCAATTCCAAAAAGCAGAAGGCAAAACGAGGAGGGTTGGGTTATTATTGGCATTCTACAGGAGTTATGATATAGAAGTAATAATATAAAACGTTCTCATGTACGAAAAGCTGATACAGTTGCAGATACAGCTGATACAGATAAATGAAAGTAGCAACAGTACTATGAATTAGCAGAAGTGCAGCATTGTCGCCATATTTTACTGCATAAGTTGCATTGGATAAGCTGAACCACTGTGGGACTGTGCTATGCAGCACCTATTTAGAGATGAGACTCATGCTTCTACTTTAAAGCCAACAATGTATATGTAAATGTAAAATCTTGTTTGCTTTTTTGTATCTTGAGTTTTACATAAAACTCTTAATTTGATATATCTTAGAGCATACCCCCAGTCACACTTTCTAAAGGATCTCTATTATCAGCATTTTCTTCATTCGTCTAAGGTTAATTTAACAAGAAGCTGTGAGGAGGAAATGTGAGCAAAGCATCCTGTGTCGGGTCAAACATCACACTGGCAGGTATAATTAAGAGTTTATTAAATAAAACAGTGTAATTAGAACTCATGCTCTGTAACCTATAGCTACCAACCTGATTATAGTTTTCATTAGTCTAACTACACTGGACTAATACAAAAGCATTACTAATGAAAATGTTAAATTATAACTGACAAAGGTGTAACTACTGAGAAGCAATGAGAGAACTAGCACACACTGGAGAGCAATAACTGAGTAACAGTTGTATGGATTAGAAGGACCTTGGGGAAAGATTGGGGTGCCCCATGATTAGACATGGGGTGACTAGAGTTTATGCTCTGATCTACACAGATGCAAAGATTCTAAGGGCCCTTTCACTAGGCTTGCTGCAGCTGCGGTGCATAGGAAACCCATGTGCCTTCACACTAGCCCCACACTTGCTCTGCAGCATGTAATTTTGTATGGGAGATGCAAGAGCAGCGCACTGAAAACCATGTTTTTTTTTTTCGGTTAATGGATGCAGTTAGCAGCCAGAGATGGTCGAATTGTTCGACTAGCTGATTGCAAAGCCCCTGAGCATGGTATCATCACCAAAATTGCTGGAGATGTAGCGAAGGGTTGTGGAAACATTTGGGAAAAACGTTTTTACTCCAGCACATGTAGTTTTTGCATAAATTTAGTTAAAAATCAAAGTCAAAATTTAGATTTTCGCAATTTTGACTTGACTTTGAACTTAATTCATGCAAAAACTATTTGTGTTAGAGATATACTTTTTAATGTCGTGTACCTCCAACCCTTCTCTACATCCCCAGCAAGTTTGGTGATGATACCATGCTCATAGGCTTTGCAATTGACTCGAAATTGTCAAAATGGTTGAATTAAAAAAAAAACATTCGACCATCTCTAGCAGCAATGGAAGCGTTATTATTAGCGCGTCCGATTCTGCTCATGAATTGCAAAAGGACCTAAGGCCAAGGAATTGGTTATTAGGAAACTACTTGAGCCTCAATCTCTCTTTATACCTCACTAGGAAATGATTTTAGAGATTCTTATGGAACTATTTAGTAAGAACAGCTATTCTTACTTAGAACTTACAGAAAGAAGAAATATTAAATAGTTGCACACAATGGCCAGCAGTGATCACTCAGTAGGAGTGGTGTCAGTGGCCAGAAAGGTATATAGTATCAGGTGAAACTCACAGGGTAGAATAAAGATAATGAAATGGTAAATGGATAAGCATGAGGGAGAGGTAATAAAATTGCTTGTGTACACACAGATGCAGCAGCAATAAGTAAATGAGCTACTGTGTCCATTGCCATTGTTACAACAACATTAAATGGAGTCTGAGGTTTACTAGCACTTAAATTTTATTTCACTATACAAGTTATAATGTTCTGTATGCAGGCCTGTTTCTAGCATTTTGGGGGCCCTATGCATTGTTATTGCATAGGGCCCCTGATGCTGAGTTGTTGAGCCGGGGGGGGGGGGGGGGGGGGGGGTGGGGGGCTGGGGGGGGGTTGGGGGGGTGGTTGTGGGGGGGTTGGGTAGGGGTGGTGCGTGGTGGTTGTGTGGTTTTCTTTTTTTTTTTTTTTTCTTTTTTTTTTTTTTTTTTTTTATTTTTTTTTTTTTATTTTCTTTTTCTTTATTTTTCTTTTTTTTTTTTTTATTTTTTATTTTATTTTTTTTTTTTTTTTTTGTTTTTATTTCTTTTTATTTTTTTTTTTTTTCTTTTTATTTTTTTCATTTATTTTTTTATTATTCTTTTTTTTTTTTCTTATTTTTTTTTTTTTATCTTCTTTTTTTTTTTTTTTTTTCTTATTTTTTTTTTTTTCTTTTTCTCGTTTTTATTTTTTATTTTTTTTATTTTTTTTTTGTTTTTTTTTCTTCTTTCTTCTTTTTCCTTACTTATTTTTATTTTTTTTTTTTTATTTTTTTTTTATTTTTTTTGTTTTTTTCTTTTTTTTCTCTCATTTTCTTTCATTTTATTTTTTTTTTTTCTTTCTTTTTTTTTTATTTTTGTTTTTTTTTTTTTCTTTTCTTTTTTTTTATTTTTTTCTTTTATCGTCTTCTATTTTAGTTTTTGTATTTTTCTTGTCTTTTTTTTTTTTTTTTTTTTTTTTTTTTCCCGTTTTTTTTTTTCCTTTCTTCTTTCTTTTTTCTTTTTTGTTTTCTTCTTGACTTTGTTCTCCTTTTTTTTTTTTTCATTTTCTTTTTCTTTGCTCTTCTTTTTTTATCTTTTTTTTTTTTTTTTGTTTCCTTTTTTTTTTTTTTTCTTTTTTTTTTTTTCTTGCTTTCTTTTGCTGTTCATTTTTTTGTCGATGTTTTTTTCTTTTATTTTTCTGCGCTTGTACTTCCGTTTTTGTTTCGTTTCTTTCGTGTCTCTCTCTGTTGTTTTTTTTTTTTTTTTTTTTTTGTTTTTTTTGTCTTTTTTTTCCGTGTGTTTTCTTTTTATTTTTCTTTTTATTTTTTTTTTCATTCTTTTTTTCTTTATTCTTCCTTTTTCTATTTTCTTTGTACTTTTTTTTTTTTTCTGTTCTTTTTTTTTGATTTTTTTTTATCTGCTAACGTTTTTTATTTTCGTTTTTATTCTCCTTTTTTGTTTTTTAGATTTTTTGTTTTGTTTTTTTTTTACTTATTTTTTATTGTTATGTCTTGTTCTTTTTTTTTTTTTTTTTTTTTTTTTTTCTTTTTTTTTTTCCATTTTTTTTTTTTTTATGTTTGTTTTTTTGGTTCTCCTGAATAAATTTATTTTTTTCTTTTTTTTTTTTTTTTGTTTTTTTGTTATTTTTTTTTTCTCCTTATTTTTTCTTTTTTTTAGTTATCTTTTTTTTTTTTTTTCTCTCTTTTCGTTTCTCATTTTTGCTTCTATTTTTTTTTGTTCTCTTGTTTCTTTTTCTCTCTTTTCTTTTTTTTTTTTTTTTCTTTGTTCCTTTTTCTTTATTTTTTTTTTTGTTTTTTATTTTTTTTTTGTTTTAATTTGTTTTTTTATTTTTTTTTCTCTTGTTTTGTTTTTTTTTTTATTATTTATCCTCTTTGATTCCCCTGCTTTGCCGTCCCCATCGACCATTACCGGTTGCCAACTGAAGGGGGGTTTTTGTCTACTCGTATGCTGGCTGCCACCCTAGTTGTCATAAGCGGGGGTTAGGGTGTTATCGAGTTGTTGGGCGGGCATTGGCTAAGTGGGGGCTGACTAAATGTGATATATGGTATACCAATGGCAAAATTGGAACATGGATGGATTTAGGTTTCCACTTGTGGACGAATACTCGATGTAATCGCTGTACATATATATATACTTGTCCTGAAGCACACAATTACATCTACCCAGACTCTTCATAGTTAACTTCCCCCATTTGTAGAATCATGGCAGATCTCCAATTCCGTCGTGCCCACCTGTATAAAAATCAGGGGTCGTAAATGCTCAGAGGTCCCGTGCTTCAAAGCATTGAAATAACCCACTTTATTGCAACCCCCAATAAACCATCCTATATGGTGTTCTGGAGAGGAGGGATGGGGTGAGCGAGTGAGGTCGAACAGGGGACACAGAGAAAGCTGACCTTTCAATCCACCCTTTAAATTAATGGTTGGAGAGATTACCTATAAAATCATATTTCCATGCATGGGGGATACTGGTAACTCGCAGAGGTGGCTCTCCATAGGAAAACGCATATTTGTAAGCTAAGATGAGATATGTGTGGCGTTCCTGGGCTGAGATCTCTAGAGTGGCCTGGTGGCATAACATATTCTATTCATGTTTGGACTCTATAAATTTAGTAAACCGTGCTGAGAGTGAACATGTCCCCCATATCATGGTCGCATGTTTCTCTGGCAAGTTATGCATATTCATGTGTATATGACTATATGTCTTGTCTAAGGAGGGGGCTGTCTCATTAACCCAGTGAGAGGTTTGTTCAGGCTCCGGTGTCAACCCCTTCCATGGAGGTAGAAGGGGTTAAAAGCATCCTCCATGGATTGTCTTTTGTCTTATGTCTGAAATCTGAAGTCTATGTCTGGTCTCATGTGTCTCTTATGTCCTATGTCTTGTCTTGAAGTTTTGGTCTCAACTCTTGAAGTCTTTTGTTTTGTCCTGCCTTGGATTGTCCTGAAACCCGTCATTGCATCTCCAGAATTGGACCGCTGGATTACAATATTTGGACTCATTTCTAAGGACCCTTCACCGGTAAACTCTTGACTCCTCAGACAAGTTCTCTTTTTCTGTTTTTTCCCCGTTTATTTTTACTATTGAAAATCTCTGTTCCTTTGTTAGTTTAGTTACATTTTTCTTTAATATTTTTATGCACGATTTTATCTTTTAAAATAAATGATTTTAATCATTTCATTCTGCATCTGTTCTGAATGACCCACAAAGAATCTAAGCTACTGGAGAGACGCTACCTAGTGATAGATATTGTTATTTCTAGATTTTTATGTTGAATTAACTTTGTCTCCCACAGGGATAGTTTAGTTAGGAGTCGTCTGGCTCATTTTCCAGACTGGTAGCAGTGATACCGAGAGATATACATATACAATCACCGAGATTGCATGGAGATTGTATAGTGTATTGTATTCACACCCCCGCCAACCAATCGGTTTTCCATTTTTGGCCTGTTCACAGTGAGGAAGGCAGTTCGAGGGCTCCCAGTGGCTGGGACCGGGACTGCGACTGTGAAGACATGTCAAGGAGATTGATTGCTGCTGGTGGGGGGTTTGTGACAACTTGGCACATTATCATACAGTGCCAGTAGATGCCTTACAGTTTAGGACTATACTTGATAAGTGGCCAGTGGTGTCAAATTACATACTATAATGCCATACAGCTTTCTAAGGTCAGCCTGCTGGCCCCCACTGAAGGGCTTAGAAATCTTACATAATTTGCCAATATTATGGGTTATGAGTGAAGTAGTGTTTGTTGTTTCCATTTCTTAGTTCATAGTGGAATCCGTCAGCATTTTTCTAAACCTTTGAGGTAAGCAGCATAATCTTACCAAATGTTACTTTATATAATCAATAAGTGTTTATTAAACTAATTGTTCAGTAAACAAAAACAGATCTAAAGGTATATGCATTAAGCTTGTCATTCACCTTTAGATCTACCAACAACTATGTAGTATAGGGTCCTCTGCAATTGAACACTTGATTGTTTAGAAAGTCCCTCATATTACATGGTTTTGGTAAAACAAAAGGAGATCTAAAGGAAATCTGATCTATCTGGCCCATATAATATGCGCCCATCGCTGTTTTCGCTGTGAAAACAGCCATATAGGACATGACCGTAAATACGGCTGATGTCCGTTGCTTTGAAAAGTGACCGCTGGTCTTCAGGCAAAGCTTTAGCTGAGCTGGGGAGAGAGCAGAGCTGTCTCCCCGGCTCCGCCTATTTTTGAAAGCAGCGTGATGACGTCATCACACTGCTGCAGGGTAAATCAGACGGCTCGTATAATGAGCCTTCTGTACCCTGCTTTAGAGTATGTTTTATCCAAGAACCGGTCAGAGGAATCTAGGTGACAAACCTAGGTGATCACCCCCTCCCGAAAAAAAAAACACTTTTTAATGAGCTTGCATTGCCAATACAAAAATGGCAATATTAAATGCCCAAGCAGCAGAGAGGGTAGATTCTAATGACTGGTGATTGTTTAGTTGTGTAGTTCCTTTCTTAGTGGGACAGTTTACATCACACACCATGATTATTAAAAAAAAGTTTACATCATTAAATTGAATATTTCATGGGCAATATCACTGTAGTAGCCTATCAGATCTTGCCTTCACATATGCAAACACAATTTTAGGTAGGGGGGATTGGCTAGAGGTGGATCATTCTTTATCTAAATAAATATACTTTGTCCTCAATATAGAGTCACTATTACTGGATAGGAGCCATGAGTAGTAATTTCTTTTGTTTGTCCCAGTTTCAAAAATCACCCCATGTTTTATAATTTTCAGATTATAATTTTTTTTAAATAGAAAATGTTAAGTATATAAGACCTAGCTGCATTTCAGAGAACTGCATAATTTGTACTTAGAATGCACCGAAAACTCCCCAGACCATTTACTTGTTCTGCTGACAATAGGAACAAAATACAATACAATACCACTTGTGTGACAGAGTCACTGAACGGGTTAATTTTTGCTGCAAAAGAATGCGTCCTGTTTCCATCTGCCCTGACTGATAAATAATTATACTCTGCCGGCTTCTCCATCTGGAGAATTAAGCCTGTTAACCCTATGTTACAGTACTGCCCATAAATCATTATTCACTTAGCTTTTATGTCTCATTAGACAGCCACGTCCAGTTTAAATACACTTGTAGTGGGGGAGGGGGCGCTCTTGGATTGGTCTTTAAAAAACAATCAAACATCCAGCTACAGTAGCAGCATATTTAGATGGTAAAAAAAAATCTCCTTTTATAAAGTCAAAAACGTATCCACACTATGGGGTGTACATATCAAGAATGCATTGGTAAAATTTACACAGTTAAAAAAGCAGTATATTTTAGATTAAAAATGTTTTTCACAAATTTTTCTCTCAAGATACCACCAGTATGTTGTGTCAAATTGTTAAATTACAGTTGCAGCCATTAGCTATCTTTGGGCAAATCCTTGTTGAAATGTTTTGGGCAAATCATGTTAACCAAGAATAATCCATTCATTTATTTGGTGATGACTGCTTTCCATGGTGCTGAAGTTGTGTTTTAGGAGTAGGAGTGTCAATATCTCATAAAAAATGCTGAAACCAGCTAACAAGCCCAAACAACATTTTTTCTTGAAGGGGGTTACCGTATCACCAAATTACCTCAGCTGGATGCTACCTGTCATTTGGTTCTTAGGTAGGGGTGGGGTAGGTAGAGCCCTGTTTGAGATATAAGCAAGTGTGAATTGTTCATGTTTCACCTAACTGCCCATTGGAAGGTAAGTAGGTGTTGATTCCCTCCACTGTGAACTGGTTTTGGGATTCCGCAGACCCATAGACGTGTGCCGGAATTTGGGAAAGGTAAATAAACTTGCTGAATACTTCTCTTATCCATTTTCTACAAGTACCTGTCTGCTCCAGCTATGACAAATCAAACTTGGGAGAATGGATATTTTCTTATTATCTTCTTAATGGCACTAAATATTTTTTGCTTTTGCATGTAATAAATTACCTTTCCATGTAACCCCATGCACAGATGGGACAAGTTGCTATTTAGCCTGAACTGGTTGTGGCATAATGGGGTGGGGGGCTGCCCTCTTTATGCTTACTTGCTATAGGGATAGGAAAGTCAATCATCACTGCAGCCCTCCACCAGTCAGGGCTTTATGGCAGAGTGGCCCAAAGGAAACCTCTCCTCAGTTCAAGACACATGAAAGCCTGCATGGAGTTTTCTAACAAACACCTGAAGGACTCCAAGATGGTAAAAATCTGATTCTGATGAGACCAAGATAAAACTTTTTGGCCATAATTCTAAGCTGTATGTGTGGAGAAAAACAGCCACTGCTCATCACCTGTCCAACACAGTTCCAACAGTGAAGCATGGTGGTGGCAGCATCATGTTGTGGGGTGTTTTTCAGCTGCAGGGACAGGATGACTGGTTGCAATCGAGGGAAAGATGAATGCAGTCAAGTACAGGGATATCCTGGACGGAAACCTTCTCGAGAGTGCTCAGGACCTCAGACTGGGCCGAAGGTTTACCTTCCAACAAGACAATGACCCTAAGCACACAGCTAAAATAAAGAGCGAGTGTTTTTACAATAACTCGGCGACTGTTCTTGAATGGCTCAGTCAGAGCCCTGACTTAATCCCAATTAAGCATCTCTGGAGAGACCTTAAAATGTCTGTCCACCAATGTTTACCATGCAACCTGACAGAACTGGAGAGGATCTGCACAGAGGAATGGCAGAGGATCCCCAAATCCAGGTGTGAAAGACTTGTTGCTTCTTTCCCAGAAAGACTCATGGCTGTATTCGATCAAAAGTGTGCTTCTACTAAATACTGAGCAAAAGGTCTGAATACTGAGGACCATGTGACATTTCAGTTTTTCTTTTTTAATAAATCTGCAAAAATGTCTGCAATTCTGTGTTTTTCTGTCAATATGGGGTGCTGTGTGTACATTCATGAGGGAAAATAAAAGAACTTCAAAGATTGTAGCAAATGGCTGCAATATAACAGAGTGAAACATTTAAGGGGGTCTAATTACTTTCCGTACCCACTGTATATCTTCCACTGGAACTAATACTTACCTTTATCAGCTCCCTCTTTTCTACTCTATTCCCTTGTCATGTAAGCATGGCTTTCCCATAAGAATAAATAGATCTGCAATGCACATGTTCAGTGCATAATAAAAAAACACTGGTTTGGCACTGAAGGCCAGTGTGGTAACTTATGCTTCTCATTGATTTCTGCAGTGTGCATACCATATTATCTTCATATATTAAAATGGCTTGCACATGTACCTGTACTGGGTAAAGATCTTTGCAAATACATTTGCTAATGGATTGCTTAATCAATTAATTTCAATGTCGTTCTTACAAATGATTATATTTTTCATTGATCCTCCAATTTTTTTTTATACATTGAACTTTCCAGCTCTACAATTTGGCATGCCCACTTTATTAATGACCCAAGAAAAATGACTATTTTTCTTTAATTAGGCTTGATGACTTTACAGTTAGCACACTGAGATAAAACAAGTTGTTGTTGAAAGTCATTACGGATATTAAATGGCTTTGACCTTGCATACTGCGCAGCTCTGACCCCTGTCTAGAGGAATCGGTCAGCCATCAATGAGTTAATCTTTTCTTTCTTTGATTACAGCCAAGGCAAAAGAGAGAAAGTCAGCCTAGCTGTGTGGTCCTGCTCAGTCTGTTTCCAGCCACATGTAGCGAATAAAAGCGAAGCGCCAAGATGAAAGACTCACTAGCATGCTCACAGAATGGAATTTTGTTTAATGGTTATCTTCTTGCCGTGATTGAAAAAAAAAGGGAGGGGGGTGGCAGGGGGGTGAGCAATTTGCAGTATTCTATTTTGCCAGCACAGAAAATCTGCTGTAGATTTAGGGCGATTGGTCAGCACGCAGACAGTGGTTACCCTGAGCACTGAGCCGCTCTGATTAATTAAACCTTTTGCAGTGGAATGTAGCTTTGAGGCTGGATTGTTTAATGCTAAATGTCACAAGCATGAAATTATACCACAATGCACACACAGGAATAAAACATGTCGTCTCGTGCCAGTGGCCTCGTAAAAATTTAACCTGCCTGTACCGAGAGATAAAGTGAGCGGAGCTGATCAATAAAAAATAAAACTGGTCTGAAGGAAATATAGGGCTATAGTTAACAGAGACCAATCAGGTGTAAACTTTCACCTTCTAAATTGTGTTCAAAGGAACCTCTCATGAAGGAACAATGACATTGGTGCCGCTGGGGTCCTTTGTAAAATTATAGTTGCTTGGTTATCATTCTGATCCTCTTTCAGGATGATAACCAAGCAACTACAATATCATTTTGTGTGCTTTTAAAATAATTAGACAGATCCAAGCTTCCAGATCTTGATATGCCAGCTTGTACAATAGCTTTAAACTGGGCATACACAGCTCGATTTCTTAATCGATTTGACAGTTGTGCACATTCACAGAGCTCGATTGTGCTCAAATCTATTAAAATTTTGAGCCATCCAGCCTTGCTTAATCGATTGATCAATCAATCAGCTCTAAGGAGCTTGGTTTAAAAGGTTGCAGCCTCTGTATAGCAGTGTATTTGGGTGTGTTACAGTGTTTGCTTATATTTATGTTTTTGTTGCCAACAGTAATCGAGTCTGACAAGTGTCCCTGTCTAAAGTATGGGTATGCCTGTCTGCCTGTTTCTCTCCCTAAGAAGCTGTGAGGGGGGAAGGGTGGAGGGGAGGTGCTAGCAGCTCCACTCTCTCCCTTCGTGCTAGGCTGGCAGCAGACTGTTCTCACAGCCGGCGTCCCTAAATGCTGTCTGCCGGGTCTCCCTAGATGTCGGCGAGCTGAGGGCCCAAGCAGCTAGAGGGTCCCGACGGACAGCGCTGGCACACAAAGGGTGCCTGGGCCAATTGCGACCCGATGTTTCGGCTAATTGACCGCGCATGATGACGTCATCACGCATGGTCGATCGGCCAAAACATTGGGGCAAAATCTAAACATAAATGGGGAGCTTTAAAAAGAGAATACAAATGGAAACCAATATAATTATAAACCTAAAAAGCATATAATCCCCCTTCAAATAATGGAAATGGTCTTCCCTCTGCGCACTATTGGTAACAATTTAATTCATAAAGTCTACAGACATAGATATAGATATCTCTCAAAAATGGGTAATACCCATCTTGTACTTCCTTTTCTGATTTTGTGGTACTCATCCCAAAAACTTTTTCAAAATCAAAATACACTAATGTATCAACACAGAAACAAACAAACAAATATACTTATGAGTATACTACATGAATAACTCATCACTAATCTCTTAATGAGAATATCAGGATTGTGCTTTCTCAATAAATAAAAAAATTACAAACAAACAAATAAGAAAAACCAAAAATTTATTTTTAGAGCTCTATAGCTTATATATTTGCTAGTTCAGCAATTTCTTAGATTTGAATCTTCAACCTTAAGTAAGGTGCTGGTCTACACCAGTCAAGACCCAGGGCAGAGAATGGGACCCCCTACTGGGTGCTTAAAAGGAGAAATTAAGGATCTAATGCTTATTACGTCACCTATATTACGTCAGTAACTATATAGTTGAATGAATAACACTAGAAGGATGAAGTATGAACCAAGAGAAGGTTGCACACACAGAGAGGGTCTGTATCAAGAAATTGTGATAACTGAACTGTACTGTGTTACCTTGCATTTTTAAATTTTTTTATGTAATTTTAATGCAAATATTCCTATGCTTTGGGGGCTGTAGTATATTGAAGACTGTGTAGTAACTATAGGCATGTATTAAAGTAATAGATAGCACACAAATAATACAAGGTTTATTTAAAAAAAATTATTCCCATTCAAATCCTTGTAAACATTAAAGTAGCATTATTTAGCCAAAGTAAATCATTCACCCTATTTATCCTGATGACCAGTAAGTTTAGAACATTTTTTCTTAGACAATAAATTGGCAATAATTTTGGTAGGACACATAAAACAGTAAACAAAATTCAAAAAGTACACATTTTTTCAGTTTATGATTTTCTTGTTATGAATGAATCTGTATTTGTGTATTCTAGAGTATTTATGTTTAACTTGATTTCCAATGCTTATAATACCAATGTTTTACATTCCTACTACAGAAAAATTACCATCATAAACAAGAACAATTTACTCATGGCTGTTTTCTCCAAGCCTCACAAGGATATTATGTTAAACATGACAGCTCTATTTTGGAGGAGGACCTGGTTGTTTCTGATTACGGGATTAGCACACCAATTACCATACCTGACTACCTGCCTGAAAAAAAAAGGTTGGTTCTTATTTTTAACTCCAATTTCATCATTGAAATACACTACAGCGATTGTTAACATATCTTTTCAAATTAGTCCATCTACAAAAAAGGAAGTTGTCAAAATTGCTGGTGCTGTTTATTTTAAAAGCTCAAGCTCCGGGATCATTATCCCAACTATGGCTGCTGCAGCCCTGGAATTTACCTGTCTCGAGCATCTCCAAACTTGTGCAGGTGCTCATGACTCGTTTTGATAACGATCTTATGACAGGTCTCTTGGATGAAAGCAAAAAAAAAACACCTCATGTTGCGTTGCACTTGTTAAGAACCACCTGTGTAAACAAACCCTATAGCTTCTGTGATGCTAGCTTAAATCAACAATGGGCATATCAATTCTCAGGATGTCTCATCAGTGGTTTACAAAATAGTCAAGAAAGGATAAACATGACAAGCAGGGACTATGTGTTTGAAATTTTGCCAATGATAGTAGCTCCAAAATTTCTGAGAATTCCCTTAAAATGAACCTACTATTTTTCAAGCAAAATAATTTAGTGGTACCCTTAAAGGGGACCTACCACCAAAGTCCAAGGTCCAAAGTAGAACAAAAAATACTTACCTGGTAAAACGTTCAAAATACACAGACACTCCACCTCTTCACTGACTTGTGCTGTGGCACGCAAAAGGTAACATGGGAGAGAAGACATCACTTCTTCCCATGTCCTCCTGGGCCTGCAGCCGCCCACATCTGATTTGAGTGATTTGAGTGTTTCCCAATTCAGATTCTCGCTCCTCCATCTTTCTGGCTGGAGGATCGGACAATCCAGGCATAGTGGTGCGGGAGAGAGCATGCAGGTAAGGTGAGTATTTTTTTTTCTTTAGGGTTTGCTGTCCCTGGATGAATGCGGCATGGAGGTATGCTATGCGTATATGTTTATTTTTTTTCTTGTTTTTATTTTTTACATTTACATCTTAACAGTTTAAATCCACCCATTATTTCCTCAAAATATAACCCAATGTGTTATAAAAATGTTGCTCATTGCCAAAATAACAGAGGAATCTTCGACATACAGCTTGTAATTAACAGGACAGCAAGGCTTTGTCTCTTAGCTGCATGGAGGTAAGATGGTGGAACCAACAATAGTATGAATGTCAAATGGGAGACTGTAGGATAGTGCTTACTCGCTGATGATAAGTTGTTAGTAAACTAAAAAGTTTATATTTGGTGATTTCTGTAAACATGACAAAGGTAAAGGGTCCCGTCATATCACATAATCTGTGATTTACATCAGCCTTACAATAAAAATAATCATTCAGGCTAGATTTACACTGTCTCAAATGCCTGCAAATTTGAGCAGGCGCTAGTGGGTCGTTTTGATAATGACCCTATGACAGGTCTATCTTGTGAAAGCCTGAAAATCGGCTGGCGGACACAACATTGTGCTTATTGTTCATTCACCTGGCAGTTAATAATTGCTTGTGTAAACTAACGCTTAAGGTTGTTTTTTTTTTTTACAATGAATCAATCTATTGGTGCATATATTGGTCACATATTGGTCATATGGTGAACATTCACTTATGTGCTGGGAAACAGGTCTAAGATTTTGTACCATATACTACATTTTTAATAATATTAATTTTTTTATGTGATAGCAAATTTAATTGGAGGTTTACTAACTGTGTAAAGAAGTTTCTATGATGAAGTTGTTCATGCCTGCTTACATCATTAATTAATACTGAATGACAAATTTGAAAAGCACCGTATTATATCATTTTGAACATTACAAACTGAATTTTGTGAAAATGTAACAGATACTTACTCTCAAAGATGTGAGTGTCAACTGGCTCCATGTTTCCTTGTCTAGTCCAAAGACAATTGCATTAGCTAGTCCGTGCAGGGGAGCACTCATCACATGCAGTAAAGTGAGAGCAAACATGGGCTGGCTTGGGTAGAAGGCGTTGTGGATTCTAGGAAATAAAATATTTGTATTAGACAACAGGCTCAAGAAATGAGGCCCAGGATAAATATGGCCTCCCTGGAAATTGAAGTACTAGATGGAAACCCAGGCAATATGTTTAATGTTCTACTGTGGCTGAAAATTCCCATAGCTCCTGCATCATAAAGACATTCATAAAAACTGACAATATTTAATAAAAACCTGTAAGGGGAGAACTATGGAAGCTGTATTGGTTGGCTTCCTACTGAACAGACTCCAGGGCTGTCATTCTGATCCTATCTGGCATACTTGCTTAGGTCAGACCCCCTAAGTGAGAATGATATCTAAAAATCCTGTAGTTGCACAAAAAATTCTACAATATAAGATGTTTTTTCTTCAAGGCTTGCTTTAAAGAATCACGACTAATTTGAAATGTCTGCACCTTCAATTCTTGTTTAAGGCCAAACCCCAGTCAAGGCCCTATAGTGGCTAGAGTAAGAAAGACTTTGTTAGAAGTATGTATCCCTGTTGGAGATTTGTACCTTCATTTCCTGTCTCAGTGACAGAGGAGGTGACATGTTCCCAAAAAGGAAACGGCAAACTAGAAAAAGCTGAGCATTGCGTTAACTATTTCCTGCTCAGCAATACAACATACATTTTGGATGCAACTTCACTTTAACAACCTAATTTTCTTAAAAGTTTCCACCTTTGAACTGAACAGTAGTGATGGCCCGAACTGTTCGCCGGAGAACTATTCGCGGCGAACATCGCATGTT
>CM070033.1:138341962-138358817 GCA_036250615.1 Ptychadena robeensis
ACATGGGAGACATTCCATGATTTCTACAGAATGGTTGAATTTAACTATGAAGGGTCTGGGCAAATGTGATTGTGGCTTTAGGACAAGATATATACGACGATTACATCGATTATACGTCACACCAGCTAGATCAGATTGATTTGTTAAAAAAAAAAGAAACGAACTAAAAAAAAATCCTGTAACAACCACCTATTAAGGAAACATTCTTGAAATTTTGAGTAACATCCATCTGTGTGAACTTGCCATCAGTGTAGCTGCATTAAAAATTTTGTAACACCAATATCAGGCATATTCAAATTATACATGTTCTGATAGGGTAGTGACAGACCCAAATTAGTTGGATGGAGTGTTTGCTAGCCCCAACGCAGACATTGTACAGTACAGAAGTGTGCAAGTATGAATAGTAGAACAGGGTTCCTATGGAAACCTGTCTACCATGAGGTAATGCCTAGCAAGGACACTGTACTCTATGTGTTTTCGCTGAAGCAACGTAGCGTGTATAGTGTTGAAAGGCCCTTAGTATCATGTTTTTACAGCTATGGCAAAAACAGTGTTATTGCAGAGGATCACAATGTTACCTGTTACGCTCTACTATTTCATACAGTTTTTTGCCTGGAGGGTCTGCCACTATGTCTCGGTGACACATGGATTCCATTGTAGGGAACAAGCGGAGGGAAGCACACCAGGGCTTAAAGAACCTAAGAACCTAAATGGGCCGCATACGGCCCCCGGGCTGTAGTTTGCCCATACATGTTTTTTGTGGTTCAAAAACAGCTAAATACTCTTAAGTGTTTGCCTTGATCTTTTGAGAGGTAATAACTTTACTATGTTTCTTTGTTAACATGTTTAGGTCAAAAGGTTTGTGTGTCAATGGAATTAGTGAAACCTAATGGGGCAAATACATAGAAGACAGAAGAAGGTAAATATGGTCAACTAACAAAGTAAAGTCCATTCCTGTATCCCTGCAAACATGAAAGTCATTGTTGACTTGAAAAAATGAAACAATATGTCGGAGCAGACAAAATAACAACAAATAAATAACTACAAAAAACATTATAGATTAGCAAATACATATTTTACCCAGAAAAGGAAGTATTCAACAAACTCACTTTTGTGATTTTGTGCTAATTTTTTTAAAAAAACTTAAGGCACCCAATCAGAATGTCCTCTGATGAAGTCAGACCTGTGGTCTATATAAAGATATAACATAGATGGTAAACATAGCTATTAGTATAAACTGAATCTCTTCCAAGGACTCATGCCAGGAGTAACGCATACGACAAATGTGTATTGATAGCCCGTCACCGCTAAATAAAAACAGATAATGATCATGATAATAGCCGATTATCTAGCAGTACTTACTTTACTTTCTTTTCAAGAATTAGTCACATCAAAATAGATATGCGATAATCAATAGCCAAAATAAAGTCATCAGCACTTCTAAAAATGAATAATATACCACCCAGTTTGTAAACAATTGAGTACAGGAACAGACATGACATTACTATCCCCAACACTACAATCATGTATGTATATATCATCATATTCATCTATAGAGGGTCTGAACATTATTTGCACATCAAAGAAAAGTATTTATAATATTGTATATACACAATCACTGCATGTTACGCCCACCAAGGGCTTTTTCATAGAGTGGTGCGAGCTATGCAGGTGTGTTTCTATATTCACAGACCTTATCTATGAACTCATTAATGACTTAAAAACAAACAGAAAATCACTGTAAATCTGTTAATTATGAGTGTTGATCATGAATTTTTATTGTTAATATCAGAAGTTTGAGTTTGCGAAAATCTCGAAAATAGTGCTACATTTTTGTAATCTTCAAGATTTTTTACATCAGTGCCCTATTATTTTTTTTGAAATGTTGATCAATTTGTGTACAGCTGGTAAATTTTGAAAGATTTTTTTTTATATCAAATATACCATTTTGGGCTACCATATAATGAGATAAGTTGAATTATTCCTCTTCTCTCCTCAATTGTCAAATCTCATTGTCCTAATCTATGTATGTATTAAGGTGGGGAGGGGGAGCAAAAGATAAGAGTTTTTAACCTGATTAAAATTTTTTTTCTTAAAACTAGAAAACTGAGGATATTCTGTACTAACAATGAACATGCATTATGGTCCTGCCAACACCATGACACCCTCTCCATCAAAGGGGACTGTACATGGCCTTAAAGAGAGTATCACATGGCTTGTCTTAAGACATAAATAAGGTTAAAATATCAAAGCAAAGTATACATGACAAGGGGCCTACATAGGGAGAAGGACCTTAGCCTAGATCTTGGGCTTAAACGGAAAAAAATTAACAATATTAAACAAAAATAACAGAGAAAAATGTAAGATTTCTGTCACACTTTGCATATACTGGGGCACACTAAAGCTGGGAACATATGGCTTGATATAGGAGCCGTTTGAGGTTCCCAAGAAACCTCTGATATCGGAGGAGCTGGAGACACAGCACTGCTGCGTCTCCAGCTCAGCCAATGCTTTGCATGGAAACCCCGTGGTCTCCATGCAAAGAAATGGACATCGACCGAGGTTTATGGTCATGTCCGATGTTAGTTTTTGAGTGGGATTGATTGGTGCCACTCAAAAACAGGGATGGCCGCATTAAATAAGGGCCATATAGATAGGCGTAAGCGTGCATGGCAGGGCAGGGCTTTTTTTCTCAGAGAAAAGGTGGTGGAACTCACCCCCCTCCCCTGGCCACGCCCCTACCCACCCCTAGGACTGCCCCCTAAAACCGCCCCTTTTATGCTGGGTGTCCACTCCATAAATAGCTCCCCATCGGGGGAACAGGGGGAACGTGTGCCGACCAGCGCAGGCAGGAAAAAAGCCCTTCCTGTTAGAATACTTACAATCCACTTTTGTTCTACCAAAACCATGTAATGTGAGGACCTTTCTAACCCTTCCAATCACAATGTATTCTATCAGGGAGGACCCGGCACTACATCGTTGTTGGTAGATCTAATGGAGATTGTATGGAAGGATCTAAAGGTGTATGGGCGGATTAATGTTTGCCGTTCCTGATCTTTGGGACTGTGCCCGAACAAACCTGCTGTGTATTACAAAAAGATTTATGGAGTCTTTACCCGGTTTTTAGCTTGCTGGGCACCCTTTTGTTCTTGATAAGATTTCTACAAGACTTTGGACTGCGGGTTCAATAGGGTAAAGGGCTCTTCTAAATCCACAACACCACCACCTCCGATGATGGCTATATGGAGATGGCTTTGCTCACAGGGCATCACCTTGCTGAAACAGAAAAAGACTTTTAACCAAAGATGTCTTTTACTTCACAGGGAACACTGGCACTATTTATTTATTTATCATTATTTTTGCTTACACCGGTTCAATGAAGCAATTTGGTTGCTCTTGGTTTTCAATTCAATAGTCTGCAGAACTGGGTATACAGTGGGTGGCATGAGACTGTTAATAGCTCCCCATCGGGGGAACGAGGGCATGTGCGCCCGCCAGGGGGAGAGACATAAATAGCTCCCAATCGTTGGAACGAGGGCATGTGCGCCAGCCAGGGGGGAGACATAAATAGCTTCCCATCGGGGGAACGTGAGCCCGCCAGCACAGGCAGGCGCGCACCCCCGCATCCCCGTACAGGCGCGCCGCCTCCGCAAGATAGGTGGCTGAACGCAGTTCCGGTGCGTTCCACCAGAAAAAAAACCCTGCTTTCAACCCCCAGATGCTCTGACACCCTTTTTTGGATTAGTAATTTACAATGTGACACCACTATCTGCAACCTTTCATAGATATAAATTTTTCCCTGCGGTTATCCAAGTGACATAAATTGTATGCGTTTACCAATAACAACTAAAAAAAATTGACAATCTGAAAAATGAGACTACATCCAAGCAATATATGATAGGGGGCTTTTTAGTAGGAAGAATTGTGCTCAGGGACCTTAAAAATTTGCATGGATGTAGTCTTAGGGGTTAAGGGGTAACCCCCAGAATGTCAAGGTTATACCATTCAGAGTTTTCAAAGATCTATGTGTTCAAAGTAGGAGAAGTGGAAGTATGTATGCAGCAGAGTAGTGATTTATGCTCATGGGGAAGTAATATCTGATAGCTGTATTTTAGCTAAAATTTTACTTATAAGTGTTGTAGCTAGAGGGGTGAAACTCGGTGTAAGTAGTAATAGGGGAGCATTACTGACCCTAAAAGTTTCATGATTATACTATGAATGGTTTTCGTGCTATGAATGTTCAAAGTTACACAGATTTATTCAGCTAAGCTTCTACAGCAGAGCTGGAATGGGGAGGGTGTGTCCTGTGTTTGACTGGCTGGGGAGGATGTATCTGCGGGAGGAACTACAGAAGTCACAACGCAGACTCTTCTGCCTGTCACACTCACATCGGGGAGGAGGAGAGGGGAATGTGAGTCTCTCCTTTCTGGTCAGGCTAAGAAAAAGGTGGGGGAACTGCGTTCCGGTGCGTTCCCCCAGAAAAAAAGCCCTGCTCCAGTGTATGTGTACATGTAAATACTGATATGATTTTAACACAAGGAAGGCATGATTGTGTGTTCTAACATACATGGGCTAAGGTTACCCATGTAGGTATCAGACATAGCCAAAGAAGTACAATGCTGCAAGTCTATGTATTGTAGATTATCCTTAGATGTTGATGTCTGCATTTGTTTTCTTATTTTATTTTCATGTGGTGATCTACCTAGCAAGGTGTTCTTAGGGGGGAGAAAGGTAACCCTCCTTGTTAAACAATGTGGACAGAGTAGTGGTTTAAACCAATAATTTAACTCACAATAAGTTTACTCACTTTGTGATTCACAAAGCCTAACTCCTGACAGCTATTTTTATAGCAGGTAACACAGTTATTTTTCTGGATATAATGTTTTTAACTATATAAATAATCAGATCTTGATAAGCACACCTGTCGATAATAAATAATTGTCTAAAGCTTACTTTTGTTAGTTTTTTTTTAAAAGGGAGCAAAAAAAATTAAATGACTGTATTTTGCTTCAATAATAATACACCGGATCATAAGACTCACCTCATAAACAAAAAAAACCAAACAAACAAACAATGAGATAGACATCCATAACATATGATGTGAAAATGTAAATATACACAGTGGATACGGTATACTGCACTGTGAAACCCCAGAAGAAGCGGACTCCCGCGAAATGCGTAGGGAGATATCTTTAGAAAGCGTTGCTTTTACTCTCTTTGCCTATTTAAATTGGGATGTGGCACAGGCATACATGGTTTGGATGGATTATCCTGTTTGGAAATCAGACCCCTTAAATGTTTCACTCTTTGTTATATTGCAGCCATTTGCCAGTTCTTTTTTTCCCCATTAATGTAGACACTGCACCCCATATTGACAGAAACTCTAAGTATTCAGAACCCTCATATTTAACTCAGGTGTGGTCCATTTCTTCAGATCACCATCATCAGATTGTTCTCCACCTTCATTTGAGTCCAGCTGTGTTTGAATATACTGTTTGGACTTAAATAGGAAAGTCACGCACCTGTCTATATAAGACCTTACAGCTCCCAGTGCATGTCAGAGCAATTGAGAATCACGAGGTCAAAGGAACTGCCTGAAGAGCTTAGAGACAGAATTGTGACAAGGCACATATCGGCCAAAGTTAAAAAAAAATTCTGCAGCACTTAAGTTTCCTAAGAGCACAGCAACCTCCATAATCCTTAAATGGAAGACGTTTGGGACTACAAGAACCCTTCCCAGGGCTGGCCATCCGGCTAAACTGAGCTATCAGGGGAGAAGAGCCTTGGTGACAGAAGTAAAGAGCTCCAGAGATGTGGTGGCAGCATCATGTTGTGGGACTGTTTTTCAGCTTTAGGGACAGGACAACTGGTTGCTATTGAGGGAAAGATTAATGCAGTCAAGTACAGGGCTATCCTGTACGAAAACCTTCTCCAGAGTGCTCAGGACCTCAGACTGGGCCAAAAGTTTACCTTCCAACAAGACAATGACCCTAAGCACACAACTAAAATAACGAAGGAATGGCTTCACAACAACTCCATAACTGTTCTTGAATGGCCCAGCCACAGCCCTGACTTAAACCCAATTGAGCATCTCTGGAGAGACCTAAAATGGCTGTCCACCAACGTTTACCATCCAACCTGACAGAACTGGAGAGGATCTGCAAGGAGGAATGGCAGAGGATCCCCAAATCCAGGTGTAAAAAACGTGTTGCTTCTTTTCCTATGGCTGTATTATATCAAAAGGGTTTTGATGATTTTTTATAAATTTGCAAAAATGTCTACAATTCTGTGTTTTTCTGTTACTATGGGGTGCTGTCACTATGGGGTTTTGAGGAAAAAGAAGATTTAAATCAAATAGCTGCAATATAACAAAGAGTGAACCCACTGTATGTGTAACAGCAAAGTAGACAGGACTGGCTAATGCAGTATTCACTTTATATTCCTCCAGCCAAGCCAAAGGGCCAATGCCAGGAGGGAGTTCTTAGTTCTAGCAGAGTGTGCAGGGCTGAAACTTTAGCATGTGTTTATACACTAGCAATACCAATTCTCTTAAAATGCTGGTCAACTCATACAGAGACCCATTTAACAATATGGCACTAACAACTGACCCATAAGCAGCTTTTTTCATATGGGAGGAGATATGATTCTGTATCACATAATGTATTTATTGAAAGAATGTTAATGTAAATACACAACTCATGCCATCTAATTGTAAAATGTGTCTCTTCATAAGTTGGTCAGTGTGTTCAGAGAATGTGTTATGCTAATGCATCTCCTTCTTGAGAGTTTGGCTTGGCTGGAGAGAATGGAACAAAATTCAGCCTCCTGGTATACAAAGCTATTGCTTCCAGGATGGTTGGGACTAACACAACTTTTCCCATTGATTTAAATAGTAAAAAAGAGTGTCTTGTAGTCCAAAGAATATAGTGAATTAAACAGCTGAGCAAATTGAGTCACAGGAAGGATCCACAAAAACTGACGTGTTAATGCTAGAGACAGACGGTGTAATCTAGGTTTTGATTATATTTTTTATATTCTACTTAAAATTAGCTTTCTGCTTTAAAATTGTGTCCCCTGTATTTCATATCTAAATCAGATCAGATCAATATTTTTAAATCAGATCAATATTTTTGGGATTGCTCATACTCCGCTGCAACATTTGTCCTGTAGCAGGGAATAAGATCATAGCAAATACAAAAAAGTCTGTTTGTCCTCACTTGTCCTCTAGCTGTTGCTGTTGACCTTAACAACAGCTAGACAGGATTTATGGAAGTTACCAACTTTAGTATTTTCTACCATGACCATTAAACTTAGGGATTCCCATCACACAGAGTTGACATATAAAAAGAAAAGTCAATAACACTGTGATGCTTACTTAGCTATCAGATGTTTGATTTCTTTTTCTAATATTCCTAAAGCAAATAATAGTGGGAACACAAAAGACTGCCATTGCCAGAAACTTGCTTTTTCCATCCCTAGGCATTAGGTTCCATATATTCTGAAAATACCATAGTACAGGATTCAATGAAAGAAATGCTATTAGGTTAAAAAAGAACTCCAATGAAACACAACGTTGATTTCATCATCTTGAAAATGTAGGATTTTGTCTACTTTGTTCTATGCTGAAATCTCTTAGTCCATTACTTTAGGGCTATAGGAATTTGCAATTACCAATTATATTTAATCACTCATAAAGCCAGCTATAACAAAAAAAGACAGACCTTATAGTTGGTAATCCTTGCAATTACTCCTTACATTCTCTACCTCCCTCGATTAGATTTTCGTGAACATATATAATCGCGAACAGTATGGGTGTTCGAACAATTATATATATATATATATATATATATATATATATATATATATATATATATATATATATATATATATTGTGACATAAAGCCTGTTAAATCCTCTGATTGTATCCAGTATGGGAGATATGTGTGTCCCAGATACCAGCAGTATGCCAAGTTTTTCTCTATCTGACCAGCAGAGGGAGCTGAAATTGCTGGGCCTGGTGCAGGGTAAGACCAGCTGTGTCCTGTTAGCTCATTAGAGTTGGTTCCAGCTCTATATAACCCTTTCACCTGCTCAGTCAAACCGCTCCACCTTTGAACCAGTACTGTGTATGACTGGGGAGCAGCTTGTACCTGTGTAACAAACAAGGACTTTATGAGTCGAACTACAAAGCCTCTGTTTTCTGTGGACTACTGTTTCCTGTGGATGGACTTAGTGCCTTACTTAAATACTGTAAATATTGTAAATGGACTTTTACAATAAACCACCCGTGTGTTTTCACCTTCAAATGTCGTTTGCTGTGCCTCCTTCACCTGCTGTGGACCCATCCAGGGGGTCCTGTACCTTGCCGCTCAACAGCTAATCCCTCACAATATTATAAATCGAGGTTACCTTCAAAATGAATGGTCACATGTGCTATTTATTTTCCCATTGTGAATATATATTTGCAATCCATGTCCCTAAGCATCCCAATGGCTATATGAAATATTCAAAATTGCGTTTTTCCGCCGCCATATTTCCGAAGTTTGCAAATTCTGGAATATTCAAGCTCAACACTACTTTTAGAACATATACAACACCTATATACAACACCTATGGTATTAATATGTATTCTGCATTGACAGAATGACATGTACTAGCCAAATGCAATTTATAACTACACATGCAAACAAAAGCAATTTGCTCTTTAAACTCTCTACTCAATCATTCAATGATAAATACACTCTGTGCGAACTGTCAAAAACAATCTGAAAAATAATCGCTTGAGATGGCAGTGTGTTCCAATGAGTTCCCAGCCAGGCATTCAACAGTAGCTCGGCAACAGTACCATTGCATTCTCAATGATAGGCAAACAAGTGTGTTTAGAGATAACTTTTCCACTCTGTTATCAAGACTGCCACAAATTCTGAAGATAAAGCATCCTTCTGCTAAGGCTTTTTCCTACAAAAATGTGAAATCTTGCAACCTTTACAGAAGACAATAGCCAGAAACTTCTAGCAAAAACCCTTCTTACTGGCCTTTGAGGATGCCATCTTAATTAAGCAGGCTATTAATTTTAATTAAGTGCAAGGATGGATAAAGTTGTTTTAGTAGTTTTTTTAAATATTATACTTCTGCAAACAATGTGTATGTCAAGTTAGCAACTTCTATTGGTAGCATGCTTGCACTATAGCTAGACATGGAGTTTCTTAATTTTTGTAGGTTATTTGCTGTAAAAACATTGTAGTATAGGGCTAAGTTTATATACAGTATATGTGCTTTACCCCCCCCCCCCCGGCAGTATGCTCGAGTGTGGTTCAGGGTATATTTCAATTACCAATAGTAGCAACCCTAAAGCCCCCCATATATGCATAGATCCATTGGGGATTTTGCGTGCGGAGCCGCAAAATCGCCTGCGAATTGAAGCTGCCCACCTGGAGCGCTCAAAATCGCGATTGGCCAGTAAACATGTCCATTTTTTCTGGTTGAACACCTTTACTTTAGCAACATATCGGCCGGCAAAAAACGCACAAATGGTGTGTGTTCCGATTCTATGAATGACCGGCAGCAGTATAATGACGTCATCATGCTCCAACCGACTGTTCAAGGTTTGCACTGGGCTCTATGCTTGTATGGGGGGCTTAAGCGACACTCTGAGCTTACTTTTCCCAGGTGTGCCGTCCCTCTTTGTTGGCATCGTTTGGGCTTGTTGGTTGACCCACCATCTAACTTCAGTGATGGCAAAGGGAAGGTGGGGGGGCCCTCGCCATATGCCTGTATTATATTACAAGGATAGACATCCTGGGTCCTCACATTTCTGACGTTGAATGTGTAGAGAGGGAGGATAGTGGGTGGGAAATATAACCTGATTACATGGTTATTTTGATCTTGCCCATGTTCTTAATGACCCAGAAAAGAATCTAGCCACCTGAGGAAATGTTACCATAGTGTTGAACTGTTATTTCTAGTTAGGTTGTTTGAAATAACTTTTTCTTTCACAGGAAATAGATAGTGAAGTCCTCTTGCTCTCTCGGGAGGTGGTGGCAGCAATATAACGAGATTGTAATGTGTATGTACACACCACAACCAGATTCAAATAGATACTTTGGGCACAGTGAGGAAGGCATTCCGAGGGCTCCCAGTGGCTGGGACCGGAACTGCAGCTGTTACAAATGGAACAGGACTGGAGGGGGTTGTGATAAACCCATATTAAATGTACAGTGCTGCGTAATATGTTGACGCTTTATAAATAAAAGCTAATAACAAAAATAACAACATTTTTTTGGGGGTAGCTTATACTTAAATCACCTTTTAGTATTTGAGGTAATCTAAATAAAAAATTTATGGAATAAAATCACCTGTTAAGAAGGGGAAACAAAGAAACAGCAAGATACACACATGGGTACCATTTCAGAGGTTTAATTTCTTCGGCCATCAAAACCTGGAAAACAGAAGTTAGAATTGTGAGACAAAGCTAATAAAATGAGAGCACAAACACAAAATGTTAAAGTTAAACTTATCAAAAGCTATATACAGAAAGGAATAAGGGCAGACCGTTTTCTTATCCTAAATTGTACCACATTCTACTCAGAGACCTCTGAAAACACACTGATCACCCTAGCCTTAAAATAGATTACATTTAAATCTTCTGAGTAAATATGAGCTCATACTTGACAGAAATGATGGTCGAACATCGGCCGTGTTTGTCCGCAAACAGGCGGATCGGACTTTTAAAAATGTCTGACGTCCGTCTGTTCACAGAGAACTTCAAATTCCCTGTCTGTTGGCAAGGAATTTGAATCGGAACTATACCGGAAATGCCCCCGCAACGTCACTTCCAGTATATGGACCACACAGTTCCTTGTTCCTAAACCGGACGTTGGTCAGACGTCAATTCTGGCCTGTGTCTGATATAGTACTAGAGATCGGGTGTCTCTTTTTCTAGTGAAAATGATTCTTCCTCCGGCCAGACCTTTCTGGGCCTGGTCCAGCCAAAGGAAGATATATAGACTTCTTCTCATCGGCAAAGGGGGCAGGTTGAACACCCATACTGTTTGCTGTCGAGCAGTGTTCATTCAATGTTCGCGGCCAACAGTTCAGCCATCACTACTTGACAGTACATTTTATGAACAGTAGCAAACTAAATTTATTATAATTAGAAACAGCTTCCTAGTACATATTCAATGAGCAAAGGCTCTATGCTTTCACTAGATACAAAAATACCCTAAAGTTGAAAGATTAAAGCTAGGCACACACGGGAGATTCCCGTGCAATGGACCCTCAATTAATCACAGATCAATCACACACACAGGCAGCCAGCCTCACACAGCCTCAGAGAGATGTTCTGGCTCCGCCCCATTTACAATGACAGCAAAGTCAAGGAGCAACAGCACCACCAATACTTTAAATGAAGTCTCATGTCTTTATTCAAAGTAATGGAGATTGAACAGGGGTTTTCCAACATGTTGGAGCCCGGTTCAATCGAGTTTCTATGAAGGAAGGAAGGCACACACGGGTAGATTTGTAAACAGATTAGAGCACAATCAAGCACAGTGACCGCGCACGTTGCTCGATTGTACTCAAATCTTTTTACAGATCCTACCCGTTTGTGCCTATCTACAACAGCCCATTTGCTACTTATCTACAGGAAGACAACTGGCCCATCATGTCATGTGACTATAAATTTTGCTATGTATTCGGTGCATTTAGAACATCAGTTTGAGGTACTACTGGATATATGCTATGATCTGATAAGTGAGAACCTATACAGATGTGAAACTGATCATTAATTTTGAATTGAATGCCTACTTGGAGGAATGCATAGGAGATTTAATACTTTTCTAAAGATATTGACTGACTTCCCATGAACATTTGTAGCTTTGACAATTAATAAATATTCACAGAAAGAAACTTCGGTTATTTGAAATGTTTTGAAGGAAAGACTTGAGTCTGCTGAATTCATAAAATAAATTATATCTGTGCTGCAGTGCACAGTAAAAGGTAGATGGATGACCTTGCAGTTGTTTGATCAAATATGCATTACTATTATAGGATATGACCAAAAATGTGATACGTATCTAAGTTTTCAAATATCTATGAAATAAGCTAAAGTTTAGTTTGAGAATCCAGCAAAAGGAAATACGGTGCTGAATTGGATATAACAGCATAAGATCTGGATATTTGAGTTTCCAGTTAAAGCTAACCTTGCCTTCTGTTCACTGCTGCTCTCTTCATTGATTACCTGATGCTGCTCTGGCACTTATGTAGAGGAAGAGTGAGCAAGGCCAAGGAACACAGATAGGAGAGGGAAGCATTTATTACTTAGATCATGATCTCTAAATGGCAGGGAGACCAGTCATTCTGCACAAGCTGTCATTTGGGCTGTCACTGTACAATCTGTCATTGAAAGCATCCATGTTGGTTGAGACTAACGGAGAAGGCAGGTTGGAATCCATTTGGAAAATAAAACACAGAATAGCGCAAGCAAAGAGGATAACATGGAAAACATGAGTATATGGTCAATATAAATACACTCATGACATCATGAACATGTTACAATGAAAATACACACCAAATCCATGTGGTATTACGATAGCCTTTAATGGCGTTTCAAGTTATTTTATTTAGCTTTAACAAGAGCCTGACACTTCTGATTAGAAAATGAACCTTAAGGGGATCTTAAGTCACAATAATCGGAATGGGAGATGATAATAGGAAGAAAGGCATCTACATGTTCTTTACTGTTCCAGACTTCCTTTTTAGTGGTTTCACAAGGGTTTCTTTAAGTGATTTTTAGTGTTCGAGAACTCATGATTATCCGCATGCTGAAAATAGAACCACACAGGATAAACAAAAATAGAAGATGAAGAACCTTGTAACTGAAAATCTGGGGCATGTACTATTACTGGGACACTCAAAGAGGCTCACGATTGCTGTGTAGAATTTCTGTGAGGAAGACATATTGCTTCTTGGGTCACCTATCAGTAGCAGATACTACTCACAGCATGGAGAAGAAGACTCTATAAAAAACAGCATCAGAGCTGGATTATACCGCATTCTAAAAAGTGAACACACATCGGCGATATGTGCCTATTTAAAGTGAAAGGGGCACATACAGAAATGGCGGCCACTATGATTTAGCCACGTTTGCAAATCGTACTGAAGACCTGGCCTAACAGTCCCTGCAAATGTGTCCCACAATCTTATCTGTACTCCCTTGAAGCATCTTACTCCTTTATAGCTGGTTATAGAATTAGCTATGTTGGTACCCCCTACCATGTTACAGGGTATTGACCTACGTAGGTAGCAGAGCTTTTGGCACATTAAGGGTAGTTGGCAGACTGTAGCCATTTACTCTAGAATTAACTCTATGATAAACTCTATGTTTAACCTCCAAGGCTGTACAGGTATTCTCAATATTCAGTTCTGAAAGTGGCATGCTCCTCCTTCACATGATGATGTTGGGGATGTGAAATCCCAGGAAGCCTATACCTGTATTCTATTACAGGCATAGGCTTCCTGGGATTTCACATCCTTAAGGCAAGGGCACCCAACACCTCCACAATGTGATCCCATCACTGACTTTAACCATGCAGGCCATCACTGATATCAGGGAGGTAGAACCAGGAAGAAGAGGCAAGGACGCTGATGCTGTAGCATTGCTCGGGGTTACCGAAATTAGTAGTTAAAATTTACCCCGAGCAAAATTATCACGAGGGAGGTTAAAAGCACATAGAGAAACATAGACCATCATAGATGACTTCTCATTTTAAGAATTATGGCTATCATACAAACGGATTTATCACTTGTCAGGCAGAAAGAAATGAAGGTCCACAAAAAATGGGCTCAACAAGTGAGAACACTTTTTTATTTTGGAACAACTGCAATGAAAAGCTGCCAGCAAATTTATTTTTGCCCTGTATGGCAACTAATTACTGGTAACCTTACAACAAATTGAGCTCTTTTTATAAAATTTTAAATTCTTAGTTTAAAAAGAGCAACCTTTCCAAAAAATGCCCATGTCTTTTGGAGCAGGTAATGATAAAATGTGTAAGTGCACATTTAAATGTATTAATTTTTCTCTAAAAAACACTGAGCGACTGTGTGAATCAAAGCGTAATTTCACCATCAGACAAGATATTGTTCTTGGAGCTAAAACTAGTGATTAGCAATAAACGAGTTTGAAAAGGGGGAAAAAAGACTTGCTGGAGCTGAGCAGATGCTTCATTCTCTGGCTCTTGCCCGCTCCCCTGCAGCTGTATATTGTACGCATTTAACAGCCCATATAACAGACTACATGCAAAATGCCACTCTTCTGCTCGTGTCCTAACCAGCACATTTTATCTCATTTTGTCTGCTAATCATTTCTGTTTAATTGTCAGGCCAAGGTACTTGTAATAGCTATATGCTGGCAAAGCCAAAGAACATTAACCACGGATACAGCTCCATCAAACAAAAGCCACAAGATTTAAAGTCCCTGATTACTGGAGGATGAAAACAACAGAGGTCTGGAAATGGGTTGCAGAAAGGAAAATATGTGCAGTGACAACTGTCCTAATCTAAAGTTTATTCTATCCAGAGACTCTTTACATGCTGGCCTAGAAGATTGCATAGGCCTAAGGTTTTTCTGAATTCTGCACCTTTGTTAAACCCATGGAGTTGCTCCTTACCCGGGGGAGCAATACTGATGACTTGGGCTGCACTGTCAAATATAACACCATAACACCTGTGTAGGTACAGTCAATTTAAAGTATTCATATAATTATATTTAATTCCAGGAGAAGTTCTAGTAATTGAGTGGGCATGGAATGTCATGTGATGGTCCATCTGTCCCTATAATTAAGAGTCAGACACACAGTAAATATATTAAAACATTTCTGCTCTACACAAAAAGTGCAATTGTCAGGAATAACATTATGTAGATTAATGTGGGAAGCCTAGACAATCTTCTGTTTGGCCAGCATATGAACATAGCAGACACAAGAGTTGATTATAGAATAGCTTGGGACAGTGTAGATTAAGTTTCTTCAGAACATGGCTAGAGTTAGGAAATTAGGTGTTCAAACATATTGTCAGCAACCACAGGTAAGCTTGTGGAGGAGATAAATGGGGTTTGTACAAAGACAAACCTAAAATGCAGACATTTTTTCATTTCAGGGCAAATGCCCCATGCAGGGCAAAGTGATGGCATCTTTGTGAAGTATTATTCAGACTCTTGGGTCTTTACTTTACCAATGCACTGCTTCCTCCAATAATAATGATCACTTTATAAAAGGAATGTCAGCTCTGGGGCTTACCCCTATGTTGTTAAATATGTGGTAGGCAATCAAGAGTTATCAATATCCCCTTTTCCATGTTAGTTGTAAAGGTCTGAGTAAAGGTGGGTCCCCCACCCCTAGAGTGAATGCTGGCTTGTACATGTCGCCACAGGTTTCTTCAAGTACATACACCTCAGATGGGTGATGAGACTCCATCTTGTTTGGCTTAAGTAACCCAACAGTGAGTAGCTACACAGGACCCTGGTTGTGTGCCTGACCTGAGTCAGGCCAATAGACAGCCTTAAGGCCAACCATTAGCTGACATGTCCAGTTCAGTCACAGACCACTTCCAACAACTGCTTTAAGCTAGGCACACACAAGTAGATCTGTAAAAAGATTTGAGTACAATCAATCAAAGTGCGTGCTCAGGGTGATTGATTGTACTCTAATCTGTTTACAAAGCTACCCATGTGTGCCTTCCTTCAAGCTGGATCAATAGAGGTCTATCCTCTGGTGTACGCCTTTATTACCCAACTTGCCAATTATCACAGTTTGTTGATTAAGAAATACACAGGCCCTTTTGTGAGACTGACTTACATGTCCGTGTTACATGTCCGTACTATGTGTATTTTAGAAGGAGGAAACTTTGCTAGCAGGTATTACCGTATATACTGCCACTGAGGGGCACACTTCAATTACAGAACAGTCCAGTCTTTTCCCCCATGGGAGGAGTGGTGCTGTGCTAATCTAAATCCAATGGCTTTCATTGTTTGGCTGCTGGTGCTAGTGGTCTTGCAGACAGCTTTCCATCCACAAGGACCGCTCACAGTTGATGACCCACAGCCCCTACTACTCCATGCCTTATATACCACCAACTTCTGCATGGGAAATATCAAAACATTCCGAAGGATAACCTTTAAATTCATTTTCACCTCCCTTGACAATTGCTAGGCCCAAGCACTGTGATATGATACTTTCATGTTTCCAGACATGAGTGATTATTGTGCTGTCTGCAATGGAGGGAAGAGCAGTCAGGGAGCATCGGTACATTTGAAAACTCTGATTAAAAATATTTGGGAAATGCTTGCTACATGTTCCCACATTTGTACAGATTTTTGGCCAGGCCTTAATTTAGTTTCAAAACATTCACATTCGTTGTTAGTAAAACTGCTGTTTATAATTGCTTATAAAAGTAAACTTTCACTATGTACAATTTGTATAGTGATAGCGTAGACAATGTAATTAAAGGGGGAGGGAAATTCAGTCATCAAGCTTGACAAACTCTGAGGAGGTCTGCTGCTGGCACTTGCAGCAAATCCTGTGTGTAAAGTACACAGAGAACTGATATTATTTGTCTGCCAGCTTTTTCACTCATGGGAAAATAACATTTTCCATATAGTCACAATAAAAACATTTATTTGTGAGTTCATTTTGGGTAAATTATAAAACCTGCTTACTATATGCTTTATAAAATCAGCTAAAGTAAATTCAATAAAAAATGACAATTGTACTTTTTTATTCATCTTGGAAGTGTCAGTGCTGTCCCACCTACCACTACCCTAGGGCCCTCCCCTGCATGCATATCTAGAGCCCCCCCCCCC
>CM070033.1:138358958-138369102 GCA_036250615.1 Ptychadena robeensis
CCCCCCCCCCCCCCCCCCCCCGTCGACATCTCCACCAAACTCCCCCCGGTTGACAGCTCCATCAATTGCTTGCATAGGGCCCCCGAAAGGCTAGAAACAGCACAGATGCTAAGACTACATTTTCAGCCTTTTAAAGAGATCTTTTAGACCCATTATTAACATACATTTATTTAGAATGGGCTGGAATACAACAGAGCAGGCAGTGTTTGGGCAAGACGGACAGAGGCTTGATGGAGATAGGCATAACTGGCACCTTATAGTCAAGCTTGGCTGGTATAAACAAAATGCAAGAAGCTTGTCCATGAAGGGAGGACACGTTTTGTCAATCCACAGCCGAGCTTGTCATGCAGTAATAATAATAATTAAGGATTAATGAAAATTACCAACTTTTCATGGACATTGATGCCTGGTCAGAGGCCATGGCAGCTACCAGTACCAATGTACAATTTAATAAAGGGATCAAAACTATCTAAACTATTTTAGATCAATATATTCACATGCATATGTTATGCAATTCCACAAGTTTAGTGAGATCTGTATGTTTGCGTACCTGCATTATAAATAAGTGGTTGCTGGAATATTTTGACATTTCCCTTGAATTATCACACTTTGAAGTAAACCTGATGAGAAATATGGACTCTGCCATTAACAACCTCCTTTTAAAAATCATGTTCCCTGTATCCAACTTTAATAAGTTCAAGATACTGGTTTTGGAAAAGTGTTCCTAAACTCGTGAATACTTTGCAAACAAACCAATAGATGATATATTTATACTATATATACTTAAAGGCCAGAATTGTTGGACATTTTTACTAATTGTGACCTGTGATCTTTTTAGATGTCCCCAATGAGGCTGGCCACCTCATTCGTTTTGGTGTGGTTTTGCCAAACTCTTTGTCTTAATAAGTAATGATCTAATGGGATGTTGGCAATATGCTTACCACTTAGATCCCAAACACATATAAAACCAATAGATGAGCTCTCCTTATAAAGCCATTCAATGTATACACTTTGTACATTTCAAGTTTCAGATATGGACAGGTGTCAAAAAATTGCCACTATCTATGATCTTTGGCAACAGAATGCTTAAGCACTGTATAGTTGTTCTGTTTCTTCAAAGGGAAAGACAAGCATTTTCAAACTCAATGATCAATGCAGTCAACAAAAGAAAGACAAATGAATAGCACTAGGTTTAAAATAAGCTATTTATTAAGGCCCCCATACACGTCTAGATTTTTTATCCAATCAACTTAATTCAATCATATTTTTTTGGTTGATTGACTGAAAATCTATGGCAGCCCACATGGTTAGATCAACCTTAAACAATTAAAATTAGGAAAAAATTTACTGAAAAATTATTGGACATGCTGGTAAATTTTAATTGGTTGTATTGAAATTTATTACACTTTCAGTCGATCCCAAAAAAAGTTGATCAAATATCTGTTACTACAGTTGGCAAACATGCATTCAATCACCAATTTCCCTGACACCAAAAATTTATCTTTTTAAGTTGATTGAACAGAAAATCTAGACATGTATAGGGGGCTTAAATCAAATCCTTTAAATGTCACATTGATTGAGGGGGACCAAAAAATTCAAAATATATACAAAATAAACATCAGCTATAATATATACCAAGTATAGTCATTTTGTTGTCAATCATGAGTTAACTTGTCAACTAGGGTTTTAAACGCTTTCAAAATAAGGATTAACTGTTTCTGGTGTAGTGTTTCTTTGTGTATGATCACGTGGAGCATGCTGATAGTTCAAAGAAAAACAAAACATTTTTAGGAAGTTATTATCATTACTGAACTTATTTTTGTCATAACGTTTTTATGTCATAAATTAAATGATGTCTCTTCATCCAGAGTTAGGTTAGGTTAAGTGTCCATGGGTGTTCTTTTTAAATGCGGTCCTTCTTATTTAAATGCATTGTTTATCCAAAAAAAACTTCTGCCTCTTTATGCAAGACTGCATTTTGCCTGCTTTGATTGCTGAGTCTTAAATAAAGTAGCTATCTATCTATCTATCTATCTATCTATCTATCTATCTATCTATCTATCTATCTATCTATCTATCTATCTATCTATCTATCTATCTATCTATCTATCTATCTATCTATCTATCTATCTATCTATCTATCTATCTATCTATCTATCTATCTATCTATCTATCTATCTATCTATCTATCTATCTATCTATCTATCTATCTATCTATCTATCTTTCTGGTAACAAGCTGAGAGAAAGTTTCCAAACTATCCATCCTGGCCAAGAGCAAAAGAGCTGTCCAAGTATGTCAGGGACAATTTTGTAGGCCTACACAAGGCTAAAATGACCTACAAGACTGTCCCAAGGCAGCTTGGTGAAAGGCTAACAACAGTTTGCACAATAGTTCGCAGATGGAAGAAACACAAAATATCTCTTAATATCCCATTGGAAATCCAAGAATTATTTTCAATAAATTCAATATCTTCAAAATTGGGAGCACTTGCAAGGTCCATCTACTCAAGACTGCACATGTGCAGGCCTGTCTGGAGTTTGCCAATGAACATCTAAATGATCCAGAGGAGAACTGGATGAAAGTACTATAGACAAATGAGTCTAAAATCCATGGCATTAACTTATTGTGTTTGGAAAAGAAGGAGTGCAGCATATGACACCTTACAATATACTTTGGGGGTGTTTTTGCGAAGAACATACATTCACATGATTGACATAATTGAAGCAATGTTGGGTTTCCCGGCGGTTATGTACTGTTATATCCTGGGTAAGCAACTCCTTGCCCAAACAAGGACATTGGAAATGGGTCAGAAATGAGTATTACAGCATCAACCAAAACACAAAGCCATGAAGCTTTTTTCTTGTTAGATTTTACCCTTTGGGGTCCGTGGCGGGAAAAAAGACACAGAGAGGACACTTCTTATTCTAATAAATGCGACAGTGTCCATTCTGCGTTATCTAATTGGCTTGCCTGTGGTACTGATATGAAGCTGTGGGAAGCCCCTTCTTCATTGCAGCATCTTCATTGTGTCTTCGATGTAGCTGGAGCGGCGTGTGTTTTGCCACTAAAGCTAGGCACACACGGGCAGATCTGTAAAAAGATTTTAATTACAATCAATCAACGTGCGCGGTCACGGTGCTTGATTGTACTCTAATCTGTTTACAAAGCTACATGTGTGTGCCTTCTTTTGAGCAGGATCAATAGAGCCAGCTTGAAGAAACTCGATTGAATGGGGTTCCAACATGTTATAAAACCCCGTTCAATCTCCATTACTTTGAATAGAGACATGAGTCTCCATGCAAAGTATTGGAGCAGCTGCTACAGCCTGAACCCGCTGTCAGTGTGAAGGGGGCGGAGCCAGCACATATCTCTCTGAAGCTGTGAGAGGCAGGCTGCTTTTCTCCCCAGCTGGCAGCCCGTATTACGATTTACACGTGCTGCGAGCTGGGGAGAACGGGTCCCTATTGAATAGGAATTGATGTGCCCATGTGGTGCACATTGATTTCCGTTCAATTGATTCCTGCTGTGATTGATCAGGGGTTGATTGCACGAGAATCTACCCGTGTGCCTAGCTTAAGTCATCTTTTGGAAAGGGATCAATCTCTTTCCAATGTGCACAGAGTGTGTAAGTGGTTTTTTGTAAAAAAAAAAATTCTCATAGCTACAATACAGTTTCCGTTACAATTATAGACTGGTCATTTATTTGTCAGAAGTAAACTTACCAAATCAGCAGGGGATCAGATACCTTTTCCCCCCAATATATATATACATATATGTCATATATCTTTAGCACATTCTTTCGGTTAATAAGGGACCTTAACTGAGAAAAGCCCAAGAGTTTCACACTGCATCTCGTTAATTATGGGAATCGAGTTCTATGTAAGCAGACGATGCTAGCTGTCAAACCCTGCAATATTCAGCGTGAGCCACAGTGCCGTAATAATCCAGACACAGCTGTCAAGCTGTCTTATCTGGAGTGCATTCAAAAACAAAGACAAACGATCGTATAATTCAATTTAATATAAAAATGATTACCTTGGTACGTTCCCTTGCTGGGTCATAGGTTCCAGACCAAGTGATGACCTAAAAGACATATTGAATTAAATTAAATGTATTTGAAAGCTATACCATTGAAAGCTCATTTATACTTTTAAAAAAGCTAATGTAAGAGAAAAACTATTTGGTTTATACAATATACATTCTCAACTCTTTCGATTTTATAGTAGTCTGAACATGATATTAATGATTTAAATCAGTGGTTGGCAACTAAGTTGATATGGAGGGCCACACTTGCGGCCCTCTGTATCACTAAAGGGTCACACATAACATTTTTAATCTATACTGGCTTATATAAGCATTTTTTTATGAAACAAAATTACAGCAGAAATAGCTAGAAGACATTATGTTACATTTATTTAAATAACAAAATTTGTTTTAAATTATACTTCAAGCATTAGGCTTTGTTTCCATTATACATTGGGAAACAAAGGCTATGTGCTAAGTCAGGACCTCCCGCTAAGCGTATAAGCTTAGCGGGAGGTCCTGACGTAGCACATAGCCTTTGGGGTCCCAAAGAAATGGAAACAAGCCCTTAGGGAACACTATGGTATGGTAAAGCACATTTTGTGTCATGTATATCATCAAAGGTTATGTGCTTCAAGCCATTGACTATATCGATGGGGCACATAATGTTTCATTTGGCAGACAGAGGAGTTCCTATGCCCTATGCATTAATAGTTTGGTTTGGGGGGCCTGAAGTGGAAGACTGAGGGGGGCTGCCAAAAACACCCAAAGGGCCACATGTGGTCCCTTAGGCCGCAGGTTGGGCACCAGGGATTTATAAAAAAGGCTCCAATGAAGTTGATCTATGGCACCAGCATACTTATTCTGCCAGGCGCAAGGAGACTTGGGAAGGAAATGTAATGACTGCATTAAGATCCTACCTTCCCAAGTATCCAAAGATCGAACTTCAGCAGTGAGGACAATCCAGCACTGAGTGGGAATATGCAGAAATACACAGGAGACAGGCAGAAGAGGATTCACTTGCCAGCACGAAGATGGTGCTGTTGCATGAAGGAACAGCAGGTAAATATACTGTTTTCGAATTTTGGAGCACTTCATTATCAACCCAGAGCTTAACTTAATGTTTCCAAATGGGTCTGCCTTATCCCTCCTGGTGGGATTCAAGAATGTGGCTCGATGTAGATTTTCATTGTCAAAGCAATGACCGAGTCCTTCAATGACAACATGGGTTCTATGTCATCTGACCTCCACTGATGCCATGCAGCATACATGTCTTCTGTTTTGGCATCATCGCGCAGCACTGGTGCAGGGTTAACAGGGTGGGAATTTTTAACAGATTTTATGATTTCACATTATATCTGTTCATTAAAAAATGAAACAAAGGACATCATATTACCAGGGAGGTTAAGTATTGACATGTTGGGCAACTAGGAAAAACTATTGTGAATGTCTTGTATCTACATAACTTACAAACACACTTTCAATTTTATATCATGCCAATTGATATAAGTGCTAGTGACTCATTATTGTTAGTAACTTATATTCAGTGTAAAGACCCCCATATACCTTTAGATCATTCCATACAATTTCCTTTAGATCTACCAACAACTAAAGCTGGCCATACACCTTTAGATTTCTCTGACAGATATCCTTTAGATCTACCAACAACTATGTAGTATAGGCACCTCTGCGATTGAACACAGATAGACTTCATGGTTTAGAACGGCCCTCATATTACATGGTTTTGGTAAAACAAAAGAAGATCTAAAGGAAATCTGACAGAGAAATCTGTAGAGGTGTATGGGGACCCTACCTGATAGTATAGTGGCCTACCTGATAGAATACATAGTGATTGGAGGGTTAGAAAGCTCCTCATATTACCTGGTTTTGGTAGAAAAAAAGTTAATTGTACAGAAATTGTATGGTAAGATTGTAAGGTGTATGGGGGCTGTAGTCTGTCCCAATGATCAGTGGTTGTCACTTGTTCCAGAGTTAAGCTAGCCACACACGGTTTGATTTTGGTTCAATCGATGCTCGATTAGATGAATTTTTTCATCGATTGATCATGGTACGATCAACGATAATTGTTCGATGAAGGCAGAAAATCTAATCGACTTTTGATCGGACATGTTGGAAAATCATCGTCGATTGTGCCAAAATCGTTTTATAATCGTCGATGTTTGTGGTGTTTCTCCTGGGTCGATTAGATTAGATATACATAACATAGACCACTTCAATCTGGAATTCAAACGTTTCAATACCAAAATCGACGATTAGACGATTGAATTCCTCGATCTAATCGAGCATCGATTGAACCAAAATTGAACAATGTGTGGCTAGCTGTACACTTATTCTTGTGTTTAGATTCTTTCTCACCAGATGATCTAGCTGAACTCCGAGGCTGTGGCAAATGACAATGCTCAAGCCTAACAATGGCATGTCACTTTAAAAAGAAACAGAGCTTTGGTATGACACCTGGCTTTAAAAAGGAGAAAAAGGAGGGAGCAGTGAAGAGTTGGGGTACAATGTAGTTAACAGATTGCATGGCAAAGTATTCATCAGTGTCTTGTATTAGGTGAAGGTTTACAATCATAGGAGCAATCTTATAATTTAGCACTCACTCATACTAGTAAAATGCCTATGACCTTGGTGGTAACTTTTGCATTTCTTTATATAGTAGAAGATACATTTTCTATTTTAGAGTTGGAAAAGTTGTATCCTCACATCTATTTTTCCTAGGTACCATTTAAGCTAATGATCATCAACAATTAAAAATGTCATTTTAGAAATATATTTAGATAAATAGCTCATCAAGGACTTAATATTCAACATTTCAAAGAAATGAAAATCAAGAGACCCTGATCAATTTTAATTAAAAGCTCTTAATTAGCTGTTCATTTTCATGCTTTTTGAACTTGGTACCCCATGCTGATAGAACTGTTTTGTCCAAAGAAATAAAAAAAGGAAAAAACAGACAAGCTGTCAAGTGCTACAGAGCCTTACAAGTTCTTGTTGATGGTTCCCATTCAAAATAGTGACAATCAAACAGGGATTATCAACATGTTGGTTCCCTGTTCGATCAAGATTTCTTCAATCGATCCCGCTCCAAGAAAGGGTGACAATATTTGATTCATGAACAATCGATCACCACGAACAGGCACATGCACGCCATTGATTGTTCAGAAATCGAGCTCAAAATGTACCCATAGATATTGCAACTAATAGGAAATACAACTAATGTTTCTTACATGGCTACAATTCATTGTAAAGAGAAAATTATTTGGTATCATGGCCAAGATAAGTCATAACTGCCAATTGAAAGTTATGATGCTCATTTAGGTATGTGTGGTCGCACTCTCACCCCCTTCAAAAGGGCATGCATGGGAGATGGCCCCTCCCGACACTTGATCTCCCAGCACTACACTTTACTGCTGGATACGCCAAATCAGGTATCCCACAGACTACAGAAGAAATAGGAAGAAGGCCTAGCCAGGACATTCTTGGAGAAGGAGTGGAGTCACATGTGCCTGGTCACACACAAATCTTCCTTAAGCTGCTCCAGGCAGGAGACGAACTATAAAATCCTAACGCACTGGTACAGGACTCCTGACATTATGCTCCACTTTGACAAAACTGCAGGTCCTGAGTGTTGGCGATGTAAACAGGATGTGGGTTCCCTAGCCCATATTTTCTGGTATTGTCCCCTCATTCAGCATTTTGGGAAGCAATTCATACAATTCTCACCACTTATATACGCATTCAGGTGACCTTTTCTCCTGAGGTTTACCTGTTGCACTACACACCCGACACAGTAGCTGGTAAATACAAATGCTTGCAAATTGTGTGGTGGTGAATTCAATTGATGTTTTATTTAATCAAAATCAAAACGTGTGTTCTTTCATTTGAATGAACTGTAAAATCTAACCATGTGTGCCCACCTTAAGTTAACACACACACTTGAATGTTCAATGAGCATCATGACTTCTATCCTCCGGTGTTTTTAGACAGACTTTCATCTTTAATCACAAGAAGATGAGATGTGCAGTTGGTGACAAGAACTTGGGTACCACGAGACAATCAATGATACATATGTAACAAATATTGACAAGGACGTAGGTAGGGAGTAGGTAGCACACTTAGTGTAGGGGTCAGATAAACATTACAAAGTGCAATAACAAGTACAGTGTTCAGGTCAGGTACATAATACTAATTCCATTTATAGATCCACTATTTCTTATTTTTTAACTACCACACCCTTATTTTTGGAACACATCAGTACACTCATGTTCACATTGTATACATTGATACACTATATACATGGTGTAGAAATGTATACACAGTTTTGACACACAAACAGTACATACACATAGTTACATACATAATGCATACTGGGTAGAAACTTTGTATTTGATGCATATTTGGGGTCCCAGTACAAGAGTCTCTTATCCACTTGGGAGACAAATGTGCAGCACACACATTACATACACACTCCATACTCCATAGGAGGAGAGCCAATAGGCAACTGAAATCTGCAATCCTCTGTCACCCCTCTCTCTAAATGACAATTTTTACACAGTTACCAGTACCACCTTGGCGATTCTCCAAGCAGTCACAGCCCCCCCCCCCCACCCTCCGGATTATCTCCTCACCCACGCCCCAGTTTGTGAACCACTGCTGTATACAAATAAACATACATAAACATGATCTTGTAATTGATTACATTTTGATTGTTAATATGGTAAACATTTTACATTTTCCTATGTATCTGTTTTAGGAGGTTTAGCCTATCCACAGATGTTTTTTTTTTGTAGAGAATACCGTGAGCTTCCTATATTTAGTAATTGACTTTATGAAGAAGTGTTAGTTTTGAAGCATTTGCATGTGGGTTTGTCTATTTCTAGCTGATATATAAAACCTTTGAAATAACTGACACCAGCAGAGTGTACCCAGAAGTGAGAAGGCATTTAATCAATTATCACATTAAAGGGGCACGGGAAGGTAAAACAGATTATAGTGTTAGTCGACACATGCTACAATAGATAATAGGATGACTGAGAAGTAGAGCACATAATTATAGTATCCTGCACTAGATAATAAGAAAGTAGATGACAGGTATCAGCTAAGGAATAATACCCACTATCTCCAAAGTTGCATTAAGCCCACGTGTATATGTTATCATTGCAAATAAATGCAATGCTCTAGCATCAGTAATAAAGATAAATTAAGGACAGGTCCCATGTTGTAAAATAAGCAGATTATGTACATTGAATGATTCACATGACACCAATGCAAATATAAATGACTTACTGATTTACAAGGCTCAACCTGTTATATGGGAAACACTTGTTAACTTCACAAACATTTTCTGCACCAACTAAAAGATCAATTTTTAATAGATTAGAACACAATGTAGCAACGTTCATGTTCACAGTGCTCGATTGTGCTCAAATCTATAAAAAGAACGAGCCGGGGATGCCTTTCTTCGAGCAGGTAATGGACATACCCATAAATACTGCTCGAATGTCATTCCTTGGGGACCTTTACTATAGCCAACAGGCAGTTGATGTTGTTTAGGTAACTCTTTCAAACCAGGTCAGGTAAAATTTAAGATTATTTGGTGCAGAAGGAAAAGTATAACCAAGCTAAACATTTGTTGCTATTTGGTTAAACATGCCTGATGGGTTGGAAGATTAGAATAGCAACTTTTTAGCTCGGTTTTTCTGCCTACAAATGCAATTTTTTTTTTGATTGTGGGTTAGAATTTAACTTCGAATGCATCCTTATGACAGGTCAATTTAAAGTTTTGAAATGTTAGAGCCCTGTAAGGGGCCATGATTTAGTAGTGGAGATGGCGGAGGTCGGCATAACTGCCTCTAAGTCTCTTTCCAATTTGCCAGGTTCCTACTATTTTAAGAACTGTTCTACGGTTTCTTTGTTTGTTACCACCCTCCAAGTGAGGTGTGTTTCTAACCCCTTAAGATACTATTTACCCCTCTGGGGTGAGGCTGTGTCTTACTTTCCTGTGAGGGGTGCCTCTTTCAGGTTTAAACACACCTCCTACCACACACCCGCTCTACCGTCGGTATTACTGGTTTGTTTTACATATATACTATTAGAAC
>CM070033.1:138370954-138390981 GCA_036250615.1 Ptychadena robeensis
TTCGCCAATGGTAACTTTGTGCAGTGCACTGACTTAACTAGTCTGTCCGCCTCGGGTTCCATCCCTTGGTGGTCATACTTTCAATTATGCCACTGGCTGGACCAAACACCACACCGAGATTTGTACACTAGAGACCTCTCCAGTTTTGAATCGATATGCTTAGATAACACCCAGACCAGACACCTCATCTCACTTTTCTATAAAATGTTGGAACCGGCCTCGCATCCCAGAATTGCCACCCTTCAAGCTAGATGGGCACGGGATATGGGAATCCGGATCTCATCTGCCCAATGGGAGTCAGTGTGGTTATCGGCGCACAAGAGTTCTTTTAGTGTTCGCTAACAAGAGACTAATTATAAACTCCTATCATACTGGTACCGCACCCCAGTCCGCTTACATAAATTTTGCCCGTCAATTTCAGCTGCTTGCTGGAGGTGTGCTGACCCTACTTGCACGCTCCTACATGTTTTTTGGTCCTGTGTTAAAATTGCTGCCTTCTGGCAAGAAGTACACAAATGGATGACACACATCCTTGGTAGGGACATCCCTTTCACTCCCAAACTCTTCCTTCTTCACTATAGACAGCAGCAGGTTGCTCATAAGTTCAAATCATTGGAGCGTCACATGATTAATGCCGCCAGAACCTTGATCCCTCGTAAATGGGCGACCCCCTTCACCCCCACATTAGGTGACTGGATCAGACAGCTACGATATGTGGATGAAATGGAACTGCTCTATAGCAAAAAAGATAGGCTGAAGGTCTTCAATAAAATGTGGTTGCGCTGGCACCTCTTTGAGGATTCGGCTGAATTCCAGCAGCTCACCCTTCTTTGAACATGTTGAAACTGTTTAACCATGTGAATTTTTTCTATATGCGTTTTGTATCGCTGTGATTAATCTTGTCTAGGATGTACTGACTGTCCATCATGGTTTTTTCAACCCTACCCCCTTTTCCCCCATTATCCCCATGTGCGTTGTGTTATATGCTTAATACTGTATTGTACTTGAAAATTAGTTTAGTAAATTGCAGTTTTTTTAGACCAGGCAAAAAAGTTTATTGATTCCTTCCTTTATACTTACCTCTCCACCTTTTTCAGAGTATATGATAGCCCAGGCCATCAAGAGAAGGTATGGACCTTTGTTCAGCAGCTACTCAAGCTTTAGCTGCCTCTAAGCCAATGTTGTATACAGCTTTAACCATTCCAACTTCCAACAGATTGACATTGTGTGCCTACATATGATCACATGTTTAGACGAACGTCTACTACATTCATCTACTCAACAAATTGTTTGTTAGGGGTAACCATGTGAAGAGTGGTTATTCTTCCCTGAGAGCAACTAACTAAAAACCAACATTTCTAACCCCTAGTTAGCATGTGACTTCTTTCAAACTAGGAAACCATGCACCTTAAAGCCTCCCATCACCCTTATAGGTCATTACTGTTCACACCGATCCATTTACCAATATCAGAATATATCCAATGGGCTTACTTTACATCTGTGTGTTGCATAGCATAATTTCTATCCATCAACTATGCTACAAGTTCCAATGATGTCAATAGCAGCTCATGAAAATGGACGAAACCAGCACACTTTAAAAAGAAATGCTGTGAATCCCCTCAGAGGATCTTTCTCACAATCCCTCAGGGGTCTGACAGTATATAGGTCTCTCCTTTACCTCAGAAGATCAAAAGAGATCTGTCTGATGGGCCAAGAGCAGCTGGGCTAAAGACTTGCTACCAGACGTAAAGCACTCACACATTTGAGCTGGCTTATGGGCGGCCAGGGAGCATAATTGCTTAAGTGGAAGACTTATCTGCTATTTGTACCCAATTCTGAGATGCCAGACGGATGTGCACCTGTGTGGGGCCGGATACCAAAGATTGAACTGCTCTGCACGCAAGTAGTGGGTTTTTACCTGACCTTTATACCTGGCTTAGGGCACAGCACACTGTACTCATTGCATTCTTCCTGTTTAGGCCACTCAGTGCTTTCTTTTTGTTCTTGTTATTGATCTTGTTTTAAAGTTATTAAAGCGGTATTTGTTTACCACATATCCTCTTGTAATCGACTAATTTCCTTACCGCTAACATAACCACCAGCAAGCACTCTAAAAGAGTTGTAACTAATGGTAATATAACATAACATCTGAAATGATAGTTGCATTTTAAAGTAATACAAGGAACGTATATGGATGCCCCCAGCTCATTTTTAGTTGAAGCTGTTTCCATTTAGCTGAGAAGAAGCCCTGAAACAGACCCAACCATCCTATATGTTATGTCTTGTGGTGAGAGATGTGTAAGAAGACCATACTAGTAGTGATGGCCAAAAGGTTTGCCAGACGGACATTTCGCAGTGAACATAGCATATTGGCAATGCCAGCGGACATTATGGGTGTTCTACCCGCCCCATATACCTTAACATGGAGACAAAGTTTGACTCCTCACCCCACAATCAGGAGGGACAGTACAGCCAATAACACATTTTTCCCTCCTGGAGGGCCCCCCATAAAAGAAGCAGCCCAGTAATCATTTTACATTTATCCTGTGTCTCCAGTACTAGATAGATAGAGAGAGCTGCTGCTGATTGAGGGATAGTTGAGCTACTTTGCTATTATACTCCATCCAGTGATCTGCAGCTATAGCTAAGGTGTTCTGCAACAAGCAGTTCATCATTACTGAACCAACTGGGGGATGGGGTATGCTGAATTATGGGACTTGTGTGCTGTGCTATAATCCTGAGCTGAGGTGTGCTGGTAGTTGTAGTTCACCATCACAAACTAAAGCAGGACATTGCAGATAGATCTGACTAAATGCAATGCGCTGCAGAAGGTGCTGTCAGGCTGGTAGCCTGCTCCAGCTAACGTTTGGCAAAATCTGTAATCTAGATGTGATTTCTGCCATTAGACATGAAAAAAACTGCATTTTAAAAAATCTGTATTTTGGGGGGAAGTTTAGCCACTGATCCCCATTTAGCATGACACTATCCAGGTGGTTGCACCCTTTTGACACTTTTTTTATTGCCATTTTGGCTACACATATGACCTGAAGGATTGAGAAGTTCGCCATCCATTAAAGTCAATAGAGGTTTGCTGTGAACATGCAAACGGCGGGTATTTGCAGAAGTTTGGTTCGTCTGTTCGCGAACACCCACAGCTTATGTTCGGCTGTCACTAGCTTGCTGTAACAAAACCCTATTAGGATCAGTGAAATATAGATCCCAATATACTGGTACAACTTCTAAAGAGCTCCTGCTATCTCCTGTCATGATTTGCACTTTTCCCACCAATTAACGTTTGTAATGAAGCTACATTTTCCTGAGGACAGGTGTTGACAGTTCTCTCTGTGTCATTTAAATAGGGTAGTTTGTGTTGTGGTTATTCTGTGTGGTTTAGGTAATTTGTGGTTTGGTTTGTTATAAGTTAAAATTACTTCCATGCAAGTTAGTAATTTTTCTATGTAGAAAATGCATGGAAATCATGCATGCTGTAGAGTCAGCATTAAGATTAAAAACAAGTGTAAACTTTATGTTTAGAGTGGAAAGGCAGTTGATAAAAGATGCCTTACCAGTGCCTACACTGTTTCCAGGCAACTTCCTTTAACAGGTGATCATTATGAGGGTCTTCAAAGTGTTTACATGCATGTGCACAAAATGAGATCTAAATGAGTTTTCTGGGAATAATCTATGCTGATAATTTAGGTATTTTAGAACTGAACCTCTATATCAGGGGTCGGGAACCTATGGCTCGCAAGCTAGATGTTGCTCTTTTTTCAATTGCTGCATCTTACAAGCTGCCAGTTGTGGCTGGGAAAGTCACGTTTTTTATGTGGCTTCCCTGGCCAAATCCAGATTTAAACAAATCCTGGATTCTTAAAATCGGAGGAATTTAGCAGGGAGAGGGCGTTACTCTGCCAGCTAATGTCCTACCCCGCACATTATCAGCACGTGCAGGGTGGGACATAAGCAGGAAGAGTAAGACCCTTCCCCTGCTAAATCAGCCGTGAACTAAATCCCATGATCTCACTTCCGCCAAATGACACCACTTCCGGCTGTTGGAACGCAGAAGAAACTCATTAAAAATACAGGATGTGACATCACTGACCTCAGTTCCAGCTTCCACTGATTTATATCTTAAAATATGTGGTGTTTATGGCTCTCAAAGCCAAAAAGGTTCTCGACCCCTGCTCTATATTAGACAAAAAGACAACCTATATTAGTGTTCACGAATCTAGTTTGATTCCAAAACTCTCTAAGCAGCGGTCTTGCACTACATTGTGAAAAGAGAAAACATGTATGGTACTTTTTTAAACATTAAAATGTTTTTTTGATCAAGTATGAGATCTTTAACCCCCCTGTCGTTCCTGACGGTCCCAGCTCATCCAGCTCTTACTTGTTAGAACTGCACTTGACTAGCTGGGTTTGTCCGGTGGAGATCGGAGTCACAGGAGTGCGAGCTCACCAATGTGTGTGGCTCCGATCTAATTAAGAGAAAGCTGCAGGGGAACAGATCAGTCCCCCCATATGATGAAGTCACATCGGGGCGCAGGCGGGAGTTTTAAATAAAAAACTGTATACACTTGCTACACACCCTAGCCACACCCCCACACATCCCCAGGGTCATCAATGATGGTGGGGAAGTCATTATATCCCCCACCATCATATACCTTTCCCTATATTGCAAAATAGACAGTTGGTGTAGGCACCCCCAACATCTCCAGCTTCATCACTGTTCCTGGGGACATGGATCCAGGAAAAAAACTAAATTTATACTATTGTGGACTATACAGCCAAAATAATACCAAATTATACTAAAGGTTCTGTGGGATTCCCTATAGCTCAAGCACACACGTCCAAGGGCACACAGCAATATTGATGCATTCATCAGAATTCCTGCGTAATATCAGTATGTGTTTGTGATAGATGGCATGTTACCTGGGCAAGTGACAGAATGAAAAACACCCTATAAGACAAGAGGTTATCAAATTTTTGCCCTGCGTTGGAGAATGCACTTGCGTTTTTACAAATTATTATTATAGGTTAAACAGGGACTCCAGCGTCTTCTTCCTAGAGACAGCTCTGTGTGTGTAGGATGTTGTTTACTGCACAGTGAAAGCTCAAAATAGGAGACTCGCAAAATCTCTCCTACATTTTTAATATACAGCATTTACCTGAGCAATCATACTTCATGAGCATTAGTGTCTGCGGTTGCTTCAGGTTTCTAAGAAGAAATTACAAGTCAGTCCATGGAATGTTTCCATAAAGTAGTGTAACTCAGCATTACTAAAAAATATAATAATTTAAATATGCCTAGAATCATCTTCTAGATGTCAGAATTTTATGTATTTTAATAGATAATAGAAAAGCAAACCTATTTGTAAAGCATATATAGTCTGTTGACCAATGTCACCAAAGCAGAAAGTGAGAGGGAATACAAAATTATAGAATTGTGATTGTGATTGGAAGCGTTAGTTCAATGGCCGCTTTGAGCGGCATGCGCGTTCACGGCCATCTATCTAGCGCATATCTAATGTGGCCACCTCAGTCTTCAATCGGTCAATCCCGCGGGAAGACATCGTTATTGGACATGACCGTAAATCATGGTCAATGTCCATTGATTTGGATGGGAACCATGAGTCCCCATGCAAAGCATTGGCTGAGCTCGATGACGCAGCAATGCGGCGCCTAGTGCTCCTTCGATATCCGGCTCAGCATCGCTCAGAGCGCTGAGCTCGAAGGCTGATCCATCTCATAGGCATGGACCCGTGTATGGCAGCCTTAAGGCTTCATTTCACTTTCACTTGTATCTCAATGACAGGAGATGAAAGAAGAGAAAAAAGAATGACTGAATCCTTCAAAGCAAAGTATGCTCTTTCTTTATCCTAAAGATGGCCATACATGGTTTCTGTTTAACCATATTAGAAAATCGATCGTTTAAGACGATCACTTTAAAATCATTTGTATTTCAAAATTTAAGCTAGCCATACACATTGCGATTCCCCCTTTGATCGCTGTACGATCAATCGTAACATACAATTGCAAAATCAACCTCAATCGCAGTGCAACCACCTTGGGGAATCATTTTCTGCTCGATCGTGGGCTTTGCAATTCACTCATAAAGTCCACCTACAAAATGCCGCAATTTTCATTTATTGAGCCAAATATAATATCTCATCTTATTTGTAATAATGAATACTGAACTAAATATCTAATGCTTACTTTACCTGCAGAAAACATTACAGTACTGGATTCAAGAACAAAATGGCCTATCAATTTGAATGTGTAAGCAGCACTGACCAGACCCTGAAGCAGCCGAAAATCTGTTTTAGACATTCTAAAGCCAGGGATAGACTAATGCCTGCCATACACATGCTGATTTTTCACCTGACCGACAGGCGTGCGTGCTCGCGCCATCGGTCAGCGGAAAAACCGTCCGCTAATCGGCATGTGCCCACATGGGGCGACAGATCCCTGTCGCCCCACAGCTCGGCCGGCTAGAGAACGGACATGTCCGATTATCTCTGGCCGATGGAAGCCGATGGCATTAGCTTCAATGAAGACCGGCGTCTTCATTGAAGCTAATGCCAGCACACAAAGGGTGCCGGCCGACTGAAGGGGCCCCATAATGCACCGGGGTGCAAACGTGATGACGTCATCACGTTTGCATTCCGGTGCATATCGGAGTAGGTCTGTCTGACCTACTCGGGCTGTGTATGGCAGCCTTAAAGCAGGGAACACACGTAAAGATATGGGCCAGATTGATGGCCGCTTCAAGCGCCTCATGGCCATCTCTCTGGACCATATCTAATGCAACCATCCCTGTTTTCGAGCGGGAAAACAGGGATATCAGACATGACCGTAAACCACAGTCAATGTCCATTGCTTTGCATGGGAACCTGCTGAATTTATGAGCTGATAGCAAAAATTATATCATCACCAAAATTGCTTGAGGTGTAGAGAAGGGCTGTGGGAGCGTTTGCTCTAGCACATGTAGTTTTTGCATAAATTACGTTTCAAAAGTTAAAATTTTGACTTGACTTTGAACTTAATTTATGCAAAAACTGTTTGAGAAACAGCAATACTTTCTTTTTTCGTAGTATACCCTTAACCCTTCTCTACATCTCCAGCAAGTTTGGTGCTGATATCATGCTCAGGGGCTTTGCAATTAACTCAAAATGATTGAAATGGTCGAATTTTGTAAAAGAATTGAGAACATCTCTAGTTTAGAGCCACATTATTGGTTGTGCTAAAGAGCGCAGCCATTAGCACGGCCACTTTAAGTCAATGGGCTGACATATAACTAACTTGCCTGGGCACGTTAGCTATATGACAATGAACTCATCATATGTTAAGCCTCCATTGCGGTTATGTTGATGCGGTGTTGCATGTAGACATAAACGTGGCAGACTCTCGGACTGATGGATCAGGAGCTATGATGGGCTGGGTAGATAGCTGTGTCATAACCCATAACCTTCAGTGCTGAAGGTAACTGGGGACTGGGCTAAATTCACTAGTGCAGTGTTGCCCTTGCCTAATATAAGCAATCTAAGATACATAGCTGATTATTAAACAAGAATGTCTTATTTAAATTGGACTAAATGAAATACCAGATTTATTGTCTCTGGCATAAAAACACTGTTCAGCTTTAGGTACTTGGGGCACTGCAGCTTAAGGCCATGTTTCCACTAGAGAGATCACCCCCGATTTTAACAGTGGTGTGGTGATTGTGGCCGATCCCACCCATTTATTTAAATGGGGTAAATTCCACAGCCGTAATTGGCTGGGAGCGGTCATCGTTCTAGCGCCCATCTATGTGTTAAATGCAGCTATAAAAGACTTGCTGACAGGACCAGCATTAAATGCTACTATGTTACAAAGGTCTCAGAAAAACAAAACTACTATGGGATTAAGACCATGGATGCAACATATCATGGTCTCTGGGTGGTTGACCATCAGTATAACATAGAGGAAGTGGTCAGTAGCTCAGCGTACAGCTGTATCAAAATGATTCTTTTTATTTTGGGGTTACAAAGATAAAATTCTGAATTTGTCTGATAGGATCAATCAATCTTCAAAACTTTAGGCATAGCCATATCTGGAAACCCACTCTGACTCCTTAGATGAGGTGCTCGAGTCTTGACTGTAGGTCAGAGACTGTGCTGAAAAGCTCCTTACTAAGTAAACCAATGAGTTCCTTAATAGATGGTTCCATAAAAGGAAACACATCTGCTTCATTGCACAACCATATGTGCATAAACCAATTTATTCCTCTTTAGTCTACGTTTAGTCTAAGGTCTGCTTATCAAGGTGTAATTATGTGTGTCTACACACACTCTTCTACTTCTTCATAAAAAAGCTAAGCCACGTGTGTATGATCATAACTAGCAGTAAAGGCCTTTAGAGATGGGCCTTAAAGTCATGAGTTATTGGCTGACATTATCAAGAGAATTTAATACAGACTTTAATGAGCCATACACCCAATCATTTCCCAAATGGGAATAGCAAGAAAATGAACAAATGACTGGAGATTACTGTGCAGGTGTTCTATGCAATGTCTGCTTTGTGTCAGTAAGCCGAACTACATGGTTACATAGCCCAGACATGGACGGGCGACTGGCTGCATCTGTTTTTGGACGCCTGAGGACATAAAAGTAGAATATAAGGAAAGATTTGTCTAGCGGGCTTACTGGTTCTTCATGCTTGATTGCATAGGTATATTAGATCAAATTAACCTTTAGACTTCTGGACAAAAACTTGATATTGATGGAAAAAACAAACAGGTATACATTCTCAGAGCACGTGTGGCTTAACGAGATCCTGTCATCAAGATTAAAAACTGTAGGTAAAAGAACAGAATTTTTTTTCAAAATAGTTTGCTGAAAGAGGCAGGCAGTCATTTGCATAGTTCACTTTTTCCTAGAATGTATTAACCCTTTCCTCTTGTTTAAAAACCATCTGTGATGGTTTTGGCCATCCCCTCATGAAAATAATTCAGGGTCACTTCAAGAACACCTGGGTGTCTCCTGGGGTCTCAGACATTACACATGATGACAAGAAATTCTGATAAGAGAATAAACTCTACATGCCTGACTGTATTGTGTTAAGCCTGGAATACACACGCCAATCGGCGTGTGCCCATATGGGGTGACAGATCCCTGTCGCCCCACAGCTCGGCCGGCCAGAGAACGGACATGTCAGATGTCCTCTCGCCGATGTCAGCCGATGCCGTTACTTTGAATGAAGACCGGCATCTTCATTGAAAGAAACAGCCGGCACACAAAGGGTGCCCAGCCGATTAAAGCAGCCCCAGAATGCAACGTGATGACGTCATCGTGTTGCATTCTGGGGCTCATCGGAGCTCGTCTGTCTGCACCCGTCTGTGGGTGTATGGCAGGCATTAGCTGTAGTTTGGAGAAGGAAGGATAATGGTACAGGGTTGTTTTTCAGGGGTCAAGCTAGGCCCCCTAGTTTTAGCATACCACTACATTTTAAAGAATTTTGGATACAGTTTGCAGAAGGTTGTTTTCTGCTGTTCACGATGATTGTGCATAAGGTCACACATCGTAAAGACATAGCTGGGTAGTCAGTCAGTCAGTTAGTGCTATATCTCCCAATGGAGCAAAGGGCCACCATGCCACCATTTTCTGTCCTGTCCTCTCCATGGTTTCCCTGCCTTCCCTTTGTTTTCCCCTCCACACTTCTCCAAGCCTGTCATTAGACTGCCTAGATAATGAAACTGGTTCACATGTGTTTTCCATATACCAGAAACTTTTGTTGCAGTTTAATCTTCTTCGTTTTCTTGAAATCTATTATCAGCCTCTAGAACAGGTGTGGGCAAACTACGACCAGGGGGCCATATCCGGCCCTTAAGTATTTTAATCTGGCCCTCTGTCACCTTGATGTCAAGACACTCTGGCTCTTTCCCTGAAATATGTAGAGATTATGCCTAAAGGATGATTATGAAGGTCTCCTGCTAGAGGCTGTAGTTTGCCCCTGGATTTACTATATGGATTTACTATCCAAAGCCTCATTATATATATATATATATATATATATATATATATATATAAAATTTAATACATTTTACTTTTTTAACCTCCCTGATAATCAGTATGATTGTTACATTTTTTAAATCAATGTTTACATTTTCCACCCAGGCTGGGAGGACTTATGATCAGGCAGCCCTTACAGGTTCATTGCGGCCCACAAGTCAAAAAGCTCTAGTAGATGAGTTAGCTTAGTTTCCACATTTTAAAGAGAGAATGACAAACATCATCTGCTATGTCCAGATCTTTTATATGTTGTTCCCTTGTTGTGGTCTTCACTGGTGGACACCATTCCTGCAGAGGACATATTCTGTGGTGTTTATAAACTGGGTAAGTGTGACAGAAATTATTCCAAGATTACATAGCCAATTATTAAACAAACATTTCTTACTGAAATTGGACTAAATTTAATGGTACCAGACTCTTTGGCTTTGGCATAAAAACACTGTTAAGCTTTAGGTACTTGGGGCACTGCAGCTTAAGGCTATGTTTCCACTAGAGCAATCGGCCGCGATCAGCCATGATTTTTACCAGCTTACTGCATTTTGGATTAGGCATAGGCAATATTCAAATTTCTGATATTTCGCGAATAATTCTACTAATATTCCTTTCAATATTCATAAATTCGAATATTCACGGTATGACCATGTATTTCGAAAATTATGCATTTTTTGCATCGCAAAAATCTTTTAAATGAATGGTCACATGCTATGTTTAATTTCGCAGTACAGGGCCATACTGCAGATATTCGAAATTGTGAATATTTGCTGGCATATTCGAGATATTTGTGAATTCTCGAATTGACGATATTCGCAAAAAAGATTCGATATCCGAATATTCAAGCTCAACACTAGCAGGGACACAAAAGCTCAATACCCACAATTAGACTATTACGCTATTGTAGAAATTCAGGTGGACTCTATTTCTGGTCTCTCTAATAATATATAATACATTATGTACAAAGATACCTTACATAAGTGAAGGAGTGGAAGTATACCCCAAACGTTATGCAAGCAGACAAACCTGTCAAAGCCACCACTAAATGAACATTGCAAAATAAATAAATAAAATAATGTTAAAAGTAAGGCTCACAGCAAAATGAGTGATTGGATGATGCAAATCATCCTTCTTCATCACCTAGGGCAATAAATCTATTATGAATAACTATTGGTCATTAGTTATTCTTTAGAGGAGTTTAGTGATGACATCCTTGTGGGACTGTCCAATGTTCTGATAAACCTTGTGCCTGCCATACACCCACAGATGGGTGCAGACAGACGAGCTCCGATGAGCTCTGAAATGCAACGTGATGACGTCATCACGTTGCATTCTGGGGCTGCTTTAATCGGCCGGGCATCCTTTGTGTGCCGGCCATTAGCTTCAATGAAGACGCCGGTCGGACATGTCCGTTGCTCTCTGGCCGGTCGAGCTGTGGGGCGACAGGGATCTGTCGCCCCATGTGGGCACACGCCGATTGTGCCGCTGACCGAGCGCGGATGCCCGTCAGTCAGCGGAAAAATCCCGACCTCGCCCCCGTCAGTCAGTCAGCTGCTAGGGGAAAGTGACTCCCCCTCTTAGCTAGCCGCAGGACGTGATTCCCGTGAAATTCCTTATGCGGCCCAGCCTCATCCTGACTTTGCCTCCTGCGGCCCCCAGGTAAATTGAGTTTGAGACCCCTGTTGTAGACAGATACATTTAAGCCTCTCGCCAGTATAAAAAGACAGATAAAATGTTTTACCATTGGCTACACAGCAAATAGAAAGTATCTTATACATTCTATATAAGAACCATTAACATCAGTTAATATTTTCATGCTCTTCTTCCAGATTAAGTAAATATTTCAGATTTAGCTGTCTTCTAAAATATTAAAAGCCATTGGAGACATTGACTTTTAGATGTCTTTGGATAGTGAAAGATGGGAGAAGCGTCGCATTTTTTGTAAATGTACGGGCTTTTTCAATACTTTGTTTTCTCATAGGAAACCAATGTTACCATTCACACTACAATTTACTTTTTTAAAATGTGTATGTGTTTTTTTATGCTCTGTTTAAAAATGTAAGATTTTTTATGTGCAAATCACATGTTTACACCTATAAAAAGCATGCCTTTAAAATGCAGATATTGTGAAAGGGCCCTTAATATTGGGGAGCTATGTGTTATATTAAATCATAACTAGGGTAAAATTCCAGATTTAACACAATGCTCTATGAACGATGGTTACTTCTTTGGAGTCATCTGTTCTACTCCAAGTAGTTAATGTACTTTTACTTTTTTATTATTATTATCTTGTATTTATATAGCCCCGACATATAATGCAGAGCTTTACAGAGCATATATAGTCATATCACAAACTGTCTCTCAGAGGAGCTCACATGCTAATTTCATATGTAATTAACAGTCACAGTCATATGTCATTAACAAAGGATGTTTTAGGGTGGGAAGCCAATTAACAAATCAGCATGTTTTTGAAGTGTGGGAGGAAACACAGAGGAAGCCCACGCAGACACAGGGGGAACATGCAAACTCCTTGCATATAAAGCCCAGGCCGGGATTTAAACCTAAGCGCTGCATGGCCAGACTGCTAACCACCTGAGCCACCATGCTCCAGAGGGGCACTCCAGAGGGACTCCAGAGGGACATGGCAAGGGGGCACTCAAGGAAACCCCTCGCAACACTCGGATAAATTCTCTCTCCTGTACTATTGATTTTTGTTCCTTCTATAGGGCTAATGGCTCTCCACTCTGAAGAAAGTGGCTGAGCCTGACCTGGGTCTGATGGCTTGTGAGGCCTTGTTTTTCTACTCCACCCCATGCATATGCTACCTTCTCCATATTTTAACAGCATCGATTGCCATTCACATTCCATTGTATACTGCCAAATCCTGAAGAAGCCCTTAAAGTGAGCAAACATGTTTTGAACATGTTTTGTAATGTGTTATTACCTTCTTTGGGGGCCCTCACTTATAGTCTATGTATACAAGTGAACTGCTGGAAGTCATCACAGGATATTTTAATAGTGCTTTATTGTTCTTTTATTGTTAAAAAAACTTTTTAATATTTTGTGTGTAACATTTGCTGTTTTGTGTACTTTTATATTTATAATGATATCTATATATCATTTATATGTATAAACATGTAAAACTTTTAACAAAAGTGTCCCTTGAGTTCTCTCTTTGCATAGTGTTTCTCCTTGACCTAACACTTTTCCTTTTGATTTAATTATAGGATTCAGTTTTCCTGGGTTCACACATGCCATAAATTAAAAAGATTTAATTTTACCCAATTGGCTGCTGCAGCAAAAGTCATATATCACAGACAGCTTACAAAGCATCACAGGGATTTTATTGTTAAACGGTATCAGTCTGAAGAAGGGTAAAAAAAAATCCCCATTGGATACCTCATAGAACTCTGTGAAGACAGTGAATTTGCAGTGAGCTGGATTGCTCTTCCATAATTGATGATGGCACAAGAGAAAAATTAAGAGACCTTTACTAATACTGAAGGAGCTGCAGGAATGTCTGTCTTGTACTGGTTTTGAATCACATGTATAACAATCCCACCATCTGGGGGAAGTGTGTCATGGCCTGATGAGACCAAGGCTTTTCTGGCCACAGAAACAACACTTCAACTCACCAAAATACCACCGTCCATGGTGAAGTTTAGTGGTTGCAGTATAATGCTCTGGGTTGCTTTTTTTAAGTTGGAACTGGGGGTTAGTCAGATTGGAAAGATATAGAAATAGTTCCAAATTCCAGTCACTTCTGGACCCAAATCTGTAGGTACCTCTAATAGATTTTAATTGCTAATTGTTACTACAATAGGTTAAAGTCAAAACACAGCAAGAGAAAAAAATAAAGAAATGTTTCTTCTGGTTGCAGCAGACTAAAGACCCCTATACACCTTACAATCTTACCATACAATTTCTGTACAATTATGTTTTCTTCTACCAAAACCATGTAATATGAGGACCTCTCTAAACCTTCCAATCACTTTGTTTTCTATCAGGGAGGACCCGGCACTGCATAGTTGTTGGTAGATCTAAAGTAAACTGTATGGAGTGATCTAAAGGTTTATGGGGTATCACCAGACTCTTTTCATGCTAAAATGAATTGGAAGGTTCACTCAAATCTCATCTAACCTCCTATCCACGGAATAGCAGTGTTTGTTCCCAAGGGAGCTAATGTCCAGCAGGACATTCCATACTAATACCAGTTACTCCCCTGACTCCTCCAACTTTAATACTGGCCTTAAAAAACCTATTCCCAGGCTTGGCACTCCCACATGGCTTGGCCATAGTCACATAATCATTTTATTAAAGGCATACTCAATAATATCCATATTAACCCTTGAGAGACAGGTCACTCACATACATAACATAGGCCACCATCCTACATATGTGTACTAAGCTGTTTCTTAAAAAGACAAATCATATACCATAGTTATCATACAGAAAGGGAAATTTTGCACAAGGCAGCTGAAGGAATAGTAATTCCAACAAAATTTGCATTGAAAATCTGACAGAACGGCAAATGTATGTAGGATGATGTTAACCACAGGTTGGGGGCAGCCGAACAGCAGCTAGGCAACAGTCACCGCAGGCAGCTCTCTAACAGCCGCTCTAGAAAGCTATAACGCTGCTGGAAAGAATGGCCCCTGACAGAGGGCTGACTCAGCAGGAGGTAGTGGTTTATGTAATCCATGGCAATCCATTATTACAAAGGAGCTTTCACAAACTCCTGAGCACTGGGCACAGCTAGGTTATTGATTAAAGAGACAGCGGAAGCACAGACAAAGAGGGGAGGGAGGGAGAACAAGGCCCCCGTCCATTAAGGGATGCTGCTTTCCACCAATTAGAAAGAGAAAACCCATTACTCAGCAGCCATCAACGACCTATAGGCAGCGATGAAGCGCAAACACTTAATTTATCTCCCCCCTCCTTCTGACGACAGGCACCTCTTAGGAAATCCAATGACAGCTATTAAGGAAGCTTCTACATACAGATTAGAGCGCACAATCTGCTAGGCAGCGGAATCTTCATCTCGCTCGCCGCGCCGTGCGCGAACCTCATTGGATAGAAAGCTGCCGCACACACATGCAAGCAATATATAATTTTTCTGTTCAACTGATTTCGAGAGAATTATTTTTAATTACAGCATTTTTTCATGCTTATGTTCCCCCACAGATAAGTAACAAGCAAGCAAGGCACACAAAAATTGACATATGATCAAGGTGCTTATCTGTCAAACCACATTCCATGGCTTCAGGAAATCTACAGTTTTCTAAAAAATTCCATGGGGATGCAGGATCTCTGTTCACTATGAATATTTTTCTTTATTCTTTACTTAACTCTCTCTATTCCACATCATTGGTGCCTACACAGGTAATTTAACATTGTTGGTTGGTTACCTTGAATAAGCTGATGACAAATATATAAAAACTGAAATTCAATCTGACAATAGCAGTACTAAAAAGAAGAACATTGTCATTTTCAGGTTGTAGTGCCAAGATGAGGGTCATTAGAATAGACCAGAGTTGTCAAGTCTTACTACTAACAACCACCCACAAAGTTGGATGGAGTTGTGGATTTGATCAAAATTATTATTTCACAGACTGCCTACAATGATTGGTAGGGCCAGATCATGTGATGTGTACATTTGAGTGCATCTACCCTGTTTCCCTGAAAACACTGTCTTATATTCATTTTTGCTCCCAAAGATGCGCTACGTGACACAAGGGGATCAGAGGGGGGCAATCAAAATGACACAGGAGGATCAGAGGGGGCAATCAAAATGACACAGGGGGGATCAGAGTGGGCAATCAAAATGACACAGGGGGGATCAGAGGGGGCAATCAAAATTACAGGAGGATGAGAAGGGGTTACTAAAATGGTAATCCCCCCCCCCCCACTTCTCATCCTTATTTTTTTTTGGGGGGGGGGGGTGGCAGCTTATATTTCCAGGAGAGGCAGAAATGTATAAGTGCCATATTTTTTTGGGGTGCCTTATTTTCAGGGAAACACGGTATTACACATTTACTCTGAAAATGTATTGACCCACCTACATCCTGGTGGAAATTACTCTTAGCAATCATTCTTACAGTAAACAATAATAAAAAGTATACCACAGGGAAGCAGGGAAACAACGATAGAAACCACATAGAGCTGGGTCTCGCCTCTACATCCCAATTAAAATACATGTGATATAACTAGACTATTTGCAATCTATTTATTAAGTTATTAAATTAGAACCCCATATATCATACAAAACATTTTATGGTCTTATTTTATGACCCATCCATCTGAATCAGTTTTCTGTCCTTTCCTATGCTTTCCTAGAGCTGCCTGATCCTGCCACTCAAGATCTAATACTGCTTAAAGCACACCTAAAATAAAAAATACCAAAAAATTTAATGACATGTTTAGTTACCTAAACTGTCCCAATAGCTCAAAGTTGCTCAAAAACCAAAAATAATATATTTAGCTATCCTGCTGCTGTCCATGGGAGCGGCCATTTTAGATTCAGTGCTAGCTTCCAGTGTTGAATGGGTTAAGGCTGCAATAACACAGGCGACCACCAGATACAATGTCCTTTGGATACAAAGTAAAAGCAGGAAAAAAAATTGTGAACAGCCGCAGAAGAATGTTGGGTGCCAGACAGTGAAGAGCTCTGTGCAGCGGCCCTGGGGAGAGTATAGGAACACACAGGGAGGAGTGTGGGGGCGGGGGAATACACACATATCTCCTCACAGGTAAGGATTTTTTATATTTTATCTACAGATTACTTACAATGGGGGTTGGCTAGCTAGGGGAAAAAGTTTGTCTGGTGGGTTTAGGTGCGCTTTAATAAACTGACACACCATCCCTTTAGATGTCAGGGACTGGCTTTCCAATTCTAACTTTTATTTGAATAATAAGTAACATGAAACTGTACTTTGGCCATTAAAGACACAAATACACATGCATGTGTTTGGGGACAGAGTGAATATACTTTACTTTACTTTTGAACCTGTGGTTCCCCATCCTCCCCCAAAAAAGTGTTAAGAACTTTTCAAAAATATTTGTATAAGTTCATAAGAATAACATATTCAGGTCTATAATTACCCTCAACTCCCACCATCAAAACTGATTTTGTTTTTTAATATAAAATATAATTTGAACACACAGCTGCTAAATTGGGGGAGTTATAGCCATGGTTGGGTACCCAGACCTCAGGAACACAGGAGCAGATGCAACCTCAGTAGTTATGTCCTAGCATGCTAACATTTTATTCCCTTTATTGGTAAAATTCAGAATTCAGTACACAGCTCTCAGCACTACCACATCATTCAGTGGAAAGTAATGCACTCTAATGCTCCCTCCGAGGATTTATTATATCCTTCCCCCACAGTCTGTTTTGTCTGCTCGCATACTGCAAAAGTCTCTCTAAGGACATGTTTTGAGAAATGCATTTGTTCGCATAGTTCCTTTGACAGAAATCACTTCGAACGGAGGTTACCAGGAAGCTCTGCAGATTACACAAACCTTTGCCCACCTTTAGTGCTACTTTGAATGCGGATCATCGTACATTATTCCACAATGCCGCAGGTACTATTCACACAGAGAGTAAGCCTGTTGATTTCTTAAACAGAAGGCAATGATTTGGGGTGACAGTCCTTTGTTTGAATCCAAGTACACAAACACACATCTTTGCACACATTTAACCGACAAAAGAGAAGTTTAATATTCACTGACACCACAAAAAGTTTGGCTGGAGCCCAGACATACATTTCTGCCAGATGCCAAGCTGAAGGAGACGGACTGAACTGAACAGGACAGAAGATTCAATTTGCCTTGTGCCACAGTAATAAGAGCTTCTGTACAAAGAACGGCTTGATTTTGTATCAGAAAAAGAGAAGCCTCTGGTTTGCCCACCTTGGTTAGCGACCTGCAGCTAGACATAGAGCCAGAGTGACTGACAGCGAGAGCGGCCTGATAGGTTATGGCAATTACTGTTATTAGCTCCGTTGTTAGTGAATCTTAGGTGGTTCAGCTGTACTCTTCACATTTCAAATCCCATCATAAAAATGAATTCGAAATCTTGCTCCTCCATGGCTCTACAGCTATAGCAATGATATGAGACATGAAGAGCAAAGGGGACACAAAAGGAGGGTTGTCTCTTTTCTCGGAGAAAGCAGCTTGAAATATTGAGTCAAGGTGCACCATTTTAGGTGCTTGATTCTCATCCCCATCCAAAGGATGCAGATCAAGCAGGATTTACAGACATGTCTGATACCTGCTTTAACGATCTGTCTTCAAGCGGGATTGATTGATACCATAAAAAAACATGGGTGGCCGCATTAGATGGGTGATAGATCATGGCCCTTCTATGCGTGTATGGGCACCTAAACACCTGATCCAATCTGTTGGACACCCTTCACAAACACTTTGTTTCTTTGAAAGTTTTACATATCTTTGAATGATAGTTTCATAGACTATTTTAATTACCGTATTTTTCGGATTAAAAGATGCACCTTTTCACCCCCAAAATCGAGGGGAAAAGTGCATGCGTCTCATGGTCTGAATGCGTGACCCACCTGGCCACGCCTTGGCTTCCCGCCAGCTCTCCCAGCAAGGATATTAGCGGGGCACTGTCAGGATGAGAGATGCCGGCCAGTGTCCGGTGTATAATTGCTTATGCCAACAGAGCCCAGAGCTGAAGAGGGTCCCGAGCTTGGAGAAACGTAAGAAGTCTCTCCCCACCACTTTCCGGGGTTAAGTCCCAGAGGACTAACATCCATACATGTGAACAAAAACAAATGTACAAGAGGGTGTGGGGAGGACATACTACATAAAAAATTTATAAATAAATAAGTGCTCCATGCTCGAAAGCATGAGGTAGGGCTAGGCCATGCATTACTTGTACAAAACAGTTTGAGGCTCATTGGTCATTATCAGTGCAGTGTATGGAAAGCTTGGCTCTATTGTGTGGAGCTTGGGAGCCGAAAATAGAGGAACAACCATGAAGTGAATGGTGAGAAGGGATAAAAGGAATAGAAAAGCCCTCAACTCAAGCAGTGTGTAGCACATTCCAACTTCAGGTATTTAAATGCCCCAATCCATCACAAATACCAAAATGTAAAGGAAAAATCCAATGGGTGGAGCCATGCAAATCATTCCTTCATGCCCCATCAGCCAAATGCACATCTATTTCCAAACTAACAAACACTTATTTTTAATGGACATTTTCATAGAGAAATTAAAAGTGTCTAATTTTATAAGGGGCACTAAAAGTTTTGGCCTCAACTGTATTAAATGATTATTTTTCTATTAGGAAAAAGGGAGTATGTATTTGTGGTTTCTCCAGTCTATTAACTGTGTATAGAGTTTGTGCTCTGCTTTGAGTTTGCTACCTAATGGTTACAAAAAAATGTGATGTATAAATATGCACATTAATAAATAAGGGTAATACTTTACTATTCCCTGACAATGTTGCCAGGAATAGTGATGGACCGAACTGTTCGCCGGCGCATGTTCGCGTTCGCCACGTGTTCGCGAACATACGGCAAGTTCGACCCGCCCCAAAATATTTTTTTTATTGGATAAACTTTGACCCTGGAGCAATCAGCAGGCACAATACAGCCAATTAGCACCCACCACCTCACGGACCACCCCCTACAGCACAGGAGAGACACCATTTCACATCTTGTTGCTGAAGGAGAGAGTTAGCTTAGATAGCTGCTGCTGCTGCAAAGGGAACGATTAGCTAGTTCAGTGTCATCTGCAGTCTACTCCTCTACAGTGATTCTCAAACTGCTGTCAGGACAGAGTCCTGAAAAGACCCCAAAAGCCCTTATTAGGGCTATTTTTTCGCTACCCTGTTGCCTGCTGTGGGCTGCTGGCAGTGATTTTTCAATCCTCATCTCACACAGTGCCTACTGCCAGTGATCGTATTTGGTGGCACTTTGTAACCCCAGGGGATTTTTCACACTATTTTAAGGGCTATTGCAG
>CM070033.1:138391081-138427384 GCA_036250615.1 Ptychadena robeensis
CGGGAGTTCGCGTTCGCCGTTCGCGAACATTAAATTCCGGGTTCGAGCCATCACTAGCCAGGAACAGGTAAAACCAGTGACCATCAAAAACCCAAAGAGAAACAGCATGTCTGAGATATACAAGATGTGGAAGGATGTGGACGGGGTCTGTGCCAAATTCACCCTACTAATGTAATTGCTAGAAAACCCTGTAGCGATGTAAGCCCCACATACACCTTTAGATCACTCCATACAAGTTCCTTTAGATCTACCAACAACTATGTAGTGCCAGGTCCTCCCTGATAGAACACATAGTGATTGGAAGGATTAGAAAGGTCCTCATATTACATGGTTTTGGTAGAAGAAAAGTGAATGGTAAGATTGTAAGGTGTATGGGTGCCTTTAGATTTTATAATTTAAAGGTCTACCTAAAAGCAGATTACCTTCTATTTCCTTGTTAGCTAAAAATGGTTACTATGGGGTATCCCTGAACCTGGTTTACCTGTGCTGGTAATAAGCACCACCCAGGACTATCCCTTCCCACCCACCCACCCACCCACCATCCTTCTTAATGGTCACTGAGGTGTTGTCATAGACAGATTGTGGATGGGGCTTAGCTCCAATAACCTGGACTCACCCTTAAATAAAAAAAAAGTTTTTAGAAGTTTATGGTGTAGTTTAAGTTTAAAGTAACTTATAAAGTGTTTATGCTACTGCATTGCTCCTTAATTAGACTAGACTACAGTCAGGAATAGTATTGAGCAGCATATGGTATATTCAAGTTCCTGTAATTTAGCCAATATATTAAGGAACATTTGAAATTCGTGAAATTTGATTTGACTGTATTCTATTGCCTTACATTGCGCGTAGCTGTGCGCAATTATTCACAAAGATTCAGGAATCAGCTTTACAGCTTCTCTTCTTCATTCTGTGATCTTAGCCAGTATGAGCACTGTGCATATTGCCAAATCCATTCGCAATGCGCATAAATATGCGCAATGTATGCCGCTAAACAATGTTGAAGCATAATATGACGAATATCCACCATTGCGAATATCCGAGCGCTCATTCGTGATATATTGCAAATTCTTGAATGTCGGATATTCATCGAATATATTCGAATTATGAATATTCTAGCTCAACACTAGTCAGGAAGAACAAAGTATGGATATAGGTTTAGCACCTAGTAGCAACACTGGTTGTGTATCCAGATAAGTCATTGAGATACAACATAAACAATGTAAAAACTGAGGTTCTATTTTACAATTTCAACAAATTGAAGAAATCCCTGAAAAATAAGTTTCAAACGATATGGTAAGTGCAAAAACACAAGAGTGATTTTCATTGCTAATCACCCATAGAAGAGCCCTGATCAGCAGTACCAGACGTTCCAGCAACAAGAGCCTGGCAAATTGCTGTGACTGATGCAATAGCTGCATACTTACCATGCTAGCTGAATCCTGAAATACCCAAATCTAATAAATCTCTCCTGTGCAGGCACAGCAATAGCAGTCATAACAGTGACAAGGCAAACAGCGGGACCGGCACCTGTATATTGACAGAGGTGGGAGTAGGAAAATGAACATTTGTAAGCGTTGTCCTTTCACAGGCAACAAAGAAATAAGAAAATAGGGTGAAAAGGGAATAATCAGCATGAAGCAATTCAGCACATCCTACATTTCCTAACCAGATGATTGGTCACCTGTACCAGGCTAATTTAATTATTTCTACAAAAGCCTTGACAGCATTACACATATATTCATCATGGGTCTGGGTAGGTTCGTTTTTTAATTATTCACTCACTTACACAACTTATCAACATCACAGAGACAGACTGCCATGTAATTCACATGGCCTCTGTCTAGTATTGGGCAATTTAAATTTACAATTAAGTAATCTAGTAGAGTAAAATCTTCATTCTAACTTCAAACACTAAGCAGAGCCATTGCTACAAGCAGGTGAAATTGTTTATAAACCTTGACTTTACATAGAACTTGCCCAATATTAATAAGCCTCCTTATAGGTCATTAAGGCTATGTTTCCACTTGGCCGCATGGACCCATTAGTGTGGCATGTACATGCAGTCCACACAGCAAATTGCCCACTGTTTGTTCACGATTTGCAGGCGATTTAGCTCAGTCGAGCTAAAGAGGAAACACTGACATATATATATTTTTGGGGAGGTCTCTTTTGTTTTTTCCTTATATTCCTTCACTTTTTTTTGTCAAAGCAACCTGGGAGTCTCTCAGTATACCATGAGATCTCAGATATAATGGGAGCATAGCTGGAGCTTTAAGTGAAGAGCTTTAGGAAAACAATAACTGGTTGTTGGAGCAGTTGAGTGTTGGCCTAACATTTGCAGCAATGACCAAAGTTTTATGGAGCTGAATAGATCCTTGTAGAGTTTGCTTGCTATAGATCGGTTGCTCTCACTTGCCTCTGGGTGACCATGAGAGGTTGGACCACTATGGTCTTCCTATCCATGATGTTCAATGATGTCTGGAGTCAAGGTTTAGAATTTTCCTGGAATAAAAGGAGGATTCATGCAAGGCGCCAATATTCATAGGTGATCTTTCATTTTTAGAGTAAAATAACTTTCTACATCAACGCGTTTTGAGGCCTACAGTGACAACTTTTTCAGGATGAGTTATTTGTTAATCTCGCAGTCCGTGTGGAGCCTGTATGGCAGACATCAATCTGTACAGATCTGTGAACAGATCGGTCTCTGCCATACAGACTCCACACGGACTGTGGACCTTGACTCCAGACATTACACATAGTCAACTATTTGTTATATATTTGGAAGTACTAAAGCACTAAAACACAGCAATTGCATTGATTTATTTATATAATTTATTTAATTATCACTCTGCAAGGAATGAATAAGTTCATTTAGTAAATGAGGTACAGATCTGCTGACATAAGCCATCCAATTATATAACAGGAAATATCATCTTTTTTTTTCTTGCAAATAATGGCATTTTCAATTAAAAGTGAATTTTCACCATTTTCACTAAGCTATGTGAATGATCACTTTACAAAGTGGACAGTCTAAAGACCTTTAGTAAATAAACTCCAATTACTTGAAAGCGCAGTAGCCTCAAGGGATCTGAGGATACTGAAGCCCCATTAGGGGAAGATAAATGGTAAATGGTAGCTATGGAATTATAGCACTTCACACTTAAAATCCTCCATATTTCCACACAAAGTTTTGACTTAAAAGCAATACATAAATTTAGTTTCTCAGCATGTAGCATGTCCGCCTAAAATTTTGCTTATTGGGATAGTTTTTCCAATTGTTAGGAAGCCATATCTTACTATCCACTGTTCATGTAGGACTGACTCTAAAATATATAACCATACCACCATACAATGATGAAAAATGACAACTTTATACTCATTGGTATACAGATTATAGCATTCAGAAGTTCGCATTAAATTGGATTACACTCTCCAATACGTTTCAGTTTTCTTCAAATTAGAACTTCCATCTTCAATTTCCTTCATAGCTTTTTTTCTTCCAGTTTACCACAATGTGACATACAGGCCTCCTAGGGGTGTACCACTAGGCTCACAGGACAATGTTGGATAGATCCATGATCCAAGGACTACTTACCACAGATGTTGAAGAACACTTACTAATTCTGGTGTGTTTGTTGCCAGAGGAGGAGTTTTTTTTTTATGATAGCTTACATCAGTATATTAAGCCACGTTCTTATAGTTTTCAGACAAAATCATAAATAAGGACACATTTGGTGTCATTTTGCAGACTCAAAGTGATACTTTTGTGTGGTGTACATGAACATGAAAAAGTTAATATAATTTTTGCTGTACTGTATTGAGTTCAGTCCAGCACAGAGTAGACAGAGTAGATTTATAGAAGGGGCCAAGGGGCCAAGGGTCTTTGCCTGTTGGAGAGCTGTGAGCATCTCATGTATAGTGTTGAGCTCGAATATTCGAATTTCGAATATATTCGGCGAATAACGGCTATTCAAGAATTCGCAAAATTTGCGAATATGGCGGCGGATATTCGCAATCTCGAATATTTGCATTGGGATGCTTATGGGAATGTTTGCAAATATAGAATAGAATATTAGTAGAATTATTCGCGAAATATCTTGAATTTGAATATTGCCTATGCCGCTCATCACTACTCATGTACTACTGACTTCCAGGAACCCCTGTAAGAGACACTGGCTTGAAGAATAGTAAGGAACACCTGAATATATGATTGACGGACTTCTTTCCCCACTAGGCTAGGGGGAGAGCTAGCCTTTACAAGTAAATAGCACCTTTCCAAATTGGGTTATAGCCAATTATTATAACTTGATACTAAAAACTGTACCATGTCTCTGGGCTAAGAGACAGAGAGAATAACTGTAGATATTACTTCACCAAGCAAGTAAAGTTATTCCCTGTTCTTCCCAATAAGGACACATTTGGTGTGTAATTTTGCAGAATGAAAGTGATAATTTTGTGTGGAAGAATATGACCAGTGAGTATGTGAACTTTATTGATAACAGAGGCCTGTGCATAAGCATCATAAGTAAAAGTGAGTCACTAAAAGAAAAATTGAAAAGAAAAAAACACTGAAATCCTGCAGTTATTTCCAGGAATATAAAAAAATTATTTGCATGCAAACACTAACTGTGTTATAAGTCGGCGCTATATAAATACAAGATAATAATAAAGATTATTATTATATATAGGATTTTGGCAGACGCTTGAAAATTGCACTGTTGAAAAGAGAATAAAAAAAAAATATTTTACCCTTTGCTTTGCAACATATATTATTCGGAGGTAACACAGCATCATCAGGAATATCAGGCTGAACAATGGAATGTACCATCTGAAATGAGTAAGAAAAGACATTTTGATATGATTTGATAACCTTGATAATAATAAAAGCCTAAAAAATAATAAAATATTCTCTTCACTACCATCACAATCTGGAGAATATTTTGTGATTGATAATACTAACAGCAATTAATATCCATTAACACTTCAAACACTTTAGGCAAGGATGACCTTTCAGAATCTGACAACAATAGCAATGCAGCAAGTCTTAAGGCCCCCATATACGTCTAGATTTTCCGGTAAATTTATTCAAAAAGATAAATTTTGGGGGGTCAGGGAAATCAGTGATTGTAATGTATGACAACTGTAGTAACAGATATTTGATACATTTTTTTTGGATCGACTTAAAGCGTAATTAAATTAAGGTTCAATTTCAATACAACCGATTAAAATTTTCCAGCATGTCCAATCATTTTTCCATCAGAAATTTTCCCAATATGAATAGTTTTAGGTCGATCTAACCATGTGGGCTGCCAAAGATTTTCAATCAATCAACAAAAAAATTGATTGAATTAAGTTGATTGAATGAAAAATCTAGACGTGTATGGGGGGCCCCAATGATCGGTACAATGATGTGATGGGTGATGAGGGAACTTCTCCCAAAGACTCCCAACTATGCTGGGCATAAACAGGTAGATTGCCGTACGACGGACATTCAGCCGAGCGCAGCGTGATGGCGTCATCGAGTTGCGCTCAAGCTTCATCTTTACCTAGGCGCAGATAAAGATGATACTTTAGAAAAAACTGCTCTTTAACATTCAGCTGTATATGTGCCATCAAGCAGGAGGTCTAGAAGTACAGTTGACCATAAGTCATACAATTATGTTTTCATGGCTATTCATTGTCCTGAGACAATAAAAATAAACAAATAAAATAAAAACAAAGATTATACATATAACAGTATAGCAACATTTTACTTCATTCTATCTAAAAGAATCATATGAATCACAGAACCCGATGGGCAATGTATGATTGTTATCACTGTCAGCACCATGGACAGTGCTTAGGATGTATAAGATGTTGTCATCACGCTGTAATTCACACTGCCTCAAGTTATCCATACAATGGCATGTCCTGTCAAATCACACCCTACTGAGACAGACGTCCATATCAGACACACACTTATCAGACACACACATCACAAGAAATGCATTGAATCATAGATGGGGAATAATATAGAATTTGAAATAATATTTAGTGTTCAAAAGGTTGTACTTTTCAGGTTTTATCTAATCGTTAGTAGCTCAAATCCTTATGTATCTTCTTTACAAACGTGGATACTTTATCTCTTAAAATAAAGAAACTCATGAAAAAGAAATACATGTTTATCACCAGTTTGGGAAATAGGAGTGAGCATGACTCTCTACCCATTGAGGTAGAAGCACATATGTCCTAGAACAGAGGTATGAAGATCTGTCCCGGAGTGTAATTATATTTAGATAAAAAAAAAAATTGTATTTAAGGAATGAATGGCAAGTTTTTTTTTAATTTGGCCCATTGTCTATTCAAATTTAAAACACCATTTGAAATGGAAGTATGAAGAACTGGAGCACAAGAATAAATAGAGATAGTGTGCCGCGGGACGTTGCCTGGTGTGCCGTGGGTTTTTGACCCCACCCTCGGCCCTCCTATCTAGCTGCCTCTTATACTATAAGAGGCAGCTAGATAGGAGGGCTAAGCAACCGCATCCTCACAGAGCCGGTCAGTGTATATACTATAAGACTTATACAGCCAATTCGTGTTACACACGGACCGGCTCTGTGTATCGATTATACGTATCGTAGGTGCCCTCCGATTTTTTTCATGAAACAAGTGTGCCTTTGCCCAAAAAAGGTTGAAAAACACTGAGTTAGATGGATGTTTTTTAGTGAAGATGTGAACTAAATTATTACATATGCATTAACCACACGAAGGCTTGCAGCTAATACCCTAACTCTTGTTAATATGCTGAAGGCACACCTCCAAACTCCCTCTGAATGCCAGGGCGTAATGTTCTTGTAATTATACTTACTTTCTTATGCACATAAATTTTCCTAACAGACTTAAACTGCATTGCTTACAAATGTCACAGACAGCTTATTGCTTGGCTGTTACAGGGCTACATATCTACTGGTTCTCTCATTGTTTTCATTATAGCACACATATTGTAAAGTAAAGCTAACCAAAACTAATACACATCAATTAACACTGCACAAATTCCGTCAAATTTACCAGGATCAGGATCATATAAACAAAACCATAAGACATAATATTGCCAAAGATCACTAGAGTCACCTGCCCTTTCATATTGCTTTCAAGCCAAATGGCTTTAATATGAAGTTGGCCCACCACATGCAGCTATTTAAGCTTCAACTCTTCTGGGAAAGCTTTCCACAAGGTTTACAACTGTGTACTCATGGTCATTTGTGGCCAATCTGATGTTGGAAAAGAAGGCCTGGCTGTTAGTCAGTACCATAAGGGTCCATTTACAAACCGCCAGGTAAACAACCCTTTAACGTAACCGACTGGCGGATGCAACATTACGCGTCCACTGGTCGGTTTTCAGGCTCCTGCCCCATAGGACCTCTATGGGGTCCTAATGTAGACGACCTGCAACCGCCTGCACTATTTTGCAACCGTTTGCTGGAAGTAATTTTTCCCACGGCTGCAGGAGCGCACTGTCGGTTCCCGAGCTGAAAGCAGCTCAAGAACCAACTGTAAATTTAGCCTAATTGATCCCAAAGGTATTCAACTAAGATGAGTTTAGAGCTCTATGAAAGCCACACCAAACTTACTCCTCAATGTTTATGGACCATGTTTGCATGTACTAGAAGTATGATATTTCAAGTATGGGCCATTTTTAGTTAAAGTTATGATTTGGTCATCCATGGTTACCAGAACAATGAAACCTGATTTTCAATTGGTTGTTGTATTATTGATAATATGGCGTATCGCCCTATTTCTTAAGAGCAATGGAAATGGTTATAGCCAACACTTTTTATTGTTTATAGTATGTGGGTGACAAGGTTGAACATTTTAATTCTGTAAAACAAACAGATTTTGTTGTGTGTGCCAGCTAAGTGTAACTATACTGTTCTGGCCAGGCTATGCATAATACAAAAAGCAATCATTAAACAACAGCTGAGCCATTTATTACCGGCAAGGTGGAGATCTCTTTGCTACAGATGTGGCCAACTGCTTTTCACTCAGTAATTATGAAAACACACTCCAGAGAAAATGGCAAGATATTCATAAGCTTTCTCCGATGCTGCATGTTCACACAAGATTATTCCGAGATGTTTGTTCTTGCCACATAGGTGACATTGGTTAATATTTAATGGTTGCCGTTGGTCAAATAGAAAGAAAGCAAAAACTACCATTTACCTTTGGTAGATATTTGAAGTTCTTATTGAACAAATAAAAATTGCAGTCTACACAAACACATATTTCAACTGTACTGCAAATGGTCAGAAAACCCATAAACTGTCCAGTGCGTTCTTACAAAATCTATGGAAATCTAAACTTTTTTGGTAAAAACATATCTCTCTATATCTGTTTATGCTTTGTAATGGGTTCAAATTAAAATGCTCTTGCATGAATTGAAAGTGACCGCTGCCACTAATATTTTTGGACCATAAGACGCAACTGACCCTAAGACAAATCAAGTTTTTAGAGCAGGAAAACCAGAAAAAAATGTAAGTGTTCAAATCAATTGAAAAAAATCCCCACTACGGCTGTGTTTGTGTGAAAGCTGCAGCATAAGTGCAGCTTCACACTCAGGTAGAAATAGATGCCATTTGACAGCTCTTTCATCTATCTGTCTCTGCTCTTCATTGGTTATATCAGTGGGGCATACAAAATGCAGCACAGATTATCCACCTGTTGGCAGATCTCCCATCTCACAGCTCCTCTTACTCCCTGGCTAATCTTTTTGCCGGGAGAGCAAAGGCACTGGTGGGGAGCCAAGGCACGATCACCCGCAGTAGAGTTGCCGTGGGTGGTCATGCCATGGGATCATAAGACGCAGGCACTTTTCCCCCCAGGGGTGGAAAAAGTGCATCTTATAGTCCGAAAAATATGGTACGGTGCCAGCAAAGCTAAGAATACTGTATAAAGTATGTCATTTTATTATTCAATTAATCTTTTATTTTAAAAGGGTTCCAACAGTTGAAGGCCTCTGTAATTCTTTTGTAAACATTTGACAACTACGGTAGAGTGGTTTTCAATAGTACAAAAAATAGATCCATAGAATCTGGAAGTGAACGTGAAAAAGTCCTAAATATCTCTGTGCCAAGCTGCTATCTCCACAGAAGCTTCGTATTCTAGGTAAGGTTTCACAGATTGTCTGTATAATGGAAAGGGGGGTGGGGGGGGGGTTGGGCAGGCTTGAATGCGGGGGACTTAGAGGTGAGTTTATGTGTGCTTTAATAAAGCATTGGGACCAGGAATTGCGTAATTAAGGTAAGCCTACATCAACTTATTTCAATAGCATTTGCATACAGTCTTCCAACATGTTCGATAAATAGTGTTGAGCGAGAATATTCAAAATTCGAATATATTTGGCGAATATCCGACAATCGAGTATTCACAATATTTTGCGAATGTGCGCTTGAATATTCGCAATGGCGGATATTTGTCATATTATTTATCAGCATTGTTTACCTGCATACATTGTGCATATTTGTGCGCATTGCAAATGCGCAATTCCTACCATGTAATCTTCCATTATACGTCAATCACATATAGACTGCACTAATAGGGAAAGCTGCAACAGATTGCAGAGAACAATAGATGCAGAAGCCAGTGTTCTGCATATTTATTGCAGTATTTATAAAGTATTTCTCTGTCAAATCACAAACAGACTGCAGAATATGAAATATTTCTCATAACATTATATAAAAGTTTTATGTAGCTTATAACCACTTCCCTCATTCACTAGGATCTCACTGGGAGGCAAAACTGGGTTAGTAAATCATATCATCATAAATAAATAGGCAAAGCTAAAAATTCAGGTCTAAACTGCATTTCTACAGCTGCCAATATAGGAGACTTTAGATCTCTAAATATAACGAATCACACTTAAAGATGACAGCGCTGCTAATGCAAATATGCCAATCTCCTAAAGCACCCAATAGGTTTGTAAAACCTACCCTGCTCGTCTTGTTTATAGGCTGCTCGGGGTCTTGCTGTGTTTCTCATCATTCTTACCTTGCTTATAAAGCACATCAAGCTGTACTCTCGCTGGTTCAGGTTAAACGTTTTTATTTTATTCCAGATATGTAAAAACGGGATTTGGTAATGTAACTATGTAATCTGTATGGGAATGCCTCTTCTAAAAAACACATCTTTACATCTAAGGCTTTGTCTCCATTGAAGCGTTTCCGTGCGGTTGCAGCCGCACGGCTGAACGCATGCCTAAAGTTGTTGCGCGTTTTCGCGACGTGATTTTTTTTTGTATTGCAGATGTGGATGCGGTTGGGGCGCGGATGCGTTTCAAAACGCTGCAGCTAGCGTTCAGAAATGCGCCCTAAACCGCATCCGCACCCGAACTCCCACAACCGCACCAGTGGAAACTATATTGAAGTTTCCAATGGATGCGGTTGTGTGCGGGGGCGGCCGTGCGGCTGCAACCGCACGGGAATGCTACAATGGAAACAAGCCCTAAGGTGTGCTGTACTAGCATTCCATTGGGTGAGCTGCAAGCAATTGAGAATGCTGATAACAGCTGCTAGGTGAAATTTTAAGTGAAAATTTTAACTTTTTCGCCAAAATTTCGCAGTCAGATTTTAACGGGGCCATTCCGACTTTTCACAGGAAAAAGTAGAAAATTTACCCCAAATTTTGACCAACATTTCAACTTTAAAATGTTATAGTGTTGATCGTGAATATCACCATCACACATTCTTTTTGACAATATTGAAAAAAAAAATTTAATTGAAAAATATGTGATTAGAATATTCACGATCAGCACTATCACATAAAAACTCAAGGCTAATTTCAAAATTGATAAGTCGAAATTTCGAATGATAAACTTTGAAAAGGTGTAACATTTATTTGGGTTTCCCATAACAAAAGGCGCCATTTTTTCTTGTAGAATAGGTTGTTCTCTTTATCAATATAACATTTCCAGTACAGGTAATGTTGACGCGTTTCATGGTGTTAACACCACTTCCTCAGGACAATTTTTATATGATATTTAATAAAAATGCCAAACTTGTTCTGCTCTGTCATATGTCTTGGGGGTTCTTGACTTTTTTGACAAGTTTTGCCCAGTGTATGGGCTTCTCATTTCCCAGTTATCTTCTCTCATTTCTAAATTTTTACTTTTGAATCAGAATTTTTCGTGAAAAGTCACAATCTCAATGCTATAAATAACACACTCCCAGTATGCCTTTATGTTCCTCCTTTATGTATAATCATTGTGACAGACCGGTGGTCTGCCATGGTGTGGATGGTCCATATGCAGCAGTGAAGGGGTCTGCTGGTGTGTATCCACCAAGATACACCTGCTAGACCCTAACAAGATTGCCGGGTGTGTCTCCAAAAAGGAGTTGGGACCAGCCAGTCAGGGCTCCCAGATGAGATTGGAGACAGTGCTGCTGGGTGCAGTAAACACAGGGCACACAGGGAGTGTGTGGCCCCCATGTTGATGGCTGCTAGGAGGCAGGCCATTAAGGGTTCCAAAAGGAAGGAACTGTTGTCTGATCGGTGCCAAGCCAGGAGGCTTGGTATTTTCGAATAACTTTTGTTTATTTGTATGTCTATTAACCCCTGTGAGGGTAACCCTTTATTTGGACTGTGTGCTCAAATAAACATGGGCAGGAGCCCTTAAAAGGATAAAAACGTGTGGATTGATGCTATTAGAGCACCGTTTGAGCTGATTCTCAACATCATGTATCTTAACAACAAATTGCACAAAGAATTGCAGCATTGCTTCTTTCTAATTCTCTACTGGTCACTGGGTTGGTGAGATTTTACTTGTGCAATCCGATGTTTTTAGTTGCTCAATTACAGAGATAGTAGATATGGACATAGATATGTATTCGTTCATACACATTTATTGGAGCAGAGTGGTATAGTGCTGGCATTTTATTAGTCTTCCTGAACTTCCAGATAGCAAGGGAAATATTGGATTATAAACTTATAAAGAATGAAGGTAAGCAAGATTTTGGCAGTTATTTTAAACAATGCTTAACCTACCTATAAAAAATGCAAAATCTCTGAAAATGTGTGTACAACAGAAAAGTTATAATCAAGTTAATTAAATGAAATTATTCTCATACACTATGTGATGGTTTTACAGGTATTCATATTTACATCATCTACACCAGTGGTTCTCAACCTGTGGGTCAAGACCCTCTTGGGGGTCGCCGAGCTCACTGAAAGCATCAGATCGCTGAGGCCCACAAGCAGGGTGGGAAGTTAGATGGAAGAGTAATGCCCCCTCCTAACTCCTAATACTTGTGCAAATGAGGGGGGGGGTATAAGAGAGGGAACATAACACTTACCTGATCATGTTGGAAGTGATGTTGCAGAGTGCCACTTCCAGTATTTGGAATGCGGCAGTAACACTCTGCACCGGCACTTCCAATACAGGAAGTGACACTTTGCAACATCACTTCTGTGCACTCGGATCTAAAAAGGTTCAGAACCTCTGATCTACACCTATCACAAGATGCTTTCTAAGTTGTTTGTACTTACATGCAGAGTTCTGTTGCCCCATACTAGCCAATTGTATCAACTGTTTTAAAAAATCACAAACTGCTGTAATGATAATGAATGGACACTGCAGTCATATCTAATGACAGGATGCTTACCAGCTTGTTCAGAGACACTCCTATACCTATTTTTAGGATGCAAGCATTAAAAAAATTGTTTTATTCAGTGTCATTACTAAAGGCCAGCCTAATCCCATTAAATGCTAAAAAAAAATTAAGGTTTCTAAAGACATCTGCACATCCATTATCACGGCCGGTTGGATAATAGGTACATTGATGACATTTCATCCTTTTAAGAGGAACAAGTAATGAAACTAAAGATCTATAATATATATATATATATTATATAGTGCATCTATACTGGCTGAATGTAAAAATATCTATAGGACCTGTCCCAATATCCTGGAACACAGGGAGTTTCATGCAAAAGTATTAGTGCAGCTGAAGTATAAGAAAGTTCTTAAAGACCCCCATGCAAATACAAACATACATACACATTTCCATGCAAAGTTTGTTCCAAATTCAATGTATAACAAATTAAACTGGACCTTCCTCTGAATTCGAATGATGGTGGCATAATGCTCCACAAACCTTAAAAAAATATACTTGCTGATCCTTAGAATCATATGAGAGATCCCATATTTTTCTGCCAGACTTCTGGGGGTTAATTCAGTGCAGTATTTTAAGTGACCGCTTGGGGTCTCACAAGGTTGTTCTGTACAGGCATGCACCGTAGTGTAGGAAAACACTACTCTGTGACTTTTTTCATTGAGAGCAAGTGTGTTTTACCCTTTAGAAAGGGAAAAGAGGTCCAGTAGACCCCATTCCAATGTTATGTTATGTTTTGGGTTATTTTAAAGCAGTGAACACACGGCTCGATATAGGAGCCGTTTGAGGTTCCCTGCAGCAGCGCGATGATGTCATTGTGCTGCTGCCCGATATTGGGGGAGCTGGAGACACAGTACTGATGTGTCTCCAGCTCAGCCAATGCTTTGCATGGAGACCCGCGGTCTCCATGCAAAGCAATGGACATCAACCATGGTTTACGGTCATGTCCGATATCCCAGTTTTCGAACGGGATTAATTGGTCCCGCTCGAAAACAGGGATGGCCTCATTAGATATGGGCCAGATAGATGGCCATGAGCGCCCATGGTGTTTGAAACGGTCATCGTTCTGGCCCATATCTATACATATGTCCCCTGCTTTAGTCTTTAAGACTGTATGTTAAAATATTTTCAGGGGTGGTTGGGGGGTAGACATTTTCGGGGAAAATAATGTTGTGGCTCATCGACCATATCTAGTTATGGGTTCTTTTTTGCCTAAGCGATGCTCTCTTCTAGTCTTGCTCTGATTTTTTAGACTGTACCCCAGCAGCCCCCTAATAGGCATCAATGCCCAGACAATCTGCACTAAACTAAGGAAGCTTGCCCACTGCATTGTTGTCAGCATCCCCAGGAAGAGTAGTCGTGTTTCACAAAAGGGGGATGATGCAGGCAGCATGATAGGCCACTGCAACTTCCTGTACCCAAAATAGTAAGTAGCCATGACACATTGCCAAATTGATAGGCACAAGGTACAAGGAGCCATTTGCACCCATGAGAATGGAAGGGGTCTTGAGAAAAAACAGAAGCTCACCTATGAAGCAGCACAAGAAATACTGGTAAAACGGGGTTGGCTTCCTTTTATCCTGGCATTGTAAACTCATTGGGTGGTCTTTTTTGCTTATATATTAGGTTGGGTCAAGTGAACTTATGGCATTAATGTTGCTTTGAATTTTTAATAAAGGCCCATACACCCCTGAATCCTACCATACAATTTCTGTACAACATCAACATTTGTTCAACCAAAACCATGTAATATGAACCCAAACCTTTCAATCACTATATATTTTACCAGTGAGGCTGCTATACTAAATAGTTGTTGGTAGAAGGAAATTGTATGGGGTCATCAATTGTGTAAAATGTGGCTGCTTTGCACATTATACGTCTCATTGATGAAAGAAACTTTTTGAGTAAAGGTGGGGCTGCCTGTGGCTTATTCGAGCCAGTTGTTTGCTATTTAGAGCAATATCCTCTTCACAGAAGTAGAAACAACTGAATTATTGTATAGGAATGACGTGCTGCAAATAAGTTAACACCATTTGGCAGACAACTTGTGACAGGTGTGGCTGTGCTGTTCCTTGAATATTACACAACCTGGCAGGCTCTGTGTATTAGTGAGTACAAACTGGCAGACACCTTGCCATGCTTTACTGCACAATGGATTCTATGTATGAAAGAGACACTCCTCATATGAGTACAACTTGGCAAGCAGCTAGTGATAGGTGCGGCTGCAATTTCCATTGAATATCTGCATGCTAAAATGATATATTGGAATGATTGTCTATACATAAGATAAGCTGGTAGACATCTGGTGATTGCCGTTTTCACCTATGTTGCAGAATAACAGTCTATGATTTTACTGGAACAAGAGTGGATACAACTAGATGTTTCAAGGGTACAACAACTTGGCAGACATCTTATGACAGAAGTAACTGATGTATATGGGACAACACTTGCAAACAATCACTAATTATATTGGAGTAATATGTCTTTTTGTAGGTGGCTACAAATTGATGATTTGTACATACATTTGATTATTATACTTGTTATCATATCCAAACAATTAATTGTTTGAAAGTTATGCAATCTGATGATATTCTGCTGGTGGATCTGGACTTAAATAAATAGACAATTGTTTTATGATAAAGAAGCAAATAATTTTAAAAGTATATTTTTCCACCCCTTGTAGGTCCATTAAATGGTTTCTATACTGTTGTTCCCAATGGTCTCATTGATGAATTTGAAGACAATAAGACACTGACTTTTTTGTATTCGAACAGCCATTTTGTGTTGATCTGCTTTATTCATCACAATGGGTTTGAAAACTGACCCAAATTCTTCCAAGCCACATAATTTGGAAGATAATTTGCCCAATAGCAAGAACCCATACTAGTGATTGTGAACCTTTTAGAGTCCAAGTGCCCAAACTGTAACCCAAAACCCACTAATTTATCTCAAAGTGCCGACTTGGCAATTTAACCTTAATTACACACACACAAATTCTCTGGGTTATAACTCGGGGTTCAGTTGTGGTTCATAGGGGATCAGTGCAATTGCAAGCTTCCTGTAAATCCTAGGCTGCTGATGGACTACAGACCTCAGCATGCATACTGCATACTGTATAGTCTTCTGTTAGTGTCCTATGGCATAAAAGGCAAAGGCCCAACTTGCTGTGTAAAGAAACTGCAACTGTTAGCATTAAATTCTGCCAGTTGCTAAAGAACTACACTACCCACCATGCCCTGTTGCCTTTTCTAGCTGTTGTAGAACTGCAACTTCTAACCTGTGAGAATTCTTCTGCCTTCTCTTATCATTCTGTCTTCTACTCACTCACACACATTATACACCCTCTCTCCTACACATTTTATACATACACACACCTTTTTCTCAGCTTACTGCTTGTCCCTCCCTGGGCTTCTGATTTGCTGGCAGGGCTTATGGAGGGTATGGGGAGCTGTGTGCAATCAGAAGAGAGGGGAAGAAAAAAGACAGCATTGAGAGACAATGGGCTGCAGTTTTTTCCTCCATCAGCCTCTGTGTTGCTGACAGGTCAGGTGCTCACAATAAGGGCTCCAAGTGCCACCTCTGGCACCCGTGCCATAGGTTCGCCATCACTGACCTACACCAATCTATGAGGACCACATACAGGGCAGAAGGGACAGTAATTTTCTGACTCTTCGTTTACTGTTGCCTGTAAGAAAAATATTAAAAAAGTGAATTTGGCCCTGCAAGATTAGAACTGAACATCCCTGAGCTAGACCTTCACCCGTTTCAAATTTGCTGAAGTGATCTTGAAGTGACTCTGGTTTACAGCACTGTGATGAGCTTAATAAGGACAAGACAGGAAAGAACAACTTGTCATATTTCATGTGATAATGCCAAGAAAGCACCATAAGCAACACAGCTCATGTTGCAAAGTGGCTTGTTCCTGACCTCCCAATAAGTCAGAGCTAGCAATTTAATCAAATGTTACTGTGCCACGCGAGCGAAAATGAGAGGGGAGACCGACGCAGAGGAACTAAATTTAGATCCTGCCAGCCTGAAATGCAGAAGTCAATCAGCGCTCTCGATAGCCGACTGCTCGGCACTGTCATGTTGTCACTGGTGTTTTATGCAGCGTCTGGGAAATATTGGGCCCTCCTATAATAACAACAATCCACACCCTGGGTGACCTTGCATTCAAATAGATTTACTGGTTTGCGATCAGCAGATGCAAGACTTCTCATGAAGCTGCCAGACAAAAGACTAATCTGGGAATCTTTGTTTCTTCCACGGTGGGCCCAGCTTCCTGCAAATCAATAATGGAGAGCGAGAGTACCTCTCACTCATAGTGATATCTGAGACCTTGTAGGACCTGCAATTCTGCAGCCTTGATATGATGGATAAATAAATCTCGTCCCTGATAGCAAGGTTCCGAAGCAATGGCAGTTGAAAGTAAAAGGGATCAGTGCCAGCGGAAGAGACATCGCGGACAAGGAACTCGCTGAATATATTACGTCAATGTACATCTAGGCTAAAACAGATTGATCGTCCTTTTGAATACAGATTTATTAGCAGAGGGTAATTTTAACAGAAACCGAAGACTGTAAGAAAATAGATTTATTAATATTATATCTGTCATCATGCAATATGTAATACAAGGGATTCCTACTCATTTAACATCACAGGTATGATTGAGGATATCAAAAATTTATCCAGACTCCAACTCCATTCTTCCATATGCGACCCCAGTCCCTTTGGACCAAATCACAGACACGGTCCACCTGGCAAGAATATGGTCTGTGACTTGATCCAGCAAATTTATACCTCAAATATGTAAAGCTGTTGTTACATACAACACTGAGCATTGCTGTACTGATTTACAGCTGACAAAGTATGTGACATGACCACCAGAATAAAAAAAAAAGTGGCCATTTTAATGTAGCAGCAAATCAATTTATATGGTTAGTGCCATTTAGCGTACGATAGGTGTAAATTTTGGTGTATTGTGATAACTAATTAACTAATATTCTATGTAATTCAGATTACTCTGGTGAACAAATTCTGCTGTGAACCAAGAAGAAGGACCCATAATGCAGTATGTCTACTATTTCATTCTTCGTAGATAATGACAATCTTTAAACGTGTATTATAATACTATGTCTATTATTAACAACCACAGGTATAAAAGTCCAATATGAAATATATAGTTCCTGATACTGAGACAGTGATGGCGAATCTTTTAGAGACAGAGTGCCCCAACTGAAACCCAACCCCACTGATTTAACTCAAAGTGCCTGCATAACAATTTAACCTGAATTACAAATACACAACACATATACAAACATCCTACTTTCTTATAAGATAGAATAGTAGAGGGTAGCTGTGTGCAATCAGAAAAGAGGGGAAGAGAACTGACAGCATTGAGAGCCAATAGGCTGCAGTTCTTTCCTCTGTGCTGGCTGACAGCTTGCGTGCCCACAGAGAGGACTCCGAGTGCCACCTCTAGCACCCCTGCTATAGGTTCGCCATCACTGGTCTAGGAAGGTGTAAAATACCTGACCAGATGGTGTAATAAGTAAAGCATGTGTAAACTCCATATAGACCTACTGTTTAAGATATGAGCATTTTTGTGTCCTTTGGGTATTTACCCCAGATCTTTGCAATAATCCAGAGTACAACATTATCTACAGAAGTGCAAGACCTTTTGTAAGAAAAGACATCATCATTTTCTGCAGGTTGGGAGTGGACCTCCAGGGAGAGCTCACTGTAGCGATGATGTCACTGTAGTGATGATGTCACTAGTTTTGTAAAGTAATAACTAAGGCAAGTGTGCAAAAACATATTTTTCATTGTCATTACATCCATTATTTTGTTTTTTTCCTTACTTCCTGTCCTGTCTGATCACCTATAAACAGACAGGAAGTGGGGAGAAAAAATGTGGGGAAGAAAGTCAAAAGTGTTGTGGCTAGAGTTGGGCTTTAAAGTAATGTGAGGAGCAGGGCCCCCCTGAATTTCTACCCTAGTAAGGGCTGCACAGGATGCTTACTACATCCATCCATCCATCCATCCAAATTCCTCCCTCTACTCCTCTAAGGTAGCATTATGGCACCTAAACACCTGTCCCTGGCCACTTCTTTCTGTATGCCTACATATGTATTTAACTTAAATTTTGTCTTTCATTCTCAGATTAATTTTATGGGTCCTATTGTAACAGAAGAATAAAACAGTAACACAAAATAGGCCAAAGGACAAGATAAGTGCTATAAAATGTGGGCATGTGACCCACATGTTTGATATTAGTGGAAATAATTAGTGATGGCCCAACTGCCCGCAAGGCGGACAGTTCGGCCGCGAACAAGCATGTTCGCCCTCCTTCCCGCCGGCGGACAGTACGGGTGTTCGACCTGCCCTGTCCGCTGGCGTGAAGGAGCCCTCTATTCTTCCTCCGGTGGGATCATACGCAGCGAGATCCCGCCGCAGGAAGAATGTTTCCACTGAAGACCGGGTAGAGAACCCGGTCTTTCAGTGAGCCGGGTCGCACACCCGGATGTGACGTCAGTGACGTCACATCCGGTAAGCACACCAGGAACTATGCGTTCGGGTTTTCCGATTCTAATTCCCCGCCTAGCAGTGGGGAATTTTAATCTGTCCGCAAACGGGCGGACGGCGGACTTTTTTAAAAGTCCGCTCCGCCCGTCCGAGGACGAACATGGCCGAGGTTCGGCCATCACTAGAAATAATCCACTATATGTGTGAAATATGCCCCTGTGACCCCACATAGAAAACAATAGTTACCAAATGGTAATTTAGACAATCTACCTACAAACTTCTGCCGCACAGCTTTAGGTACGTGTCCTCCATGGTGTGGTGTACAACAGTTAGTGAATGGATAAAAGAATATATAAGAGAATGTTCTTATCAATGTGTAGTATTTTTGACAATTATGTATACACTGTAATTATGTAAAATTTTTAATTGGGAGCATGTATATATATCACTAGAAAAAAGTGAATGAGAATATGTTGTATATGGAAGAAATAGTGACTTAAAAGGAACAGCAGATGAGCATTTGCATTTAAGTACTGATAACCATTACAGAAAAAAGGGAATAATGCACACTCCTATTATCCTATCTTATTATATCTGAACATAGGCAATAGAAATGCAAATATTACTGTATCATATAAGCAGCGACAAAAGGAACTCGAAAGGCACATGTGAGCCACTTGGCCAAGCTCCTGCATCCATTATTCCACTATGATGGGGCTCCAAACCACAATTTCATTCTAAAATACTTTTATCTTGATGAAGAATAATAACACCAGCCTATTTACAACCTGATGTATAAATACATATATTTATTTCTGAAAAGCTTTCTTGTCAAACCAACAGCAATGAAAGGAGTTATAGTGTTTGTATCGTAGAAATAGGGCAAAATGGACATTACTGCATTAAGATCTAAATAGTAGAAAAAATATATAATGGAGCTTACCAGTCACTGTGTGACTACATTAGTTAGATTTTCCCTTTTTGTTTCCTATTGGTCCTATCAGCAAGGCCATCTTCTCCACAGGTGACAACACTTACTGTTCTGTGTCTATGGTGCACTCAGCATATAGACATGTATACTTAATGTTCTACTTAAGTGCTGCCCTTATTTCACCTCAAATCTCTAATAAGACAAGGGTAGTATTGTGTACTCCACACAGGAGAAATAAGAATGGCTGTTAACACCCATTAGGATGAGGGCCCTTTCACATCAGTCACCTTGCATTGCTTACCAGCAATGCGCACACATTACCAGTTAACAAAACACTGTTATGCATAGCTGTCAACTATGCATGAAAAAGCAAAAAAAAAAAAAAAAACGGGGGACATACAGGAATTGACGCTACTTCCTGTATGCGGATCACTGACATCACGTCCTGTACTGGGCTTACCTCTCGGCTGTTTTAGCAGGGAGAGGGTGTTACTCTCCCTGCTTATGTCCCACCCGCTTGTGCTGATAATGTGCGGGGTGGGACATTAGCAGATAGAGTAACGTCCTCTCCCTGCTAAATTAGCGTGATTTCAAGAATCCAGGAAAAATCCATGATTTCTTGAAATCGGATTTTACCGGGGCAAACAACACATTAAAAACTTGACTTTACTGGGCAATACGGGAAAGTTGACAGGTATGCTATAATGCACTGTGTTATACCTCCCACACTAATAAAGTAATTTGTACTACAGTGTGTTATACGCACTGCGTTCAAGTGTGAAAGTTACAACAATTTTCCAATGAAAATCTGAATAATATGCAGTAACACTTGCGTGCTGTGTTGTGGTAAGGGCAACACAACCATTGTGTAAAAGGGCCCCCTGCGGCGGTGCCCTCCCTTAAGGAATGGGTTCACCAAATGCAGTTTGTCCATGAAATGGAACAGCTTATATATAGCAAGAGGGATAAACTGAAAGCGTTCAATAAACTGTGGTTGAGATGGCACCTCTTTGAATCCTCTGCTGCGTTCAACACTCTCACCCTGTCGTGACCAATTGAGGGTTAGGGCTCCCTGTGTCCTCATAGTGAGTAAATCCTTTTGCTTTAACTGTTCTTGATACGCTTCAGCCCTGGTTCGTCTCCATGGTCCCCTATTACCTTGCTTCCTTCTCTTATATCCAGTTTTTTTATCACCCGCCCCTCTGGAGAGTATCCTTTCCATCTCGTGTTGAGAGAGAGAGATATACTAAATACCCTTAACAGAGTGTGGTTGAATTCAAACCACTTTGAAACACTCGCCGAGCCTAAAGCTAGCCACACATGGTACAATTTTAGCGTTCAATCGACGATTTTCGATGGAAAAAAAGATCGATTGAACATTAATCGATGTACTGCCACATAGTGCAATCGATGATCGCTGAACGATTTTTGGTACAATCGTCGATTGAAAAGTGATCGGACAAGTTGAAAAATTTTGGTCGATTGGTCGATTTTTTTTTGGCTCCATTTTGTGGCTCGATTTTTTGGCTCGATTTTTTTGGCTACTTCCCTTTAACTTCCAATTGAAACTAAAATCGTAAGAGGAATTCAATCGACGATTTTGGATTACTTCGATTTAATTTCAGTCGAAATTGTTCAATTATCGTGCTTCCCATGTGGAGAACTTCGATTAAATGACAATCGATGTTCGATTTTTTAAATTGAAGTACAAAATCTAATCGAACCTCGATTGAATGATAAAATGTACCATGTGTGGCTAGCTTAACACTCTTAGCTGGACATAACCAACCACAGGGTATAGTGGGTATATTCCTTTGCTTATATATTAGATAGCTATGTTTGCTCTCTCTGTTCCTGGTAGGGTACTGTTCACACTGATGTCTGCCCCCCCCCCCCCCTTGTCTGGTTCGCTTTTTCTGTGCCCTGTTTATCTGGCCCCCATCCCCTTTAGGGAAAATTTATGAATGTATATGTTTTGCATGCATTTCATATTTCATATTTTGTGTATCTGACGATTGGATTTGTATGTACATTTATGTTTTAATTTTTCTTTAATAAAAAGTTTATTGGAAAAAAGGGCCCCAACACTGTACACGGACCTGCAAGTTCACTGGATTTTAACAAGGATTAGTTGGTGTTATTTAAACTTGTCAAACAGAAATAGAAAAAACCTTCAATGGTACATATCTGAAAGACACTAATACATGTTCATTGCAAGGGTTTAAACGCACTTATCAATAGTGATGAGCAGCATAGGCAACATTCGTATTCGCGGCATGCCGCAAATTTTTGGGAAAACATTCAGAAAATATTCGGAAAATATTTGCATTCGGCAATTTTCTTCTTATTGCGAAAATCGGCAGTTTTTTTGCGAATTTCGCGAATATATTTTTAACTTGAGGGGCGTGTTGAAAAAAAATTCCGAATTTTTTACGCCATCTTAGTGATTGTTTGCGGATTTTCAAAAGTGCAGATTTTCGCAATATTCGCATCACCCTAATTTTGGATTTAAAAACTGTTGATGGTTGCAGGGAGTGTTGCTAAGCTCTTGTTGCAGCCTTCCCATTCGTCCACTTGCATTGAGAGGCATGTGTAATGGAAAAAAAATACAGAATATCCGGAATTGCGAATATTCGGCAATATATTCACCATCTTCGCGAATTTCCGAATTCTTATCAACAATGAAAATACTATACAGAACAAGTTCAGAGTTAGGACTGTGGTAGTCCATGGTAGCCTAGGTATACAAAAGTGCCAATCAACCAAAAACAAATGCAGGAACTGTGCCAACCTTTATAACATAAAAAATGCATAATCCACAGAGTAATGGCTGAAACATGGCTGAAAACCTGCGGTGATATGTCGGCTGCATACCACTGTACCACTGTACACATGGAGGCCTCCCACCACCATCATGCATACAGAAAAAGCAAAGTTGTTTTGTATTCTACCGACACCCGAGGAAGCTAATGAACCGATTTGCAGAGAGCAGTTCCAGGCAATAAATTTGATTATTCAGTGAACTAGTAATGGTATGAGGAAACATTGCATCTGATCTACGTCAGAAAGTCCACTCATGTCACATTAGAGAACATCTAAGCCCAATCATTAAATACTCATTCAGGCTTTTGCGTTCTAATTTAAAACTTCTAACTTAATTATGTTTACAGTTAAAGCTTTTGGTAAAATATTCCGTGGTGAATTGGCATAAAACAGTGGTTCCTAAACATTCCCTGCAGGACCCCCCTTTTCTAGATAGGAATCTTATCTAAACTACACAGTTTCCGATTAAGCACCATTTCCCACTAGCCATGTTTGTGTTGCACTATGAAATGATCCTCAAATTAGAAATTTGAAATACAACTCACACAACTTAATTTGGTTTTCAACCAATCATATAGAAATATTCATTATTCACAAAGAGACACACACACTACACTCATACATGAATCATTCACGTACACACACAGACAACATACAGACAACTCACATTACATGCACATAGCTGTCAATTTCCCCAGCTGGGAATACGGGGGCGTGACATCTCTTCTGGTTTTGACCATCATCTTCCGCATTCCAGATACCGGAAGTGACTTCAGTAAGGTAATTTCTGGTATCGGGAGATTAAAGCCCCCCCCCCCATCTAATTATTCCTGCCTAATTAAGGAAGGAGAAGGTTTTTCTTTCCCTAGTAGTGTCCCACCCCGCATATCATTTGCACAAGTGGGGTGGGAACTTAGGAGGGAGAGTAACGCCCCCTCCCTCCTATCTCTGCCAAATTTCAAAGTCCCAGGAAAATTCAGGATCTGGTGAAATATGGATTTGGCCAAGAACGCCACATAAAAAACGTGACTTTCCCAGCCAAAATGGGAGAGTTGACAGGTATGCATGCACTTACGGTTTGCAGACTTACGGTCTGCTACTAGTTTCTCCATGGTTGGTTTTCAGCTTGTCCCTCTCTCAGCCCTCTTGGTTTTCAGCTTGTCCCTCTCTCAGCCCTCTAACTGCACCCCCTGGAATACCTCCGCACCCCTGACCCCCATTCTGGGAACCATTGGCATACTTTGGCATAAAAGATCCTTGTATAGACGTCTACATTGTCAGCACATGGGACTTTGATGAAGTCTGCAACTAACCTCTTCAATGGACATTGTACATGGGTCATAGTTTGCTGCTGGGTTATGGTTTACCGGGAGAGTGCAGCACATGGCCCTAAGATGCTGCAAAAAATTAGCAGAACTGTGATGAAATGAAGAATAAAAAACAGATTCCCCCTCAACCAGTTCTTCCACTTACTGGCATAGACCATCCAGTACAAAATTTAAAGCTGACCCAAATATAAACAGATCAAATCAGTCAAAAAAATAAATTTGTACCAACGAAAACTGGGAAAGTTTATAAACCCCTTAGTGGAAAACGCAGCAGCTCCATTGTAAGGCCGCCTTGCGCCAGTGACACATACAGGTACCAATATGTAAAATACACAGTATATAAATACAGTACTGCACAGGCCACCGTGCAAGTGATACTAAGCTCTGTGTGGGTGTTTGCGGCAGTCACACAGGTTAGCAGGGGTTACCAATGATATAAGTCAGGGATTTTTTTTCGTCCCATTTTGTGTGCAGCAAGATTTGGCTTATATTCAAGAATATATGGTACATTTTCTTGCTTCTATAATCTGGGGGTGGTCTTTGCATACAAATTTCCACATTCTTCAAATTAAGCATTTGGAGACCTTTACTTGATACCATTTATACTTACAGGAAGGAAAGGAATAAATTGAGTAGGTATGATATTTTCCAATGGAGAAGAGGATAGGGCTGAGAACTTCCAGAAACGGAGTTAAATATTATTAATATATATTAAATATATAATAAACCAATAGGAGACTTCAAAGCACCATTTACTAGTAAAATTAAAATATGATTAGGGGACTAAACCTTGTTGTTCAGTGAATACTGAACTGCACTGAAGCAGAACTGCGTAATTTTTTTTACATTTGTTTTTAGGTGAAAAGTACGAAGATGGAAAAAAACACACCAAGAATCTTTTTTTTAGTTGGCAAGGTAATAGTACATGTGTTAAAAATTCAACAGCCATTCCCATAATAATTCATTTTAAGGAATGAGTCAACATAATGGCATATTAACGACACAGTAGCAATTATTAATTGCATAGGACAGACATACGGAAAGATTTAATGCTACAGCTTCTTTAGGAGGAATCAGACAATGTGCTTGTGTTACCTTCCTTCATTTACAGAACAATCTATAGAGGAAATCAAACAATCCATAGTGCTAGTGGCAGCAGCTTCTTCATTGCCTTGGGATACATCAATAGATCTTGATAATTTCTCATGAGCAGCTGTAATTTACCGTTCTACGCAACGTGACTGCTACCCATATCTTCCTTCCTGTGACTGCATATGCGAAAATATATGCACAGTAAATTAGAAAGCCATCAGACACAAAGCATTTGGTCCGTTTTAAACATTACCATATATTAGAAGTAGTGATTTTAGGGAAATTGGAGTGTTCAGATTCTTAACCAACTGGGCAGATTAACCAAGAAAATTTATACAAAGAAAAGCTTTTTAGCATCTAAGAATTAAATGAATTAGGGCTGGATCATGCAAAACATAATGTACATTCATAGTTCGAAGTCCATAGTTTTATTCCAATACACCCCTCTCTATATACACAAATTCCAGAAAGTCTGCACTCGGGCATAAAATCCATCTTTATTCAATAATTCCACATGGATAAAGCATGACACCCTTTCCCTTAGGGGTCTTATCCTCTCTGATGTATTTCACTCCAATTGGAGATTATTCGTACTCTATATACTCTGGATGGATTGTTATTATCGACTGATCCCGCTCAAAGACAGGGGTGGCCTTGTTCGATGGGTGAGCGATCAATGGCAATCGATCAAGAGTCCATCTATACTTGTATGGGCACCTTAACAGTTAAAATGCAATACAAGCTAACATACAGTTACAGACTATGACAAAGGAGGAGAAGAGGGTCCTGTCCAATCAGATTAACAATCTAGGAGGATGTTATAGATATGACATACTCTAGACCAGGGGTGCCCCCAATGATCGCAATCTAGTGATAGGTAGATCAAAGGCAACAGGATTCAATCACGGAGCCATTCCTTTCATCATTATTTACACAAGACCAAGAGTCTGAATTGTACTGTGCTGTAGATGTTCATACTGTTATACAAGGTATGACAGACCGGTGGTCTGTCATGTGAAAGTGGTCCATATGCGGCAGTGAAGGGGTCTGCTAGTGTGTATCCATCAAGATACACCTGCTAGACCCTAACAAGATGGCTGGGTGTGTCTCCACAAAAGGAGCTGGGACCACTCAGTCATGGCTCCCAGATGATTGGAGACAGTGCTGCTGGGCGCAGCAAACACAGGGAGTGTGTGGCCCCATGCCGATGGCTGCAAGGAGACAGGCCATTAAGGATTCCTAAAGGAAGGAACTATTGTTGATCGGTGCTAAGCCTCGCCGATGGCTGCAAGGAGGCAGGCCATTAAGGATTCCTAAAGGAAGGAACTGTTGTTGATCGGTACCAAGCCAGGAGGCTTAGCATTTTCAAGTAACTTTTGTTTATTTGGATGTCTATTAACCCCTGCGAGTGTAACCCTTTATTTGGAAATTGTGCTCAAATAAACATGGGCAGGAGCCCTTAAGAGGACAAAAACGTTTGGATTAATGTTGTGAGAGCACAGTATGAGCTGATTCCCCACAAAGGTAAACCATATATATGTTTTAAATAAAAAGTATACTCTGTATATATATTTTTTTTTACATAAGTATATTTACAATTTCTATTGTTGGTAGATCACTTTGACGTCATTTTAAAAGTACGGTAGTTCAGAGGCCAAAAAATTGTTGACACCCCTGTCCCAGACTGTATGTTACCAAATTATCACTGGTCTACACTAAATGGTATGCAGTACATGATTGGACAAATCATTACCATACTGGCATATGACATCACCATTCCTCATATAAAATCCCCAGTGAAAAATTTAAAATTTGAGTATCTTTATGTAGATGAGCAAAATACAAGCTGGAACCATATTCTTCAATGGAAATACCAGAACTCAATCATTTGCCAGTATTACGTGAGCGTTAATATTACCAAACATCCTCGCCAGGTCTCTATTCTTCCTATATGTTTTTGAGTTTGCCCTTTTGAATATGTCAAGGATTTTATGTATAACTCTTAACTCAACTGCATTCCAGAATGTTTGTTTATTTCTCTTTTGTCATTCAAGACAAAAATTGTCAGTAACACTTTTATGTGCAATAAAGTCACTCCAGGGCAGCTTATTGACTATCACTCTGAAATATATCATGCTTGTAGAAAATACCTGCCGATCTGCCTTCTGGCAGCTTTACAAGTTCCTAGAAAGAAACTTGTCCACAATGGGAAAGAAGTTTTTAGTGGCTCTGATCCACTAAATTTGCTCAGTCTACTTTTCCTTATGTTCAAAGCTGGAAGTTGATCATTTAGGGTTAGTGATGTGATGCAATTTTTGACACACAATTATAACTACAAAGAAGAAAATTCTTTCATTTAGGGAGAGCAGGATATAGGATGGAATACTTGTAAACAAAGCAGAACTGCTTCTGGGTGACAGTTGCACTCATCCTAAGCAAAAGAAAGCTAATGTTATCATACTAATTTTTGTTATTTAAAGCCTGCCATACACGCACCGATTAGCGGCCGATTTTGCCGCCGACTGAGGGGCTTGCACGCCCGCGGCTGTTGGTCAGTGGCAAAATCGGCCGCCGATCAGGGGTGCCCACATGTGGCGACAGATCCCTGTCGCCCCACAGCTTGGCCGGCCAGAGAACGTACAAGTCCGATATTCTCTGGCCAATGCCGTTACTTTCAATGGAGACCGGCGTCTTCATTAAAGGTAATGGCTGGCACACAAGGGTGCCTGCCAATGCTATCAGCTCTGGACTGCAGCTTTAATGACGTAATCACACTGCTTTCCAGAGCTGCTTAGCAGCTCTGTTGGCCCCCACTCGGTGTGTGTGTGGGGGCCTTAAGTCTGCCAGCACTATTTTACTGAGAAATCCCTAGTAGTACAAAGGCAGGATGGATAGTGAAAAAAATCATTGTATGTTATGCTAAACTACAATACTGCTTTTCTAGTCTTTGACATTAAGGGCTGCGGCTGCATTTTTTGAGGATTACAGATGTGGTAGCAGGAGTGCTACTGCGTCTGCTAATCACATTGGTAAAGCGGCAAAAAAGTGTGTCTAGTCACAATAAAGGATTAGCTGCTTTAAGTGGGTTTTACGAAGTTGGAAACTGAACTTGACTTTTTCTAAAGGCAGGGCTCCACTGCACTAAAATGCGTCTACACATGCGCTGTAGGGATCCCTTGTGTTGGATTGCGAAAATGCAGGGGCATTAACATTACCCTCAATTCAACCCAATCCATAGAACAGGCTGCTGCACCCTAACACTAGGTGTTAATATAACATAAGGAAGTTGTTCTAGGAATAGTTCTGCAAGATAAGGGCTTGTTTCCATTATACGTCGGGACCCCTCCGCTAAGCGTATACGCTTAGCAGGGGTCCCGACGTATCCCACAGACATTGCCTGCTCCACGGATGGTCTGTTTACACATCCGGCTGTGCAGAGGCTGAACGTAGTCGAGTGGCGTAGTGGCTCTGCGCAGTAAAGACAGAGTCTCCACCGAGCAGGTAAGTCTATCTGCTACATCGGGGACCTCCGCTAAGCATATACGCTTAGCGGAGGGGTCCCGATGTAATGGAAACATAGCCTAAGTCAAGGGAAAAGCACATAATTAACTTGAACTTCCCTAATTTGATGATCAGGATGGTGCAGACTAAAGGCCCCCACACAGGTAGCGGGTTTAAACGTCGACACCGGTCTCCATTCAAACTAATGGCATCGGGCAGAGATTTATGGACATGACCGTTTGCTGGCCGACAGAGCTTTGGGGCGACAGGGATCTGTCACCCTATGTGGGCACCCGTGACCCGCAGACGATTTTGCCGCTCATGTCAGCCAAAAAATCAGCCGCAGCTCACTACGTGTGAGGGGGCCTTAATACCTGTTTAGCCAATCAGAGCAATGCTATTTATCAGCTGCTAAAAAAATTTGCTTCACTATGCAGGAGATATTTTACTAGGAGAACTGGTCTGTTAAAGTCTGCAGAATGCCCCTTTAATATATAACCTAAACAATTGAAACCACATCTGCTCTCCTCCGCTAAGTCAGGGAAGACAATCCCGCACCTGCAGTCTCTAATGCCCCAAATGTATAGAAAGAACATAATACAAGGCATTAATGAGTTATGGCTAAAACCGAAATCTTAAAAGTAGCAAAACACTAGCGGCACTTTACCGAAGGTCTTTTACAATATATCTTTAGGAAATGAAAAATATCCTGCCATGCTAGGCCCACACCAGTAATCCGTAAGATGAATTTTAAAATAAAATCTTGGCTCCCTGGCTCTTGCAGTTCACAGAATGCCGTACCTGTGCCAGTAAATCCCGACTCGCACGCTGTGCAGCATCTGACGCGATTTGCTTCATATAAACAAATCTCTTTCAGCGGATTTCAGGGACAAAAATTAGAGGGCTGCTCTGCTTAAACTGGCTTACATGCTCCAAGCACTGAAACAGCAAAAACACTCGCATTGTCAACATAATATTGTGGCTGGTGCTAAAATCAACAGATTGCAAAGTGATTATACATTCACAGAGCTTGCTTGTTGTTTCTCAGTTTTTTCTCTGGGCACAGTCACTTCTCAACAGAGAAACCACACAGGGAGAAATCTCAGGTATTTTTAACTATTTCTTCACCTGGAAATTTCAGGTTACTTGTAATCAATTTATGGAGAAAAAAGGCATTGTGGTGCAATTTCAATGGTTCACATCAATGTTGCTTGTGATTTGCAGCACACAACTGCATTACTACTGCACAATAGACAAAAAACTAAAACTGTACTTTTGGTGACCATCTAAAGCAAACTTAAATCTTAAAATTTCATAAATTTTTTTTCTTATATTTGAGCCATCACAATGGTGCGGAACCACTCCTCAATCCGAAAACATCTTCATACCTGCTGTGCCATAGTTAGCGGTTAACTAGGGGTAACTAAACTGCAAAAATTAGTATGACCAGTAAATTATTACAAATAATGGTTTATAGTGGTATCTCTGTAGAGTGTAGGTCATGATGTCACCAATTGAAATTATGAACAATAAAGAACAATATGGACTTACTCATTATAGGCTTTATCTCTCTATTTTTGATGGGGTGTGTAACAGGGAGTGACATGGAGCAAATAGGTGCAATAAGGTTCGCTTTAATATGAGGGGGACGTCAATGAACTTTACAGATGACGCACATCAAGACAATGAACCAGATCAGATAGATGTTAAAGGCCCCTAAATGTACAGCTGTGGGCAGGTTCCCCCAGGTTAATCTCAGAGATTCAGTGACTGAGCTGAATGTCACCCCAAAGCATGCTGTTGGTAAAAGTGTCCCCCCGGCACTGCCATGCGGAGTGTGGACATACCATGCACTGTGGCATTGTGCATTTTTTCAGTGCTGTCATACACACATACGTGTTTATTGGTGGGATGCCATGCTTTGGTGCAGTGTTCCTGAAATTTTTTAAATAGGGGACCAGTTCATGATGATGCTGGGGGGGGGCAAAATATAGTTTAAAAAACGTATGAACAAATTCCCATGCACACTGCACATATATTATTTGTAGTGCAACAAAAAAAACATAAAGAAGCATGGAAAGTGTGATACCCTTTAATATATATGTCTCCACTGACTTTGAACCTCCAAAACTCCAACACCCTTAGAAGTACAAGTTTTTGGGAGTTAGTAATTTACCACTGAGAATATATATCCTCTAAATTTAACACCCCTAAATACAATGTTTCATAGTTAAATTAATGTTTCCCCTGTGGTTATTCAATGGGCATAAACTGTACACAATTAAACTTACTTTTGGTATTCTAAAAATGTTAACCGGTAGTGTATATATGATAAAGGCAAGCTGTTTAAAATGCTACTTAATGTGCTCAAGCTTTTAACCTTATTTCAACTGAAAAAAATCCCCTTGCAAAACTATCTTTTGCCACAAGATGTCCTCTGTGTACCCTTAACATCAGTGTATATCACAGCTTCGACTTTGTCTGTAGGCACCATCTTTCTTAAAGCTTGAAATATTAGTATAACTGCTTTAGGAGCAGACTAAAAGAATTTGGGGGCTGTATATGGCCCCTGGGCAGTAGTATGAAGACCCAAACCTTATCACATCGCCCAAATGCAGACAAGGCATAATCTATTAACCCTTCTGAGCGTAAAACCTCTTGAGTGTCGAAAAAAGCAGATGCCGCCTCCATAACATGATGGCCAATGGCGCTGCCCCCACCTCAACGATGGTCCTCCAACGCTCAGTTTTGTTGTGGGGTCGCCAGGTGTAGGTGAGAATCCCAGAACGTAGCTCGGGGTGAGTTTGCAGGTTAAGCAGACTTACCCCAAGCAAGAAGTTAAGGTAATTCAATAAGCAAAGTAAATAAGCACCCCATGGGGATCTTGAAAATCTCCCAGACTACTTTACAGAATATATTTATAAGGTAAATAGGAATATAAAATACAGGTGTTTTTCTTGTACAAGATTGGGCGGGTGCAGTAGACGATAATTCCCATGCGAAGGGATAATTCACTTAAGTGAACAGCCTATATTCCTTTTACTAAATAAACCCCATTGTCTTTGTTGAGTGAGGATTACCCAGCTTTATACAGGTTAAAGACCAAGCTTAGCTTCATATAAACTGTATTTTGTGTCATTCATCAATGGCAGGGGTCAGTGAGCACGTGTTCCTAATGACAGTTAAAGTACAACAAGCTGGAATACATGTCACAACAGAACTATTATTAAAGCGTCTTGCTCCGAAGTATTCATTTGTGATATGTCCATTACAGGACAAAAGAGCAATAAAAGCATACAAATGTTTGCTACATCAATTGATTCTTCCTGGACTCTAACAGTCAATATACTGTAGCATAATTATTCTTATAGCAAAGAACAAAAGACTTTTTCTACACATTTAAAATAGAAAAGTAAACATTTATAACCATCTCTAAAAATAGCAAGTAGCATATATTGAAAAAAAAACAGACAAAACACCAAATGGACTTTGCACCACACCCCCTATATTTAAGTCTAAACATAAAAATAAATATAAAAATCATGCCAAGATAGGACGCACGCACATTGTGGGTATTTGCCCATAGAAGTGAGAGTGGTATGCACCAAAGTCAAGGCAACTACAGTTTTGCTGTTTAGAGAAATGCAGTGGAGTTTTGGCCTAAGGGCTAGTTTACACTGTGTTTTTTCAACTGTTTCGATGCCTGTCCTATGCAGGAAAAATAGACGCAGACCAAAGCAATGGTTGCAATTTAAATGAATACAGATAATGTGCCCTAAACTGTGGGCAAGACTTCCCATAAATTGTGGGCAAACAGCATGCAATACAATGTATGGGAGACATGGACACACCACACAGACACGCTGATGCTGTTCAGTGGAAACAAGCCCTTAGTTGTTGTTCAAAAAGCACCAGCAGAAATTTATTCCAAAATAGATTAAATTCATTTTAATCCTCAGAATTTTACATACAATACATAATATAAATAATTATAAATAATAACATGGAAGCAGTTAAAATTTTATAAAAAATTTAGAAATCACATGTACATAAGTATCACAGCCTTTGCTCAACATTTTCTTGATGCTCCTTTGGCAGCAATTACAGCCTCAAGTCTTTTTTAATATGATGCCACCAGCTTGGCACATCTATCCTTGGCCAGTTTCCCCAATTCCTCTTTGCAGCACCTCACAAGCTCCATCAAGTTGGATAGCAAGCGTTGGTGCAGCCATTGTAAGATCTCTCCAGAGATGTTGAATGGGATTCATGTCATGTCCCGGCTAAGGCTGGCCCACTCAAGGCTATTCACACTATTCCAGCGCTGCGTAATATGCTGGCGCTATATAAATAAATGTTAATAATAATAATTCACACAGTTGTCCTGAAGCCACGTCCTTAGGGTCGTTGTCCTGCTGAAATATGAACCTCCCCAGTGCTGAAAAACATCCTCATAGTATGATGCTGCCACCACCACTCTGTACTAGAGAGATGGTATTGGCATTCAGACCAAAGATTTCAATCTTTGTATCATCAGACAAGAGAATTTTGTTTCTCATGGTCAGAGAGCCCTTCAAGGGCCTTTTGGCTAACTCCAGGTGGGCTGCCATGTGCCTTTTACTAAGGAGTGGCTTCTGTCTGGCCACTGATTGGTGGAATGCTGCAGAGATGGACATCCTTTTGGAAGGTTCTCCTCTCTCTGCAGAAGACCTCTGGAGTGCTCCCCCAATCGCTTAGTTTAGATGGCCGGGCAGCTATAGAAAGAGTCCTGGTGTTTTTTGGATGATGGAGGCCATTGTGCTCATTGGGACCTTCAAAGCAGCAGAAATCTTTCTGTAACCTTTCCAGACTTGTGCCTAGAGACAATCCTGTCTCTGAAGTCTACAGACAATTCCTATGACTTCATGCTTGGTTTGTGCTGTGACATGAACTGTCAACAGTGGAACCTTACATAGACAGGTGTGGGCCTTTGCAAACGTTTGCCAATCAACTTAATTTACCACAGGTGGACACCAATTAAGCTGCAGAAACATATCAAGGATGATCAGGGGAAACAGGATGAAGTTTTTCATGAAAAGGCTGTAAATAGTTATGTACATGTGCTTTGCACATGCCAAAAATTTGCCAAAAACTCAAGTAACCTTTTGTCATGTTGTCATTAGAAAATGGAAAAAATAATGCACTGCGAATACTTTCCGGATGCACTGTAAAATGTTTAATGATAAGTTGAGGAATGAAGCAGAAATGACTACAGCTTCTGCCTTTTTTCTCACTGTTATTCTATTGTATTATCATAAAAAAAACTGTACTGACTTGTCATATAACCACTATGGGAAAATTAATGTTACCACATTTTACTAAGCTGGACACATGGGACAAAAATCACATTAAAATAAACTACCCTAATCTTTTTGTGATTGCTAAAATAATCCATTTAAATGTCTGATCAAATCTGCCTTTAATTACATACACTGAAAAATCTGAGCTAATCATTTTACTAGTGAGCAAAGGAAATCCCATCCTTGTAAAATTGATTTCTTTTTGTTGTAACGAAAAAAATCCCCTCCAGTCTACACTCACCGGCCACTTTGGACATATTGTCACCAACGCATCCACAATGCTAAATGGAAACTAGGCTTTAGAAGTCTCCCATGTACAACTTGAATGAGGGAGGATGTAGGGTAAGCAAAATATTTTGAAGAACTTATTAAGAGCTTTAGGGATACATTTCTTTATAGTGCCTGCAGCTACAGGTAATGCACCTAGGGAAATTAAGCAGGTATAATGTTTAAAGTGGACCTAAACTGCAAAGTATTTGAAAGCTACTCTTTTCAAACCTGTTGCATGAAAAAGATATCCCCACCCTCCCTTTATATGCAGACGTCTCTAGCTTCCATTTACTTTCAAGCACAGTAAATGATAATTAAAAAAAAGATGACTTCCTTCTGCTCACAAAATGGTCTACATTGTCTGTCTCTTTTCCCCATTTCTTCAGAAATTATACAGTTGTGCTCATAAGTTTATAAACCCTTACACAGTGGCGGTTTTACATATGGACAGTATGGGCGGTTCCCCAAGCAGAATCCTAGCATGGGGCGGTATCTGGGCATCGTTTACTTCTTTTCTCTCCTGCCTGAGTAGACTCGCCAGCACCCAACTCACCTGTTGGAGTGAAGGAGGGGGCAGGCAACAGGAGTGCTTGACCAGGGGTGCTGATCTCCATAGGACTGCCCCTGCCCATACACGGTATTAACCTCCCTGGGGCTACCCCAAGTGTAGCTCGGGGCAAGTTTGTTTTACAAAACAAACTCACCCAGAGCTACACTTGAGAATATTCACCTATCCTCGACAAGCACGCGACTCTAAATCTAGGCGGACACGCCGATCAATTCCAGCACCGTCTCTTTGGCGTCATCGACCTCCATGTTGCAGTGTTAGTTTCCCGACGTCATTGATTATGCCGGTGATGTATAGAGGGAATGAGGGAGGGTGGGGAAACACAGTTGAGTACTATTTCTGACCAGGGCAACCCTCTCCTACTCCTCCTCTTCCTTATACATGAAGAGCAGTGGTTGGCATGTTACTATGGAAGAAGTCTAAAATTAGTCAAGACTACCGTATTTAAATAGGTGGTCATATGTGTTTTTCTCTTTACCAATTTTTTAAAACCAAGGATATGTATATAATCTAAAGCCTGGAATTGGAACTGACTATAAGCACCCGACCCAGTTATTCACTCCCCATTGACAGATTTATTGAATAAAATATATTAGATGGGAGGCTGGTATCATTACACATATGTGGAGGACAGAGACAATCTTACTGTCATAAATGACAGAAGAAGGGAAGGTGCAAACTCCATCCCCTAGGACTCACATTTAGGCTAAATTCCAGTCCATTGTGCTTTCCTAACATTACCTGTTTCCAGTTTTCTGTAGCACTTACAAAGGTACAGAGAAAGGTGCAAAGAATAAGAACCGACATGAAATATTTCTAAACATTGCCATAAATGATAAACTTCAGTGCGAGAAATATGTATTTTGCCCTTTGACAAAGAAATTACCAGTCTTTTATTATTATGGGAGGTTTATTCCAGCTGTGAGAGACAGATAAACTACAAAAAACCTTGCAAACCCCCAGTCCCCAAGGTCAGAGATTAATGTTTATTGCAAGGAGGAAAAAATTTATTTGATGCCTTCGTAAAAGATGACCTGTAAAAAGGCATGTAAAAGGCAACCCCTTGTTGACAATCATAGAGGCAAGACCTTTCCTATAGTTGGCCACCAGGTTTGCAACATCTCAGGAGGCATTTTATACCAAAGCTCTTTGCAGATCCTTTTCAAGTCAGTGGGATTTGAGGCTGATGTTTGGCAACTCAGCCTTTAGCTCCCTCCACAGATTTACTTTGGGATTAACCTCCCTGGCGGTTCACTGAGGTGCAGATTTCTGTACCAAAAGTGATACA
>CM070033.1:138427484-138474543 GCA_036250615.1 Ptychadena robeensis
ATCTAAGAAAAAAAAAACGTTTCTGTACCTTTAAATCTCCCGCCGCCGGATGACGTCATCAGTAGACGAGAGCTGTTCACGGAGATAGCCGGAGACCTCGGCTATTTCCGGAAAGGCTCGTGTGCAGCCGAAGATGCTCCCACTATCAGGAACGCTCAGCGCGAGCGTTTCTGATAGCGGGGACCACTTTGAGCTGGATTATAGAAAGACATTTCTATAATCCAGCTCAAAAGTAAAAAAAAAAGATTTTAAAAAAGACCGGCGACCGGGTCCCGCCTCCGTGACGTCACACGTCACTCCGGGACCCGGAAGAAGCCGGCGATGGACGGGGAAGATAGCGGCGACGGAGCAGGTGAGCTCCCACGATGTGCCCGAACCCAGTTCGGGCGTATCGATAGGTGCAGTGTGCCTTTGCCCGAACTGGGTTCGGGCATATCGCTAGGGAGGTTAAGGTCTGGAGACCCTAGGACCTTTTTGGTAATGCATTTTGGTAATTGTTTTGGGAGATCTTGGTAATGCATGAATATCCATCTACGACCCATATTCAATGCCCTGGCTGAGGGAAGGAGATGGTCACTCAAGACTTGACAGTACATGGTCCCATTGATCATATCTTCTATGCAGTGAAGGTGTCCTGTGCTCTTAGCCCTTAGCAAAACACCTGTTAAGCATAATGAATTCACTTCCATGTTTGACTGTGTGGATGGTGAACTTGAGGTCTTTTATCATTCAGATGATCATTGGAAGACTGCTGATCATTTGGGTCTTGAGCAGGGGAGATCTAAGATTTGTCCTTTACTGCGTAGTGTGTTACAAAACCGTTTTCTTTGTGACTATGGCCCCTGCTACCTTATGACAATTGCCAAATTCATCACATGTAGTTCTGCTCTGTTCTTCATCACTGTTCTCCTGTTAATTGCAATTCTACAAGGTGAGATCTCACAGACTAAGGGCTTGCTCGCACTAGTGCAATTTGTCGCGGCAGGTGGTTGCGTCCATTCATTTGCATAGGCTTGTCCCCAGATAGGCAAATGGCCACGCCCACCCACAATCCGTGTTTTTAATTGTGAAAAGTGGGTGGCTGCGGCCAAGCTCCCCAGATTGAATCGAGCCAATACATTCTCTATGGGCGCACTCAGGGGTGTTTTTTGTTGCTTGTTTACTCATAAGGCACTTTTTTATTGCGTCGCCTGGTCAATTGAACACCGTGGTGTGCGATCAAACATCGCACCGTGGCTGATTTAGTAGGAACAAGCCCTAAGTAACATTGACAGTTATTTTTTTGTCTTTTCTATTTGCTAATAATTGCACCAACTGTTGTCACCAATCTGCTTGGCAATAGTCCTGTAGCCCAGTCCAACCTCATTTAGGTCTACAATCTTGTCCCTGACATCCTTGGACAGCTCTTGGTCTTGGTCACAATTCTGTGGACTGTATCTTTTATACAGATAGTATAACAAAGAGGGAATAATAGCAATATTGTCCTCGCAGAGGTTGCTCCTTAGCTCATTACCAGCACATAGTGACGGCTTCTAAGAGCATGAAATCTTGCTGGATAATAGGGGATCAAATACATTTTCCCCTCATTGCAATGAACATCAATCTCTAACTTTTGTGCACTGGGTTTGCAAGAGTTTTTTTGTTGATAACCTTTTACGCACAGCTGCAAGAAACCTCCCAATTATTTTTTTTTAGTTTTAGACCAAGACTCCATTGGGAGGGCTTTTGTGTGTGTCCCCGATAATTTCTCCTTGATTCTTTTGTCAGTGACAGGAAATCACATGCAATGTGGATTTGGAACAGACATATCAATAAAACCCTGTTGAAGATATAGGCTACGCTGGCCATACAGATTTTTGGATGATTAGGGAAATGACTGACATCAGGGAGATTGTTTACCTGATTACCTTGATTTCTATTGTTGACCATTCAATCTGGTTTAGATTGCATAAGTAAGATGAGCGGTGGAGTGCAACGTGATCACCCGCAATCCGCGGACGATTTTGCCCCTGACCAACAGCCACAAGCGTGACCACACATCAGTCGGCAGAAAAATAAGCCACGGCTCGCTACGTGTATGGGGGCCTTTAGAACAATGCTTTCATTACCTTTGTTAAGCTTCATGCAGTACATGTGGTTGCTGAATGCCCACTGCTTACCCTCTCCCACCCAAATTCTTAATCCATTAAGCTACTTATACATGGGTAGATTCCCGGGCGTTCCACCAGCGACTGGTCATAGCGTGGTGACGTCACCACGCTGCTTATAAATGGATTCCCAATAGCGATTGTCCAGACAATTGTCAAGTCAGATCGCCGTGTGAACGATTTGCGGAGCTGTTCTGGTCGATCACTCCAGGTGGGTGCCTCCATTTTGCGGATGACCAACCGCCAAGCAAGCGCGCATGCCACTCAATCATTTGCAAAATGGACTGCGGATGCACGCATGCATGTATGGGGTCTTAAAGAATTCTATTCAAATTTTTTCCCAATAAAACGTATTTCATTGGGAATACATTCAGGACTGTACATTATAGACATTTTCTATTTCTTACACAACTCAACTGAACTGCCTGGGCGAATTATTTTATGTTTAAAGAAATACAGCTGATTTATGGAAAAAAAGATAAAATGGTTATATTTTAATATATACTCTACGTGAGCTCCAAGCAGAACCAATATTCTATAAAGTTCAGATATGATAAAAGAAAAACCTTCAATTCTTGCCATTTGATTTCAGCTCAAGGCTTGTGGAGGGTTAACGTTTTTGGTACGGCTCCCATAATCCTTTGAACATTATGGTTATTTAAGTTTATTAGTGAGTTGTGCAGAAGAACATTATGGTTCCCTTTGAGGGGGAAAACAGCTTTCTTGAAGCTGCAGCAGTTTAATAAAACTACAGCATAAGGATCTTGCAGTGTCAGATAACTTTTTTGCCTCGCTTTATGTCTGTTTGCAATTTTTCTACTCATGCATAAAAATCAGAAGCGTTACTCCATTTGTCTGGGAAAAAAAATTATAAAATCGAGCCACATTCGTCGGTTTAAAGCGAAAACTCAGATCGGCTTTTGAGAGACTTAAAGAGAGCAAAGCTGCCATCTTCAGGCTGTCTCCAACTGTCACATTTATTTCCAAGTCATTGTGAAGTCCTTACATACGGCTCTGCGCGGTATGATAATCTCTCGGAGAATGCAAACCCATTAGCGATTTGTCGGCCTTCGTGTGTTAAAGAGATACTGCACCCAAAATATGCATGCATATGTTAAATGGCTGAAATATAATTTTTCCAAGGAAATCTGGAAAAAGGAAATGAGTATGTGCATTGAAAACAATAGTTGTAAAAGGGACTACCATTTTCATTATACCGTATGAAAAATGACTGCCAATTTATTTTGTAACTTAACTTTATTGAACATCATCTCTATAATTTTGGGCCAACAAGGATTTTCTATGGCAGCCAAATAAAGTAAAACATTTTCAGCAATCACTACATTTACCTTTGGCAGGTAATTATGATCTCCCAGAACTATGACTGCCAATTTTGTTATTTTCCTATTTTGATGTTTTCGTAGCTATAGACTGTCTAGGAAATGTCTTCAACATCACCAATCATGTCCAATTGAATATGACTAATTACCAGGGCTGCACATAAGTGGTACTCTGGTACTCAAAAAGGGCCAAAAACTAGCTATGCGTACCAGCATTATTTTTACAAAGCTCATATGCGTACTAAGAACTTAGATGCACTCCGTGCACTCCGGGCGGCCGCAGCTGATTGTTAAATGTATACAATTTATGTCACTTAGATAACTACAGGGAAACAACTATGAAAGGTTGCCGTTAGGGGTGTGAAATTGGGAATGTAAATTAATAATCCAAAAAAGACAGGATGGGGACAGCTAATCGGAGACTAAATAAGGAATCTGCAGCAGAACTTACCATGCAGGAAGCTTATGCAGAAAAAGACTACGCTGCATATGGGGTGAGTACCAAACACCATCTGCTGGTACTCATCTGAGCTCACTGAAAAAGTTATGTACACCCCTGCTAAGTACTACTAACATTATGCTGAGCTGGATGTTAGGGGTTTGAATGGACTGTGTTGGTGTTCTTTTCACATATCTAAATTTACAAATCAACACTAAGGTTTATTTCCCCCGCTTTGAACATGTGGCCCAATGTTTTAAAAGGGTTATGACGTGCCTGTCTACACAGATGTGTCATAGCCTGCATCACGGGCAAAAAATGAGAATGAAAAAAGAAATGAAAATCAATGGATGTGCTTAATGATGCTTACAATTCATTCCTGTTGTTAAAGCAGGTCATGTCCATAGACGTAAGAGGGCATGTTATCACATCAGTACACGTGCCACCCTTTCCGTATCCTAAACATGGGCAAATTATGCCAGTGCACCTCCTTGGACGTCTTGGATGCATAACAGCAATGAGTCCTTGATGCCCAATGTAGGAAAGCCCTAACCTATAGCATTAACTGCCTTTTGGGTCTATTTCATATAGCATTAAAGGGTTTTGTTATACCATTTGAACTGGCCAGAAATCTTTTCACCCGATAATTGTGCAACTTGCCTAGAGTAACCTACTCTTTCCAGTTACTTCTTTGCTCTGTGGACTCTACCTCTATCTACCTGCCTCTAGCTCTATGTTATGAAGTGGAGAGAGGGGTGTTTGTAATCCAAAGGCACCAGCCTAATTTGACAACACTTATAAATTTTAGGCCAAGTCTCGTCTGGCTTTAGTGGAGAGCCAAGCTCTAACGTGTTACTTACACAATTGAAAAAGGTCAGTTCTTTGGCAAACAGATGGGACTGACAGGGTTTAATGTATTTTTAATAAATGTGGGCAATGTAGTAAGCCTGCATTAAAACTACATGAAAAGATGCTAAAACTTCTGTGTAAGGCTTAAGGTACCCATACAGGCATATATATGCACTAGATCGATGGCCGCTTCAAGCAGATATCAGACATGATTGTAAATCACGGTTGATGTCCATTGCTTTGGTTGGGGAAGGAACTCCCCAAACAAAACAGAAGTTCTGCGGCTGGCTTCTCCCTGCACAGCACACAGCCTACGAGCTGTGATCAGCTCCCGCTGTGTGTGCTGTTCGGGGAGGGGGCGCGGAGCTGTGTCCCTGTGTCTGCCCTCACTGGCTCTGAGCTGTAGACACATAGGAGAGCAGACACCGGAGCAGCTCTCACACCGGGTGTACCGGGTCCCCATCGAACGGGAACTGATGTGCACATTGATACCCATTCAATTGACCCGCAATCAATCACAGCATTTAGTGTCCACTGCATCATAGGCACACATAGGCAAACATCCACCACAGGGAAAGAGACACAGAGAGGACAGCTACCATTCTGATGAATGGGTCAGTGTCCCTGAGTTCTTAAAGCAGCGCGTTCGCACCCCATTGTTTAGAACCCAGAGTGCAATGTCTTCATTGCAGCGCCGCACAATGCCGCCAGAGATGCGCTTTTAAATATCAATGGACGTGTCTGCAAGAAGCGGAAAGTGGAAAATCTTTATTGTGCTAACTAATAGGGTGCTCTCCTACCGATGTGGCGGGAACATGTCCTAAGCCGTGGGAGAACAGCCCACAAGTCGCAAGCAATATTGTCACACATGGACTCTCCTATGACTTTTGGCTCAAGCATGGATGCTTGCAATTAACTAAAATGTTTAATATACTGTAGCATTAACAGAACTTTAAAGTAGGGAATCTTAAAATCTCAGGTATTTGGAGGGATGGCTATACTATTTGGTCATACAATTAGGCATTGCATAGTGTAAAGGTGGTATACACCATTGGTTCCCAAAAACATTCCCATTAAGCTACAGCCCCTCCCCCCCCCCTTCAAGCTACCCAGGTTCAGATTGAGGGCATTGCAGTATGGCAAGGCAGCACCGCCTGTGTAATGTGTTGTATCTTACACACTGGCTCTACATTTACGTTTTGCGGTAATGTAATTCATAAAGATATGAAAGAGGGAGCCCCACCCATAACAAGCACCTGTCTGCGCCGCACATACCAGGGTGAATCAGGGGACGACAATGATCTCACCCCTATGTTGCCACGGACATTTACCAGGCCTCCACACGCACGCACTATGCCTGTTCCAGACATAGGGGCAGCCAGGCCTCTCGGTCCTCACCTGCAACATCAGTTAAGCAGGCTTTCTTCCAGTTGGCAGGTCCTTGCGCACATCCCCCAATAAAGGTCCAAGACACATCGAGTTGTTGTAAATACGGTGCCCCTTTATTGTAGTCACATCACGGTGCCATATACAATCCATGTTAGTCCTGGGAGCCATCTGGGAGCAGCCTCTGCCAGTACAGTGTCTCTGCCCTAGCCTTCTCCACCAAAGTTTCCTCTCCTAGGCAAGGACTTTGCCCTTGTCCCCAGCGTGGGGTACAAGGGTGAGGCCTTACTTAGATTTCAGTGCAGTCCTGGTCTTCGGATCCAAAGGCCTGAGGCCTGTTCCCCACTGGATCCAGTACACCTCTGATCTCGGCTTCTCTGCTGCTAGGAAGACCCTACTTCCTAACTTATATAAGCTCCCCTTCTCCTCCCAGATGGCTCGCCAAGATCACAATATCATATGTTCCAAACATTTACAGTGACACTTAACACCTTATGTTTTGCTCAGCAACAGCACAAACACAATTACTGACATAACTCATGGGGACACAGTTAATCCCTTATTGACCATGTTATAGCACTCTACAATCCACCTTCCTACAGTTATATTATAGTTTTAGTAGCAATGCAATTAATGACCATGTAAATCTATTTCTTTATGACAAAAGAATGAATGATCTTGTACACACTTACTCTTTTTTCCTAAAACAAACTTCTGTAAATTATTTTTTACAACTAATAGTTTTGCTGTCATATGCATGAAAGGATACAAAAGCTTTTGCTGAAGAATGACTGCATTAAACATACAGGGTTAATGTCAGCAAGAAGTAGAATTTTAAAGAGCAATCTTCAGCTAAGCAAATGTCTCTTGATGAATAAAGTGGGATCTGAGACAATTAACAATCATGCGGTCTGCCCTGGAAATGGGGAGACCTGGAAATGGCAGTTTCGCTGTCCTAATTGAGTACTCCCTATCCCCCTAGGCCCTATAGCAGCTGTTGGGCCTACTTTGGCTACGGTCACGCCACTGCTTCACATAAAATAGCATGTTAATTGATCCCTGGCTCAGCAGAATAATTTCTCGTATCAACGTGTAAAAATGCAGAGCCTTTTCTCCACTCCGCCTTACGCCAGGGATAATCGAGTGAAATGACTTGAAAGGTTGGCCGGACGTGGAATCAGCTGGCAGCAATGTAAATGTTTTACAGAGGATGGAAGATTGAGGAACACAAGTTGCCTGATGCTTTGCTTTTAACACGTTGGACGGCTTAGAACAGCTTGAACGCATACAAGAATTTTAATCTTTCATCACAGTGTGAAAATCAGCACAGCCTGAAGCTGTTTATTTAACCTGAGGCCATGTGCAATACCTCCAAAGTAAGAATAATGAAAGAACTTAAAAGGGAAAGCAATAAAATGTTCCACCGATAGCCTAATCTGAAAATAATCTGTCTGGATATTGTGCATTAACCAGTGGTATGCTGGTCGTGCAGCAGGCAGTTTTTACGCTAAAGAAAGAGATTTAAGCATTGCTGGTAAACATAATTTATTATAGGGCTTAAAAGCAACCTGCCAAGACATAGCTAGAAAGAAGGAGCTGCCTCTGGTTGTATTTTACATTCAAGTTCCGAGGCTATCTTGCTTATCATTGATTTACTGCTTGGCGAGTCAATGGTCCAGAACAAGGAAGGTGTGAGTGAAGGATAATGATGACAACCCAACAACAATCACCTTGACAGATAAGTCAGCAATGGCAGTTTTAATATTTAAATCATGGTAGGTACTGTAGCCTAACTGCCGTTTGGTCCTAACATTTGTCAGGTATTTATGTTGGCCCAGAGGTACAGTTGAAATGTTTGGGAGCCACTCCCTTGGAGCAGTGATTCCCAACCTTTTTTTCTTTAAGGCATCCCTTCCTGAGTCGGGACCAAGTTGGGAACCACTGCCTTAAAGAGTAAAGCTGGGAACACACGGCTCGATATTGGAGCTGCACAGCACTGCTGTGTCTCCAGCTCAGCCGATGCTTTGCAAGGAGACCCGCGGTCTCCATGTAAAGCAATGGACATTGTACCGTGAATTATGGTCATGTCCGATATTCCTGTTTTTGAGCTGTCTCCACAGCCTGTCAGAGCTCCCAAGCCGTTGGTCCCTGCCTCCTTTAGGTTAATGTCAACAAAGCCCATCTGTGTCCACAGTAATATAACGGAGCCTTGTGCGGGCATCAGTGGAGCCAATCTGGAAAACATGCCCATCTGCTTTGGTAACATATTTGTGGACACAGCGTAAAGCCATTTGTCACAAGAACAGACTACCTTTATATAACTAGCAGTATGAATTGGACTTTCACCTTTTGCAGCTATAGCAAAAGCTTAACATCCTAGCTAATGGACCTATATACTTTGAAACCAAGGTGAGACATCTGCCACACACATGAACTTTAATGACATTCCATTCTTAATCCTTAAACATTAATATGGAGCTGGTTTAACGCCTCTGGCTAGGCTTTCCCCACAAGGTTTAGGAGTGTGTTTATGGAGTTTTTGGGTCATTCTTCTAGAAGAGTATTGGTGAGGTGAGACACTGATATTGGATGAGAAGGCCTGGCTCCCAGTCACGACCCTAACTAATAACATTAAGATGAATTTAGGGCTTTATGGAAACCAGTCAAGTTACTCTACACAAAACATGTCTTTGTAGACCTTGCTGTTTTGTGGCCATTCCTAAACTGTTACCACAATATTAGAAGCAGGTTTTGCTTTTTGTTTGTTTTTGTTATGCTGCCCTGAAGCATTCAGAGATCCTTTCAATGAAGCCACTGACAACCTCTGAAAAATAGCCCCACACAATAATCTCTCCTTCATCAAACTATATGACTGCATTCAGGCTATAGCCATTCTCCTGGCTTCTAACAAACCTAGACTACATCGGATTGGCCAACCTAGAAGTTGGATTCATCACTCCAGAGGACACATCTCCACTATAGCCCTGTTACAGTGTACTCTACACCACTGCTTTCAATGATTTTTATTGCGTGTGGTAATTTAAAGCTTGGGTGCACCTTTCCTGAGCAAACACAACTCACTTTTTCTATACATGTTAGATAAGATATTCATTGTAAACTTTATAATGGTCCAGTGGTTTATTTGATTTATTTTAACTTTTTGAAGCAGCTTTTTTCTATAGACCATCTTTGTTCTACAAATAAACATTTCATATATGACAAACATTTTCTAGAAATTGGAACCTTCACTTGACCTTTCCTACAAGTAAAGCTAGCCATACATGTTCCGATTCCATGGCAGATCGATCACCCATCCGATCGATTCCGGCGATGCCAAAGGGAATCGGATGTCCGATCGATCGCCCAACTAAGCCTGTCCCTACAACCTTGGGCCACTGATTCCTGGACGATTCCGTGCCCGATCGATCACTTCACACATGGCAACTCCCCCTGATGTGTGCTGAATCGGATCAGAAAGACCAACATGTTGGTTCTCTGGCAGATCCGATTCTGGGCCCCCGATCGATCGGACGTGATCGATCGGGCAAGGTGGGCTTCACGCGATTCCGGGATGATCGATTGGCGTGCACGCGCCCGGAATCGATCGTCCCGGAATCCCTTGGGAATCGGACCCGTGTATGGGGGCCTTTAGAATACAATGATACAGATTGAATGGGAGGCAACTTGTTTTCTGAGGTCCATGGTTTAAAATTTCTGGGTTGTAGCTGGTGACAAAATTACGCTTTTATAATGTTAAATATGTTTTTACCAATGATTAAAGTGACTTCCTCTTCATAAGTTGTGAAAGTGGTGAAAAGACTAGTAATAATTATGATAATTATACCGTATATAAGATAGCAAGAACGTGTATGGTGTACATGCATGGCAGAGGTCAGGAACCTATGGCTCGCGAGCCAGATGTGGCTCATCTTACCTCCGTGCAGGTTCCAGATGATCGCCCGGTGCTTGCTTGGCAGCAAATTGGGTGTGGATCGACGAGGATCCTCCCACGTAATTCCCAACTGAACCCATCACTTTGTCTGGCTCACAAAGGGTGCCCACCGATCCTCTGAGGGGCCGGCTGCAATACCTAGTTAGGGCCAGATGTGGCTCATTTCTGCATCTGGCTCGCTGTCAAATCTTAGTGTTCATGACAAACTCGGGACGAGCTGCGCTTGCATGAACCCTGCTTATGCACGAACACCACAGCTGATTTAGCGGTGAGAGTAATACCCTCTCCCTGCTAAATCAGCTAAAAACTAAATGCGACACTTCCGGCATAAGGAACGTAGAAGAAACACATTTCAACTACTGGAGTGACGTCAGTGACATAAATTTCGCTGTTGGTGGCTCTCTTTTAGCCAAAAAGCTTCTAGACCCCTGATGTATGGTGCTAACAAAATAAATTTCTATGCTAAACTGGTTTCGAAATGTAATTTCAATAAAAACACCAAAAATAAACATTAGATTGTTAGCCTGCACTTCTTTCCATTGAGTCCAGAGACTCAAACAAGTTGATTGCTTACAAACCATCTGCTCTTGAATTCTCCTTAAGGTAGCGATACACGGGCCAATTTCCACCCGAATTTTTTGGGCGTTTTACCTCCCTGCAGGTTCCAGATGATCGCCCGGTGCTTGCTTGGCCGCAAATTGGGTGTGGATTGGTGAGGATCCTCCCACATCGGTAATTCACAACTGAACCCATCACAAAGAGTGCCCACCGATCCTCTGAGGGGCCGGCTGCAGTGTGATGGTATTCCACTGCAGTCGGTCCCTCATCTGTTAAGGGAGAATCTGCCTGTGTATGGGCACCTTGAGATTCCCATGTGATCCAAGACTTTTATTGAAATTTGTTTATGTGTACTAGTACTTACTAAAGCCTGCCATACACACGCCGATTAGTGGCCGATTATGCCACTGACCAACGGGTGTGCGCGCTCGCACCGTCGGTCGGCGGCAAAATCGGCCGCCAATCGGTGTGTGCCCACATGGGGCGACAGATCGCTGTTGTCCCACAGCTCGGCCGGCCAGAGAACGGACATGTCCGATGTTCTCTGGCCGATGCCAGCCGATGCCGTTACTTTCAAAGAAAGTTTTCATTAAAGCCGGCACACAAAGGGTGCCCACTGATGCAGTCAGCCTGGGAATGCAGCGTGATGACATCATCACGCTGCATTCCAGAGCTCATCGGCACTCGTCTGTCAGCACCCACTCGGTGGGTGTATGGCAGGCTTAAGTTTACATCTGTCTACCTTAGGGGTCAAAAATAGCAATTGGCCCCTCCTACTTTTGCATTCTTCCAAATATAAAATGTAAAAACTATGAGTGGGATTTTTGTGAGAAGCTGTCAGGTAATTTAACAAATACATATGCATCTTCCAGGAAAACGTGTCTGCTTTAATGCCTGTGCGCATCAATGAAAACAGCAGGGATTTGGTAAAAAAAAAATCCCTTAGGATTTGAATCCATGTTAATAGATGTCGCTGAATTACTTAAATGTAATTTATGTAAAACAGGGATTCGGAGCACTAGCAAAAATCAAAAACAGCCAAGGAACACAAAGGAAAGTTCCTTTCCGATTGTTGCTGGAGGATTTTTTTCTTGAAGTTCGGCGCAGATGGCTATGACTGTCTTTTCTACTGAAAATTACAAATGGCAGGTCAGGAGGGGTTCAAAGTTAAACTGCAAGCCTCCCAAACAAGAATCTGTCTTATGTAAATATCACTGGATCCCAATGGGACAGGGAAAGTGCCCTCTTTATATTAGGTACACTTTTCACAGCTCCCTCCTCTAGGCCTGAAACATTTGTTTTCGCTCACTGAGAAGGAAATACAAAGCCACTGGGGAACACTTAAGCATTTGATTTCCCCTCGCTGTCCCTTCCACTATTCTTTGAAGTTATTCATCCACACTGAAGAGAATTGTTATCCCATAAATTTATACGGATCTGGAGCAAATATATTTACGCTACATTATATAGACGGTGAAAGATCTTGTTTTTTTTCTGCCCACTTGGATAAAAAAAAGCAGTTTAATCAGAAATTGATGTGTTCAGTACATAAAATTATAGGGATATCATTTCTTTATTTTGTTTGTTTAAATTTTTAGGAATACATCTAAAGCCCCCCATACATCTTTAGATCACTCAATACAATGTCCATTAGATCTACCAATAGTTATGTAGCATAGCGTCCTCCCTGACAGAATGCATAAAGATTGGTAGAGATGGCCAAATTTTTTGACTTGCTATTTTTGTGAGCTGATTGCGAAGCTCCTGAGCATGGTATCATCACCAAAATTGCTGGAGATGTAGAGAAGGGTTGTGGGAATATTTGAAAAAAAAATGTTGCTCTAGCACATGGAGTTTTTGCATAAATTAAGTTCTAATTTAAAGTCGAAATTCCTATTTTCGAAATTTTGACTTGACTTTGAACTTAATTTGTGAAAAAACTATTTGTGTTAGAGACATACTTTTTTTTGTAGTATACCCCAACCCTTCTCTACATCTCCAGCAAGTTTGGTGATGATACCATGTTCAGGTTTTCAATTTACTCAAAATCGTCGAAATGGTCGAATTTTTGAAAAAAAATTCAACCATTTCTATTGATTGGAAGGGTAAGGGCTTGTTTCCACTAATGCGGAAGCCTTCGGTTGCCCACAGGGCGGATATAACTGCGCCCATGTTATTTAATAGGCTAGTCCCCTGCCGCGGTCGGGGGGGGGGGGTCAGGGGGCAGCTATGGCGCGGTCCGCTGCCTAAAAACTCAGTTCACCAAGTTTTTGACCGCGGCCGCCACTCTTCTGCGGCCGCCCATCCCTGACCACGGCCATTGAGGTGAACGGCCGCAGCTGAAAACTATATAATAGCTCTAATAGCTCACAACACTGGACCAGTTCCCCATCAAACTGGAATTAATGTGCAGAGTGGTGTACATCGATTCCCATTCGATTGACCCACGATCGAGCTCAGTGTGGTGACACAACCACAAGAATTTAAATGGAAAATGTAACATTTTGCCTAGACATCCAATACCGAATGTAATCTACAATCACCCTTAATTTGTGCTCTTCATATAAGCTCTATCTATCCTTTAACAAAGCATATTATGCAAAATAAAATCTTTGTTTTAATGATCACTACAGTAATCTCTCATTACAGTAATTACAGCATGAACAAATGTCTTTTAAACTAGTTACGAGATAGAATGTCACCTGTGCTGTACAGAATGCATTCAGCTTTTGAGATCTTGGGGGGTCTCAAGAGGTAGATGGAAAGAGTCTTCCACAAAGCATAACACATTCACTAGCTACCATTCTGTTGTATAATGAACACTAAATGAAAGTCATCCATTTCTAGAACTGAAGAGTACTTACATGACAAATCTCCAGGCAACATGCTCATCAGTAATCCAGCTGGAAGAGAGAACAGTATTCACTTAGTACAGTTGAAAGAGGCTACAAGAAAGGTGATAGGCCCTTTGTAGCATCTTCCCATGAGCTGTGATCTTAGACATTCCATGGGACAGGCAGAAACTGTTCTGGGTCACTTGATCTGATAAAGCAGACTGCAAATCCCCGAAAGCTATTGTTTTATCAGACGCATGGGTCACAGTTTATCATAAACAGTATTCGTGCTATCGTAAATCCCTTTTCAAGTACATTAGAACATTCTATTATCTGTACGGAACATTCAAATACAGTGTAAAATAGCATGAAAGCGCAACGGATCTGCAAACTTGAAAAGAGATGCCTGAACAGAACAAAAAAAGCATCCTAGTTTAATGATAGCTATTGTTTTATGACATTTTGAAAAAAGAGAATGCCTCCATAGAAAACAATCCCTGACAGCATGGAAACAGTTTTTTTTAGTCTAGAGAATGCGACATAGCCAACATTGAATGAAGGAAGCCAATTAAAATTTTAAAGTAGGACATTTTTTAAAATTTAAAATTTAAATCACATAACTATATTGTCAGTTAACATTTTGAAGCCTTTAGTTTAACGAAGAAGGGAAGGAAGAAGGCAAGGATATTATGCCATGTATCAATCCTTTTTACCATTCCACCAACTCCACATCCAAAATAGTACAATAAGGGTAATTTTTGACAGTAGGTGGATTGATTTACCTAGTCTTTTAAAGGCCCCCATACACGTGTCGGATTCCCACCGGATTCCGGCACGATCGATTCCGGGCGCGTGCACGCGAAACGATCGTGCCGGAATCGCATGCAGCCCACCTTGTCCGATCGATCAGGTCCGATCGTTCAGGGGCCCAGAATCGGATCCGACAGAGAACCAACATGTTGGTCTTTCTGATCCGATTCTGCACAGATCAGGGGGAGTTGCCATTTGTGAGGTGGACAATCGGACACGGAATCGTCCCGGAATCCGTTGGACAAGGTGGTATGCAGCGATGGATACTCTTAATTGGCCGATTGATCACACCTGCGGTTCCCGGCAGAATCGCCGGAATCGATCGGATGGGTGATCGACTGGCCATGGAATCCGACACGTGTATGGCTAGCTTAAGACATACAGGCGTTAGGGCGTGTGTCTGCTGTGTTGAAATCCCTTCAGCACAGACACAACCAATCCATTTAATTTGAATAGGACGTAATCCACTGCTGCACCAACAAAACAAGGTTTTAGACAAGGTGCCCCACGCTGTTATTGCAATGATGCTGGATGTCACCATCAATGATGCCCAAAACCACACCTGTGTCAAATGAATAGGGCGCATTAACACCAATGCGGGTTGGATGTCATGGACATAAGCCCTTAGAGCAGGGGGAAACATTTTGACTTGTGGGTCACAATGGGTTTTTTAATTTGACAGAAGGGCCAGACCAATAGAAATTAAATCATTAATAAATAGAGGCTTTATTAAAATTAAAGAAAAAAAAGATTATATTGCAGGCGAAGTATGACCCATAGGAGAAGACCCAAACAATAATCCTCTGGCATTATCAATACTTATTGCAGGCATATGCGGGGGGAGCCAGAGCGTAAAGTGGTAAAGGGCAGAATTAAAAGACTTAAGGGGTCAGTGTGGCCCCCAGGCCATAGTTTGCCCATGTCTGCCTTGGAGTCTAAATGTGGAATAGAAATGTTAAACAAGTGATTTATGGAATGCATGGAATCATTCCCTCACACCTGGGGAAAGAAATTAGTTAGAGCTTCTTACAATTACAAATGAATAGTTCACAAAATTTATGTTGAGTTCAATATAAAGGACTATTCCTCCTCCTTAGGGAATTTTTCAACTAGCTGACTTTATGAGCTGATTGCACAGCCTCTGAAGATTATATAATCACCAACATTGCTGGAGATGTAGATGTGGGAATGTGGGAACATTTGAAATTTCGATTTTTACTTGACTTTGAACTTCATTTATGCAAAAACTATTTGTGTTCGAGCAATACTTTTTTTTTGTGTACCCCCAACCCTTCTCTACATCACCAAGTTTGGTGATGATACCATGCTCAGGGGCTTTGCAAATAACTCAAAATCGTTGAAATGGCGGAATTTTCTTAAATAAACTCCCCCTTTAAAACCTCATTTCTCTTTCAAATTTCAACTTTCTGACTTTGTGAGTTTATTGAAAAGACCCCGAACATGCTTGCATCACCAAAATTTCTGCAGATGTATTACTCTAGCATATGTAGTTTTTGCATAAAAAAAGTTGAGTTTTAATACTTAGTACTACTTAATAATTTTTATTCTGTAATGTTCCCAAAACTCCAGCAATTTCACTGATAATTCCTTGTTCAGGGCTTTGTAATTAACTCCCAAATAAACTAGCTGAAATTTTGTCATCATCTCTTGTCATTAATACATAAATATGGTCAACACCCACTCATCATCATCAGTCATCAATGGGCAGCATAAAAACGTTTCAAACCATAGTACAAAAAACATCCAAGTGTCTAAATTGCACTTCTATATATATAAATATATTATCATCTCCTTCCCCAAGTATGTTTGGACATGTTTGGAGTATGTATGTTTGGAGAAATGAATTTTGTATTGTATTTGTACGAGTACAAATTTTTGGTTCTAATCATTCCCCATATATGGGGTCTAATTGCTTCTTAGGGTATAATTTTCACATTCCTACAGCCCACTGGAGCAGAAGAAATACTAATGTAATCATTACACTTTAAAGTGACTGCAAATGACGAGGGAAATCTTTTTCATTGTTGCGCCATTTAAGTTGAAATCTAAGTGTGGTCAGGTAAAAAAAAGAGGGAAAAAATTATAAATGTCGCTGGATGCAATTCTGACTTCTTGGTCCTTTTTAGCTTTTTCAGGTATCGAAAATGATTGATTGAATATTGACGTATTATAGATTTACATTTATTAAAGAAATGTATATTTTACATACAGACTGCATGCAAATGAAAAGTTTATGTTAAATTATTTTTGCTAAAGCTGGGCATACACGTTTAGTTGTGCTGATGGTTTCTCTGCCGGTCATTCTCAAAATCAATGGTGCACCCATTGTGTGCCGGCATTTACTTTGGATGGGGATGCGAGTCTGTTCTTTGGCCGATCAATATATATGGGCCCATTTAAGGTGGGTGCATTAGATTTGCGGCAGATCGATCGTCGCAACCGTGCACAGCGGACGATCTTTGGCCAAATCGGCCTCAAATCTAACAGTCTATGCCCAGCGCAAATCTAACAGTTTATGTCGAGCTACAGTGTCACAATTATGTTTCAATCCATGTAGTTCTAAGCAATAAATCACTAAGCTAATGTGTTAAAGTGCCAAATGAATAGTAAACCTACCACCATGCTCCGGCAGGTCCATAGTAATCACCAAAGAGAGGTAGACAGGAGAGGATAAATGGCACGCCCCAAGCTGTAACATGGTACGCTCTAAAAAAGACAGTTAAAAGACACAGTTATGTTATATGACATATTAAAATATTTTGCTAATAGATATTAGGATAGGGAAACTATAAAATGCTTTAGAAGAGTAAAAAGTTTACTGATATGATTGAAAAGAAACAAGTTTTTTTGTACTGACAATAAACCCCTTTCTTTAAGTTAATTAATAGACCTAGTTTTCTTAGTTTTTAGAACTGAGCTACATGCTTACCTGGAACACTGGGTACATACAACAAATGCACAGTACAGGGGTAAAACCTGAATAGGGGTGGCAAGTTCTCTAGGTCAAAGTCTGAATTCAGATGGTTGGTTTCAAATGGCCACCACTCGTCAGAAGCTGAAACCAAGCTGCTCTGCTGAACAGTTGCAAATCTGAAAGGGGGGGTCAGCAGACGGCTGTCAACTTCTCTCCAAGTGCTCCCATGGTGTCCCATTGATGTCTTTTAATGGTACCATATTAACCCACAATAACACTAACTATTAAAAAAATAATAATCATGGTGTGTTTCAAAGCAATTGTGATGTGAATCCTTTCTATTTTCTAAAAAACAAAAAGAAAGCAAATATATTTTAAATAATAAATGAGAAAATCCACAGGGCAATCAATCCTAATAAAAGGGCAAGAAAAAGTTCTTATATTCAACTTTAAGATATATCCTTTAAATCTCAGTTAAGATGGATAATATAGTATAACAGTATAACTGTGCTAAAATATGGTATCTCCGAAATCCCAAAAATGTAAGGATTAATATTTTATTATAAAATTATGAAAAATTACTATAAAATGTTATACACAATACAACTGTAACATTAACATGCAGGTAACAAACCTAAGTAAGCACTTTTAAGCATTTAGCACCTACTAAGACTTGGATACTGACTATGTGCTTACATACACTAAACTTGCAGCCATTGGAAAAAGAAAGTAGATCCTTTCAAATCTAACATTTCACATGACATAATAAAATAAACAACACATGATAATAATACAATCATTGTCTATCAGTAACCTGTGTCTGTTTAACATGTTTTCCATTTCTAATTGATGGGCAGCAGCAATTGCTTCTTAGTGTTGTGTCTTTTTCTCTTAAACTGTTTCAATAAAGCACACACAACTTGTTAAACCCAAGACAGCATGGCTTTAATGAAGGAAGACCACATCATAGACCATATCAGACTGATCTAAATAAATAGTTTGACTTTGCCAGAAAAGAGATCAACCTTTTGTGGGGTACCATCAAGCTCAGTAGAAAATCATGTTGAATGAAAAAAAAAGGCTTAAATGGCAAGGTATTCTTTTTTTGCAATTACACAAACTTATATAATAGGAAACTGGGAGTCTATGCAACATGGAACAAGACCTAATGCTGCTGGAAAATTAGTCAACTGGGTAGAAACAGTAGTTCATTGTATCTAAATAATGGATTCCCTTTGCCAATTACCAGCAGGTGTGGACCCATTGTGCCACGAGTCCTACCTCCTCTAAGGGCGTTGTCGAAGTGAACCCACTTGTTCTTCAAAATACCCCTGAAGGTGGGGATAGACTTTCCCAAGGGGACCACCAGGTCGCCACCAGAGGTACCAGAGACACAGGATTTGTCAGCAGGCTGTGTTGTAACCAGGGGCAACTGGGCGGGACCAAGGGATGAGGCAATAGCATTGTCAGGTAGCAGGTCTCAGAACACAGGCATGAATCAGCAACACAGGAACACAGATAGCAATCACACATCTTAGGCACAGACAAAGACGTTAACACTGAGACATAGTAGAAAGGCTGGATCTTTTATATACATGCAGAAGGACCACGATTGGTCAGCCAGGACACATGACCAAACCTTTAAATCCCAGGAAGTGACACGTGCTGGTCCTCTATGAAGTACTACAGAGACAGCATGCTGTGACCAGATCCCAGTACAACTGTAATCATCGTTTAACATGGCACAAAGTAGTAATGGTTGAACTGTCCTTGAACTGTTCGACCCGCCCTGTTCATCGGCGGGAAGAAGGTTACTATTCTTCCGCTGGCTGGATCAGGAGCAGAAAGATCCGGCCGGTGGAAGGATTGTTTTCCAAAAAACTTCTTAAACTGGAAGTCACGTCCGGATATCAAAACTGGAACTGTGGGTTTTTCTTTCTATTAAAATTCCCCGCAAACAGGCAGGGAATTTGAATTTTCCCTGCAAAGAGGCAGATTTCTGACTTTTTTAAAAGGCTGATCCGCCTGTTCACAAAGGGATCTGGCCAAAGTTCAGACATTACTAGTGACCAGGGCCACAGCGGTAAGTAGGGGGACAGTGGCGGACAGCAGGCACTATTACACTCTCATTGGGTACAATATTGGTGGTACATATATATTAGATGATTTGCCTGATGAGACTCATAAACCATCTACAGGGTAAACTATTACTTAATTTGCAAAAATATAACAGATATGGAGTAGGATATGGATCAGGGTCACATAGAAAAATAAATAAATGTATAAAAAGGCCCCCAATCTTAAATTTTCACAAACCATGTGTGGTTCTAGATGGATCAAAAGAGTAGAACTTTCAATATGACTAATGAGGACATGATCTCTAGCAGGAAAGTCATCAAAAGCTTACCTTTTAAAATACTATTTAGAGGCATGGAACAGACGCAGATAGAAGCACTGAGCCAGTAAACAGTGTCACGGTGAAAAGTTAACAAAAACAAAACATGTATGGTTTATAATTTTTTATGCCATTACTCTGCTATGTTCAGCCCCTGAACATGGTATCATCACCCAACTTGCTGGAGATGTAGAGAGGGGTTGGGGGTATACTGCAAAACAAAAGCATGTCTCTAACACAAATAGTTTTTGCACAAATTAAGTTCAAAATCAAGTCAAAATTTTGAAAATCGGATTTTTGACTTTGAACTTAATTTATGCAGAAACTACATGTGCTAGAGCAAAAAAAAAATTCCAAATGTTCCCACAACCCTTGTCTACAATGTTCCTAAAACCCTTGTCTACATCACCAACAATTTGGGGATGATACCGGTTTCAGAGGCTTTGCAATCAGCTAGTTGAAAAATTCGACCATCTCCAGCTATTAGATGGCCCAAATTTCATCATTCTCTAACTATCACCATCCTGTCCAGCTTGCTTTTTGCCTTAGTTAAGTGGACGAAAAAACAACAACATAATGTTCTGACTTAATGCATTTTAGCTTAATATACAGTACTGGTGGCACATAACACATTGAGCTACATGAGCTAGAAGTGAATGGTCCAATCAATATGCCAAGCAACTATGCCATTAGGCTAAAGAAACATTGCTCCATATTGATTTGGTCATGAAGTCCTAAGATGCAATAGTCATTAAAGGCTAAATGTATACGGTAAAAGAACAACAACAACTAAACATACTATAACAATGAAAGGCGTATTTGATTACAAATAAAAAAATGTACTATAAGATCTATGCTGGGATTTGATACCCTATTAAAGTGTAGAATTAGAAATTTGGCATAAAACTTGTAGAGATTACAAGAGCTAAATTGCTATCTAAAGTAAAAAATGAATTGGCATCATTGCTATAGAAACTGAGAAAGTCAAGCCATTTCACAAATGACAGCAGATACCAAATAATCTTTTCCAAACATGAATGTGTCTTTCCTGAACAGAAACCCATACCAGGTACAATATGTTCCTGCATCTGGATGACAGAATAATCTCTGAAAGAAGATAAAGAAAAACAAAGCCTTATTCTTGGTGCTAAATCTAATGCTTGGTGGACATTTCTGATGATCTGTTCAAGAAATAAATCACCAATTTCATCTTTCATTCCAGAACTTATAATGGTGTCGTTTTTTACATGTTACAAAAAAAACAAAAAGTTTGCCATAGAACACACATTTCCATGGAAAGAAAAGATAATTTTAAGGCATTGTCTAGCCCAAATCAGGTACATACAGTGGCAGATTGCAAAGAGACTGATGTGTGGCTATCAATACAGAGCATACAAGAGTGTCCTTAATGAGTTGACTGGTAGGTAGACAGAAGGTTTGCCTGGATAGGGGAGATCAGGGGTTTACAGTTTAATAAAGGTGTGATCTTCATAAGAATTGATCCAGCAAAAATAGAAGAGAAAAGATGCCTTGGCCCTGAGGAAGTCTCTGCTACATTTGTGCTCACAAAAGTGATTTCTGTGTACTGTTCGAATTAAAAGACAAAGTCAACAAAAAAGGTCTTGTAACAAGTTGGAGAATTTATGTTAAGCCCCCCACAAACGGGTCAATACCTGTTTGATCGAGCGGCAACGTCACAAACACATGGCGAATCGAAGTGCACCACTTTTGCACTTTCCTATTTGATGGGGACCCTGGTCCTGTGTACACCTGGTGTTGTGAGATATTTAGGAAAATATTTCAGAACACCGTCTGGGTGCTGCTGACAGGCAGAGCTGAGGGAGGGATACATGATGGCTGCAAGGAGGGGCACTACCCTCACACTGTGTACAGCGTCCGGTGTTCGGCCACATCCTCTTTCCTGTGTCCCAACTCTGAGCTGTGTGTCATGCAGCACTGGCTGTGATGAGGCTGTGTGGTCCCCAGCCACCATCAACTGGGATTTATGGACATGTCCGTTCCCGGTTTGATCATCCTTTTCCTTTTTATGGGGACCTCACAGCCCACATAGAAGAAAGTTTTTTTGTTGGATTTTCCATTCAATTGACCAAGAACGATAATCGCGAACATACACGTATGGTTTTTTTAGGACTATTGTAAATTACAAGGAGCTTAACTAGCTAGAGTCTGACCGCTGGTAAATAAACTGTACAAGACATAAGGGAGAAGATAAACTGAATAGTAGATTGAACGTAGGGATGGGTCAAGGTAAATATTCTTTACTAATGGTATGACGATTGCATGTTTAATGGCTGTAGAAAAATCCTGCAAAATTAGAGCTATGTTGAGTTGTAGCCACCTAGCTTGCACAGTGTCATCAGTCCAATCACAACCAAAAAAATAACATTCTGTAGAAGATGGGAGGGGGACCTATAACCGCCCTAAATACTGTTGCCACTATTCAGGCACTGTAGCCCAAGATCTCCCGAGGCAACAGTACCCGTGAGCCAGCCCTGTAAGAAAAAATTCCCTGCAAAGACATCACTAGTTAAAAAAAAAATGTAATAAATAGGTTTGTTGAAAAAAATAGTACATTGCTGAGGGACCAGGCAAATTATAGGCAGATTAAACTCTAGCTTCAAGAAAATAGTCTGTAATACAGGATACAAGTGTTTTGAAGTAAATGTCACATCAACTATCACTGCCTGAAGTAATGGGAAGGAACTTAATTTACGCTGTCCCTTGAAAACATTAATACTTAACAATATCATAAGGTAAATGAATGCGCAAGATACAATAAAACCCCAACACAATTTAGTTAGAGCAATCAGAACAGTGGGAGGTAAAGTCTGCTGCAGAGGAAATGAAGAAATGTCATCTACTTTTGCTCTTTTCAAGGTGAGATATTTACATTATGCACAACTGTTGATGTACAAAGCCTACATGTACAATGAATGTCTATTGTGGTTGGAAAACAAGAGAAACGCTTTCTGTAAAAGGAAGAGATGTTCCACTGAAGGTCATATAAGAGGGAACATATAAAGGCGGTCTGGAAAACCGTAATGTTTTTATTCTAAAAAATGAAAATAAATTGACTGTAAGAATATGTGAAATTCTGATTGTAGATCAGCATCTAGTGGTCTATCTGAATTTAGCTTAACTATAAAAGTCAAGATATTAATACACACTATATTTTATTTAATCTGACAGTTCCAGCATCAGGGACCTCCAGCTTTAAGCCCCACAATATCTTTTGTGCAGTGATTGGATTCTGATTTAATAAAAACATGGTAATTAATATCTTCCTCCAGAAGTCTTTAGGGCAGAATGTAAAAACGAAGGGAATGGGGATTGACACATTCATCTACAATGCGGTAGTAAATAAAGGAAAGAAGCAGTGCGGGGCCTACAGCAAAATTACATTAACAGGGGTGCTGCATAGGAGGCAAAGCCTCAAAACAGTCACAGTATTACCATATTCCAATTTAATTTCACTCAATGTACCCATCAAAGCTGGCAAATTCTAAAGTTTTAATATTTAATCTTATGAATGGATAGAAGGCACCACACAGCATCTCCCAACTCCAACAGAATTTAAACTACAGCCCCCAGAATTTGTACCACAGTTTCCAAATCAGAGATTGGAGTCAAGTATCGGCCTTAGAGTAAGGAATCTGAAATTTGACAGTGACAGCAGACTGATGCCTGATGTACCTGCACAGTAGCCAGTTTTAATGTTTAGCTAATGTTTAGTTAATGTTTAGCTGCTTTGATCCAGTGTACTTTCTACTCTTGTTATACAATAGTTTCCTCTTAGCTCATTTCCCAGCTGTACTGTTCAAGTTAGTCTATTTCCAGCCTTTGGAGACTACGGACTAGGAAACTGAACACCCTTTTTCCTGTAGGGAGCTTAGAAAATATTTTTGATATGCTTAAAGCTTGCATTTAGCTACAAACCGGAATATCCTTGGTTAGGCTGAGTATATGTATCACCATATTCTCCAAACAGATTGGATCTAAGATTATTGTCTAAAACTATGCTAAACCAACAAAGTCACCTGACTTTAAATTTAGCTAGGCCTTCCCCATGCTTTTTAGCACAAGGCACCTATTTAATTAATTAATTTTTTATGTAGTCTGTCCCCCCTACTCCCTTGCACGTTTGTATTTCATTCACAAGTTCTCCTGGCTCCTGGCCCGGTAGTCTCTCCAAGTTGGGGAACCTACTCGGCCCCTAGTACTTGGGAGACCTGGCTTCAGCTAAGGTCACTTAGGGAAAGGGGCACCCGATCCCTAGTACTTGGTAGACCTGTCTCCGGTCAAGGTCACCAGGGGAACGGGACATCAGGGTTAGGTGGCTTTGGCTGCCCTCCCACAGCCATCTCTTTTGGGTAACGCTGACTGGAGATTAGTTATTCGCTGCGTGCACTTTCACTTTTAGTTTGCACTGCAGTTTTCGTTAGTGTGCTTGCACATGCCGAGGCTCAATAAAAAAAAAAGAATGGAACAATTTTTTGCCTCCTGGAATGCATATCTATTGCTCTCAGAATGGTTGGGACTAAAATAAAAATGTTTTTGCACATTCGAACCATACGCAGGGAAACTTATAGTCAGAAAAAAATAGCTTCTCATTCAAGTGGTCAGATTTCTAGGGCAATTAATGCCCTCCTGTCTGTGTGTCCTGCTACCCCTGCATATTTTAGTTTTGTTATAAATAATATTGTTAATCTGATTTATTCTACAATTTAAAACTGTAATTATAAATTAGGTACACACTTTGTCTTACATAACCCATAACCTTCTAAATATGTTTGCTTTCCCCTTAATTAGTTCAAAAAAGATGGCACACTTCACTTAAAAATAACATCCAGGTAGTCAAAGTATTGTCTAACTAAGCAGCAATAAATACCAATGTATTATGGAATCTATAGAAGTCAAAAACGATTTAGCTATTGTCTGGTGCTTTGTATACAGTTTATCTAATCCCTTATTCTAACGGACAATGCCCCTTACCGCTCTGTTCCCTCTAGAAGGATGCCACCAGTCCAATGCAGAATGAAGTTGACTGTATTATATATATATACATATATATATATATATATATATATATATATATAGTAGATGGCCTAATCTAATGGGTAGAATATAAAGGTTTGCCAAAATCTATATTTTCCTATTGTTCTGCTTCCTATAATATAATGAAAGAGGCCACTGTTGCTTTGCCCATAAAATGTCGAATAAAATTGAATAAAGCAATGGACCATATTCACAATATTTTTTTTGTTCCCATTTATAATTACTGTTATTAATCGATATACAGTAAGTTGTCTGTAATCTGTTTCGGGCTAAGGGGTTCCAACCCTTCTCAACACGAAACAATTAAGATATGTGGCTATAGATACACTTAAACCAACCTCAGTGGACTCTGGTCCCTCTGCAGAAGGCCCAAATATAATCAGGAGAACCCATCCTCCATCATGATCACATTTTAGTTTCTTCTCTGTATGTCTCTCTATGGACTCCTATGTCTTTTTTTTTTATTTGGGACATCAGCATGATCTACATTAAAAGACTATTCATATATAGTAAGTTATACGTTATCCTGCCAATTATGTTCAATATATTTCAAAAGATTCTTTCCAAAAATATAGGCAACTCCTTTTATTACAGATATGCAGTATATAAACATGTAGATGTCCATTTGTAAATGAGCTTACACAGCTGAAACTGAAGTTGACTTGAATAACACCGCCAGGATAGGGTTGTAAACCACCATGATATGCGGCCGGTAAACATGTTGTAGTTAGTGACTACTCAGTAAATGTCAACAGAACTGTTTATCACTGTGACTATCCATAACCTCGTCCTTGGAAGCTGAGAAGCTGCGGTTAGTGGTACAGAGTTTTTACTTGTCCCTGTCTAACCCCCCATCATCTGGCTCACAGTGTGCTGCCTCGTCTGTGAACAGCTCAGATATATTCTGGGAGAGCAGTCTCTGGGAAGGATTCATTTCTACAGTGCAGTCAACAATTTAGTGAGCTGTACTTCAGATAGTGATGTCACAATAGCAGAGGCATTGACCGCTCTATGTTTTAAGCACCTGTGTGCCTGGTCTTCTTGGACACAATCCCAGTTTTCCTATAACAGAAGTGGAGGGAGCTGTTGATCATTAATATCTACAATGGTTTATAGTGTAAAAACACATCTTGCACTCTTCTTATTTACGCAAATTCTATTCTCAAAAATGAAGGAAACCCACCAGTATGCTTTTAGGCTTACATAAGGCTCGTGCTCATAATATCAGGAGCTGCCTCAATCATAATGATGATGTGAATGGAACAGATGATAATACATATGAACATCAATAAACTGCATTGCTTAATAATGTGTATCTTTACCCAATTCTTTTTTAAGCTTTGAAAAGGGAAGAAACCTGCCATGTTTAACTGATAATTGGGACTTCACTCAAAAGATTTACCATTACCACCTCACCACCTTTTAATTCCAGGAAAAACAACTTTTACCAGACAGGAATAAAATTAAGCATCATGATATTATTTACTTGTTTAACTCAACTCTATCCAAAACTAAAAAGGACATTTAAAAAAAATAAATGCCCTTTTACTGGACATAATGTCATTCTCATTCCAATAAGATATATATATGTATATATATATACACAATTTTTTTTTTAAGTGCAGTGATCTAAAAACACAAGAGCATACTATTGATAATGAATATTTAATAAATATTTGGGTATAAATATATATCACACTAGTGATGAGCGGCATAGGCAACATTCGTATTCGCGGCATGCCGCGAATTTTATGGAAAACATTCGGAAAATATTCGCATTCGGCAATATTCGGGGGTTTTTTTGTTATTGCGAATATCGGCAGTTTATTGCGAATTTCGCGCGCGCAATATATGTTTAACATGGTGCGAATTTTTATGCGAATTTTAAAAGTGACGATTTTCGCAATATTCGCATCACCCCAATATTCATTTAAAAATCTGTTGATGGTGTTGCTAAGCTCTTGTTGCAGCCTTCCCATTCGTCCACTCACATTGAGAGGGAAGTGTAATGGATAAAAAATACAGAATATCCGGAATTGCGAATATTCGGCAATATATTCACCATCTTCGCGAATTTCCAAATTGACGATATTCGCGATTAATATTCGGAATCCGAATATTCGCGATCATCACTATATCACACCAATTTCACACTGAATCCATTTTAAATCAACACACTGTTTTGTAATATATATACGGTAAACCTTGTGCCCATTTAGCCAAAAACCGTTGTGAGGTCACATAATAATATTGTCTTGAAGCCAGTGCTCTTTACAGGCCACTCAAGTTCATGCTCCTCTCTAAACTTATCAAACCATTACTTTTTTAAACTGATGTTTTGCACAGAGGCACAGTCATAATGGAACAGAAGAACATGAACTTGTAACAAGGCTGATGAGGCTCACAATTTAAAAAATATATTTCTGTACTGTAGCATTAACAGCGCCTGTCACTGGCTAAGCACAAAATTTGGTGTTTATGTTTATAGTATACAGATCCTAGAATCAACTGAATCTTTAACCAAAATGATATATGTGTATCCATGTTATGGCATTAAAGGGTGGGCCAGCTCCATATTATTACCCATTGTTGTGTAATAGGATAACCAAGAAGACCAATAAGGTATAATGTCAGGCAGACATACTTTGTCCAAATAGTGGAGATAAAGGGAACCAGCTCTGTTAAACATACACCATTTCCCCCATGCACACATTGCACTGTCTTACTTCTTTGTGTTGAGGTCATGAGCCATGATGCATATCATATTCATGAAGCAGAGAGATGAGACAAATGGTAAACATTATATTCAATTACCCTGTATCCACCTGCGTTGATGTGATGTGTTGTGCTCCCTTGCATTAATTTCTAAGTAGAGCCCTGCATCAACATTAACAAAACAGAGCCCCATGCAAGAATGGGTGCCCTGATGCACCCATAAGCAATTCATTGATTTCTTTACCAGCACATGGGTATCTGTTGATAACTGTTTTCGCTTAAAAAAAGGCTTACCCACTTACCACCCACTTCGTGTCTTTTACCATCATCACTTCCGGCTCTTCGCCAACATCACTTCCAGAACTACGTGTTACCTCACTTCCTGGCACCATTTTCAAATGGGAAGAAGGTAAGAAACTTCCTGCGTTAGTATGCATGTCTTTAACTCGTGTCTTAAAGGATGCCTACGGATTTCCTTACACATCATAGATATGTTAAACAAGGGGACCTTGGGGGGCTGCAAAATGCTGTAGAAAAATAGCCTACCATAGCTATGACATGTCTAAATAAGCCTTTCTGTTATTTTCAGCCTAATGTGCTGTACATACATTTCTGAAAACAAGAAACTATGGTAATTTTCATATATGATGTCAGGCCTTCATGATTTAAAGAATTAAAATAAATGACGGAGCCAGGACAGGGATCACAGTACTGAGAAGAGAAGAACTATATGATGCCAGTTGTCGATCAGTCTGGAAATGAGGTGGCCATGACAAAGTAGACTTTGCGCAATGTATTCAGACTAAGAAATCCATACATCACAGGAACCTGTAAAAAATGTGCACAACTCAAGGAAAGGCTGAGGTTTGGCATTGATGTTCAGTTTTATTGACTCTTTGGAAGTCAACACTATTGACAATAAAATGTCAACTTTATATACCTAAAGCAAAATTAAAACGTGTAATGATAAATTTGTATTTTAGAATATAACTGTTGATACATATCCACTTTAATTGTAAAGGTAGCCATAGACAAAGCGATTCTCTCTCGATAGATGCAGCCAGCCCCTCAGCTGATTGGCAGGCACCCATTGTATACCCAGTAAGGCTAAGTTTACACTAGCGGTTCAGTGTCGGAAACCGCCAGTGCGCTCCTGCAGCCGTGGGATAAAGGACTCCCTGTGGTCGTCTGCAAAACAGTGCAGGCGATTACAGGGCGTCTAATTAAGACCCCATAGAGGTCCTATGGCACAGCAGCTGGAAAACCGTCCGGTCACGCTAAACGGTCGTTTACCTAGCGGTAAAAAAACGACAGTGTAAACTTAGCCTTACCATTGAGATCCCAATTTGTGGCTAAGCTCTGACAAAGTTCCCTCGATATTCAATGTAGCTAAGTACTATCACAGAATGCCGTACAAAGTAAAATAGATGCTTGAGCCATGACTGCATTGAACTTTATGTTTAAATATTTCATGCTCTTTGGAAAGTTTTCCAGCATGGGCCTCTAAAATGATTTGTCTGAGCTTAAGAACATAAGTCTAAACTGTGACCAAGCCACTTATAACCAAGCTATCTGCATTATATATATTAGTAAGTGACTTACAGAGGAAAAGCAGGCTCTGTGAATCTCTTGCATAACTAGAACAGAGATGTCAGATTTAGGATTTTCCCTTTTGAAGCAGTATTAAAGCAGATAGTGTATTTTAACAAGCTTGCAGCTGACAAAATGCCCCCATGATATAAGTTTCAGTGCCTAAATTAGTGTTGTTCTAGACTGCAGGTGCACCCTACGCACATGGCTAAGCTTTAATTCACTGCTATAAAACAGGCAGTCTGTTATAAGCAAGCGTAATAGAAAACTGTAAGCCTTCCAGCCATGTGCTTGGAGAATGATCTCTTCATGGTCTCTTCCTGCCCTGCTGTGTGAGAGGGCTGACTTCAAGCATGTCAAGGTTAGCACAAGGCAGCTCGTTCTGAAAGAAGAGCAGTTTCAAACAGCCCAGGATCCTGGCTTTTATCCATGCGGCAGGATCAGCCAAAGGGCAGCTCTTCTCACTCAGTGCAGGATTTAGCATCACAGACTGATCTCTTCTTCTAGCGATACTCAGCGAACATTCATTATATTACTGGGGAACAACACTCCCTTGTGTTACACAGGCACACAAGGCAGATAAAAGGCGCTATACTCTAGGGTCTAACCTGCATAAAATAAAACTCTTGAGTTTAAGGATTTCAATGAAAATAATCCATTTAGAAATAAATCAGTTGGAGTACAAAACAAATCTTCAAGATAGGAATGAGGAAACATGGATGCCGCATAGGCTCTGTCTTCATATCTAGGGCTGCTGGAGAAAGGTAGCGTTTAGCTGTATCAGTGGAGTTTCTAGCCTTTTGGGGGCCCTATGCCAGGGCAGCTAGCAGGGGGGAAAGGGGGTAATCTTGTCTTGGGCCCGAGCAGCTAGGGGGGCCCGGCCAGCATTATCTTGGGGCCCTGGTGGCCGCATTTCCAATTGCAATCGGGCTGCCCTGTCTGCAATTCTCTGGACTGCAGACAGCCTCTTATGAGCCTCTAATAGCACCCGCAAATCCCAGCTCCACAACTTTGTTCCAGAGGAGCAGAAGGAGAGGAGTGCCCCCTGTCAACCCGGGTTGGTGGTGCAATTGTTGGAGCTTCTAAAGTGCCCTCCCCGGGGGTGCTGGAGGGGAAAGTAGAAGAAGAAGATGGAACATGTCCGTACACGCAGCTCCTCCTTCCTCTTCTTCTCTTTCCCCCTCCAGTACCTTAAACCCCCTGTCAGGGACAGAGGGCGCCGGATATGTGTGCGAGGGAGGGTCCTGGTGATCACCGGTGGGGGGGGGGGGGGGCATCCAGGATCTATTTGCACACATATTCAGGATAGTGGGAGAAACTGCCCTAAGCTGTATTGTAAACTTAAAACTGGACCTAAAGGCAAGTAGTCAAGATTCCATGGGCATCAGTGACTTTAGGAAAACAAAGAGATACGGTTCCCATTACATTAATGCTCAGTGTAGGTTATTAATATAGATTGCTGGTGCTAACATTTCTGGGTTACAGCAAGACATTGCATTTTACTGTATGAAAACTATTATCAGTAAGCGAAAAAAACATTGAATCTTTAAACTCACCAAAAATCTGGGTGTGAATTAAGGTTTTTTCTTTATTCTGATATGTTATCTCTCAGTCGTGAAATCACAGAGCGAGGTCAGTACATTGTGCATTGGTTGTCAACTTACTGCATAGGGAAGAGCTACAGACTTCACGATTTTGTTTGTCCATCAGATAAGCTCAATATCAGTGTTTAAAGAGCTTTATGGACATTAAGCTTTGCCCGATAAAACTGTCATGGGGGCGTTATCTAAACACCCCCTCAAGCTTCTGCACAAGTGTGCAGGCGATCGCTGGAGAGCCCGATACACAACCGTGTAAATCAAGCCTTGCAGTGTTAGTTCCTCTTGCTTATATATATATATATATATATATATGTAACATTATATCCAAGGCTTTGATGCTAGTCTAGAACATAGCCCATAGGGAAAACGGCCCATGTCTTCACTGATCTGAAAAAAAAAACGGTATTGGCTAGCCATTTGACTGTAAATGTGCAGGCCTGACTCCAAGACAGTTATAATAAAAAAGTTTAAAAACCAAAAGGCTCTGGAAACAGATAAAAGAGTGTAAAATCATTTTCTCCATGTTTGACCGATATCTTTCTGCAGTAACAACTACTTCTGCCCAACACATGACCTTTTAAAATACAAATACAGCTAAATTCTTCTTTGAGATGATTTGTGGTGTAAACAAAATAAGTGTTAAAAGTAATGCCAAGGCAAATCCTAGCTTCAAGATACGTTGTTGTGTTCCTGTCGGGAATTCGCCCCCACAGCTTTTATTAGCTTGGATTAGTACACTGTCCATCACTACACTAATAGACAGTTAGCTAAAGCAACCGCCAGAGGCATGTTGGAGGCGATTTTCACAATGTACTAGTGGAACGTAAGCACATGCTGAAAACTGTATGTAGCCAGACAAGATTTCTTCCAAGCATTCCCTGAGTCATCACATACACCCAGAATCATTCACAGTCTTTAAACATAATCTGTCCAAAAACAGATAAGGGAGCTTCCATTGTTGACTAAAGGTAAAAACACTAGGGATGTATAGTATTTGTATGCAGTTATTGTCTACAAAAACTAATCAGTAAGGATAATTTAACTTTTTTCAAAATTTACACAAATACATGGTGCACAATGGCATGCATATATTGTGACAGATTGCTCATCTATCACTGTGTAATTGGACCATATACAGCATTAAAAAGGTCCCACCAAATGTGTACTGGGAAGAAGTGCAGGATATTGGAAGGCACCTGCAGGTTTCTGAGTGTTTTTAGTTTGGTTACATGGTCTTGGATTCTGGAATGGAAGGGAAGGAACTGGGTGGGCCTTCCCATTTCACCCAGGCACACACCACCAGTGAGTGAGGAGTGAGGGGCCCAGACCTTTGACTACTGAAAGTCAGGCCATTCAGGCAGACTTTCCTTATAGGAGGTAAAGGTAAACCATTTGTTTTGAGGTTTGAAATCCAGGAGACTTGCCATTTTCTGTGTACTTTGTTTAATTTCTAATAACCCCTGTGAGTATGATCTTGCTTAGATTTGTTTGGCATAAAAATATGGACAGGAGCCCTAAAGAGATACATGCTGTGATTGATCAGGGGTCGATTGTACAGGAAACTACCTGTGCATTGCCAGCTTTAGAAATGTTTTTAAGGCACAGACTTAAATAAAATAATCCAAAAGACACTTTATTAGATCAGAAAAGGCATACAAAAAAAAATATTTTTGTAAAAAAAACACATTTGTATACAAAATACATATACAACATATTGTATACAACCTGAGCATGTACCGGACATAGTAGCATCAACCAATGGCCAAAAAGACCAGATTATCAGGTGTACCAAATACTAGATTGCTACTTCCTATTCTTGGGAGCCGTTCAACACATAAAGCCTTATTTAGAGTTAGTGTGTATCATTAAAATTCATACTTCGAGATATATGCACTTCGAGAATTGCAAAGATCTCGAATATAATGCTATATCTTTGTAATCTCAAATATTCAAGATTCTGGGGAAAGTTCAATGCATTGCGTTCTCAATATGCGCATGTACAAGTGCCAATTTGTGCAATGAATTACTTCTATGAGTGTTGCATCATGTGGTGATTACACTGCAGCTGCTATTTCACATTCTGCCACTAGATGATGCCATGACAACCCACATTGTGTTCGCAATATGCACGTGTACAAGTGCTAATTTTCACAATAAATGTAATAATGACTTGAGATCACAAATTGTCAAAATTACTGCCAATATTAGGTGAAAAAATTTGCAATATTTTGCAAATACAAATATTCACTCTTTAGGATTACAGGATTCATTTTTTTGTATTACAGCCTAATATCAGATAAGAAACCTCGGAATTCTATAGATAAATTATATCCAATATGCAAACTCAAGCAACAAAACAGTTCAGCCATTCTGCTATTTATGAATCACTATTTCTGCCACCTAAAGCCCTGAGGATGGGAATCTGCAAAGCTCCGTGTTTATGGATCTTTGGGTTCATGATTTTATTGTAAAAATTGCTCTGGTACAATAGGTAGACTACAGCTAGAGGTTCAGGAGGTAGAGAAAGCTAGAGGTAGAGAAAGCAGTTCAGAGTACAAACTCTATTTAATCGTAGTCTACTTGCCAATCAAAATTTTAGATCTTTGGTTACCATGGTTGACTGCACATTTTATGTCATTACTATTGCCTAATGCCTTGATGGATAAGCCAGATAATCTTCAAATAAGCCTGGAAATGCAGACAAAGGCACCTAAATAGTCTTGACAGATCTGATCATTCCCAATATTAGCAATGTTTGTAAGGTTGCTAGAACAATTATCACTATTGTCTTTGCTCTAATTAGGCTGTATGCTGCAGCGGTGGATGTCTATTGAAAAGACATGCTGAAAAAATACCGCAGCAGCGTAGGTGGAAGGAGTTAAAGCACAGGAGCCTACGCTTGTTAATACATGTTCTCGGAGATGGATGTCGGGGTTAGCATTAGCAGCTGGATTCATGTCTGGTACCAGCAGACTGTCCTGCTCCTTTCTACTTGTCAGCTTGGAAGAAAATCAGATTCTCTTAGCGGCTCCTGCTCTGGGCCACAGGCAGATGAGAAGCCAATCAAGTTCCATTTCATCAGTCTTACCATTTCAATCAACCGGCTGACAATGCACAAGCCTTTTTTCTCCTTCCTCTTCTCTAATAACAGGGATTTGCGGTGATTGTGCATATCTGGCTTATCAGCTCAAGATATTACAAATGTTGTTGCAAGAGAAAAAGAGACAGCGTACTTCCTGGTGTTACAGGAGATAACCTGACATGAACTCCCTTGTGTGTGTGTAAAAGCAGAAAGAAGAGGCTCGCGAGTGTCAGCCTTCTCAAATGAAAATCTTCAGTTATTCCAACATGCCACGATTAATGGAAAGGCACAATATGAATACTAAAACTATTCGGGTTCATTAATGTTAAACTTTTCAGGAACTTTGCTGTTAACTTTGTAACAGTGTTTCCTGCACACAGAAAGTGTTATATAGTCACATTTTTTTTACTTCTCACCCCAGTCCTTTGATGACAGCCATTCAACTAATTGGAAATACTCCCCAAATTACAAGTAAAGCAAAGCATACACTGCTCGATGAAGAAACAGATTAGAGCAACATTGGGGGCTGTGCCCTCTCACAGCGCCCGATGTTGCTCTAATCTGTTACAAGATTTGAGCCATCCACGGTTCCGTCGAACAGCATCAACAGATCCCGCTTGAAGGAACTCAGCCAAACGGGTTGCCAACATGTTGGAAAACCTTGGTCAAATCTATTACTTTGAATGGGGAATCTACCCGTGTATGCTCAGCTTAACAGTGGTGACTGAGGTTACGTTGCTGGACACAGAAGCTAGGAGAGGGGGTTAAGCTTGCCTGAAGAGCAGCTCCTTTCTAAAGGGCATAGACGGTTAAATGTTTTCTGTTCAAATTACTTAAAATTCATTTACATTTACATTCATTTATTGTTCAAAAGTGAGCAAAATCAAATGGCAATCCGATAATGATGATTCTATGTATTTCGATTTATTTTGTGTCCAATGGTACTATGGAACATGAACACTGGACTTTGGAAAGCAATAGATCGGTTTTGAATATATCACATTGTGTGGTGGTAAGATTGATCGATGTTAAGCTAGCCACACACGGTTCGATTTTGGTTCAATCGATGCTCGATTAGATGAATTTTTTCATGGATTGAACGAAAATCGAGAAATGCCCACATGGCACAATCTACGATAATTGTTCGATGAAGGCAGAAAAATTTATCGAATTTTGATCGGACATGTTGGAAAATCATCGTCAATTGTGCCAAAATCTTTTTATAATCGTCGATGTTTATGGTGTTTCTCCTGGATCGATTAGATTCGATATAATAACATAGACCACTTCAATCTGAACTTCAATCGTTTCCATACCAAAACGATTTTAGTAATATTTTGGAATCGAAGTCTCACCATAATCGCAAACTCAATGTGGGGTGTATGTTGATGCGATTAAGATCGATCTTCGATTAGACGATTGAATTCCTCGATCTAATCGAGCATCCATTGAACCAAAATTGAACCGTGTGTGGCTAGCTTTAGAGTGACAGTTGATATTTTAATTGCACAAGCCAATCAAAGCTAAGGGCCCCCATACACCTTACAATACAGTTTCTGTAAAATCAACTTTTCTTCTACCAAAACCATGTAATATGAGGACCTTTCTAACCCCTCCAATCACTATGTATTCTATCAGGGAGGACCCGGCACTGCATAGTTGTTGGTAATGCCTGGCATACACATGCCGATAACCGGCCAATGTTTCACCTGACCGACGGTCGTGCACGCTCGCGCTGTCGGTCAGCGGAAAAATCGCCCGCTTATCGGCCTGTGCCAACATGGGGTGACAGATCCCTGTCGCCCCACAGCTCGGCCGGCCAGAAAATGGACATGTCCGATATTCTCTGGCCGATACAAGCCGATGCCATTAACTTCAATGAAGACCGGCATCTTCAATGAAGCTAATGGCCGGCCGACTAAAGCAGCCCCATAATGCACCAGGATGCAAATGTGATGACGTCATCACATTTGCATTCCACAGCTCATCGGAGCTTGTCTGTCGGCACCCATCTGTGGGTGTATGGCAGGCGTAAAGCTAAAAGAAATTGTACGGAGTGATCTAAAGGTGTATGGGGGGCTTAAGAGTCAGGTAAAAGTGGATTTGTGTATGGCTAGGTGTAGTATTGTGATTGGCTTTAACCATTCAATTGTTATATTATTTATAACAGCAATACACTAACAATTGAGGTCCATTTAAAGCTGTTAAACCTTTTGGCACCAAGAGCCAGGTTTGGTGAATATGTGTGAGGGATCATTCAGCAACACATTTCTTGGATCATTAAGATTCAGGGTTCTTTCGCACTATGAGCTTCATTGCACAGTACCTGTCATATGCATTAAAACTCACCATATGCTTGTAAAAATGTTATGCATTGATGCACTGCATTGTGCGATAACGCAGAGCTCACAAATGTGATTGCCACTGTTCAACTTAATGCTCCATACTGATAGGGCTTGTGTCCACTACATCTTTTTCCCAGCATCGGAAGCACTTCCAACTCGGGGAAAAAGATGCAGACAGGACACCTTCCACTCTAGTGCTTCTGCGCCACTTTGTTTTCAACATGGGGTACCATGCTGCTATTAAACCAATGCTGGAGGTTGCCGGATGTCTATCAATGGATGCATCAGCTGGAAAGCAAATCAGTAAACCCGAGGGCAAACAGAAGGAAATACGCTGTTTGGGCCATATGGAGGCTTTATGCTGCCCAGTGCAAACTTACCCTTAGGATAGTACAGATTGAAGCAGCCCGCATAGACAGGCACGATACATGGTTGCCATGTTGTACAACTGCAACAAGTCCTATAGCCATGTACAATAGGTACGGAAAGTATTCAGACCCCCTTAAATGTTTAACTTTTTGTTATATTGCAGTCATTTGCTAAAATATTTTTGTTTCTTCATGAATGTACACACAGCACCCCATATTAACAGAAAAACACAGAATTGTAGACATTTTTGCATTTATCTTTATTAGGTAAGTGCATGCATGCCTTTCCAGTGCCAGGTTGATGTAGTCATGTGCATGGATTACACCCGGATTATCTTCATCCCCTGTTCCTTGGATAGCACATTTAGGTGCCCCAAAGAGGTAGAAATAGATGGAGACAGTTCAGGACTTTAGCGTAAACAGCCTTTCCAAACTATTTTTTCATCCAGCAGTAATTGGTAATAGAAATGGTCGAATTTGTTTTAAACAATTCAACCATTTCGATGATTTTGAGTTCATTGCAAAGCCCCTGAACATAGTATCATCACCAAACTTGCTGAAAATGTAGAGAAGGGTTGGGGGTATACTAAAAAAAAAGTATGTCTCTAACACAAATAGTTTTTGCACAAATTATGTTCAACGTCAAGTCAAAATTTCTAAAATCTGAATTTCAACTTTGATTTTGAACTTAATTTATTCAAAAAGTAGATGTGCTAAAGCAAAACTTCGACCATCTCTAATTTGTAACCAATTGTCATTATTTTTGTATATGTTATTCTGTCTATAATGGAGAAGTTTGATTGGTGGTTCAATTGGTGATGATACCATGTTCAGGGGCTTTGCAATTAACTCAATATCTTAAAAATAGTCAAATGTATAAATAAAAATTGACCATCTCTAAAAAGGTGTTTATTGTGCATTATTGTCTAGGAAATCCTAGAGAATAACTATATTTACATAGTTCCTGGCATCCCTTGTGACCTGATTTTTTACTAGTCTGTGGATGATTAGTATCCTCCATTATAATATTGGTTATATAAGTTCTGCATTGCATTGGTCTATAAGTCCTGCATTGTGGGGAATAACATCACTGCCTTGGTCTACAACCATAAGAGGCTTAATCACAGGGAAATGGGAGCCGGTCTGACACAGAGCTTCTCCTGCACCCTCACAGCATAATGAATATTTAATAGAATTTGAGGTGGGGGTTGCAGTGCAAGTTGAAAAAAAAATCCCCAATAACCTTTAAACATAAATGCCAAGTGAAGCTGCTGCCCCCCATCTTGCTTATTCTTGTATTCTGGTATAGCACTGAAGAGTATGTGTTTGTCAATAGCAAAAAGAACAGGTTTATGAGGTCTTTAAACAAGGTGACATGCTTTAGGTTAACAAAAAACAGTTACAAATTATAAAAAAACACTTCAAAGATTTTCAATGCTATAAATAATTAAACAAAATGAAAATCTAGATTATAACTGAAGAAGGCAATGTAGCACATCATTACAACGTGCCTGCAGCAGAAGATTCACTCTTCATCCACATACCTTTGTTCATTCTAAATAAGATTCAATTCATTTTAATCCACACTTGTTGCATCAAGGTAACAATTGCATAACTCTTGAGATTCCCTGTTATCTATGACCACTGATTGCCCTGCCTTTAATAGGTAGTTTTAATTTAATCAGTTAATTGCTGATATTAAACCCACTAACAAGAAAAGATGAGCAAAGTTGGGTAGAATATGCCTTCAAAGCAATGCAGCTAATTATCAGAGTTTTTATTACCACCATGAAAAAAAATAATTAGCTAAATTCAATCAAGATAATAGACACAGCTTTCATCCATACATTCAGCCATTTATTTATTCCTACTAATATAAAGACCATTAAACAGTGATCAGAAAGTCTAACGCAATGCTCAACTGGTTGTTTAGAGGTGCATCCAGGTTATAATAATGAACATTTCCAACTTATAGTTGAAACCACTACTTATACCAATTTATGCCTACCTACATACATTTATATGTAGAGATAGCAGTTGTGAGGACTTAGAACCTACATGACAGGCCCGGAGCCAAAAGGACAGAGACCTAGGCACAGGGACTACATAATTAGGTTAAGAAGGAGCTGGCATACTAAAGCAGGGAACAGATCTGCAGATATGGGCCAGATGATGGCCACTTCGAGCGCTGTGCACGCTCACGGCCATCTATCTAGCCCTGCTATGTAACCTCTGCGGGTCTCCAGGCAAAGCTTCGGCTGAGTAGGGGAAAGCAGAGCAGTCATCGCGCTGCTGCAGGGTACATCGGACGGCTTGAATATCGAACCGTCTGTATCTTGCTTAAGGGTTCTAAACTTTGTTAAGGTATAAAATCCCCCCTACCCTTTGGTGGGATGGGGTGTCCTTCTTAGTTTATTATCTTCGTATGCAAATGATTCAAGGGTGTGCCATTTTACAATTACCTTAAAAATTGCGGCCACCACTCAATCCTTTTTTCTTTGTTCTATTCGCGAACATACAATGTTTGCTTTGCTTCCCTCCCTCCTCCGTTTAGGTGCAGAAAGAACCGGCCAGTGGAAGAATTCTTTCATGTATACAGAAGCTGGCCTCTAGTGAAAGAAAGTTGGCTTAAACCGGAAGTGACATCATGTCCAGATATCGAAACCGGAAACTGTGTGTTCCAGGGTAGCTGGATTTTTCGATTCAAATTCCCCGCGAACAGGCAGGGAATTTGAATCTTCCCACAAACAGGCGGACATCTGACTTTTTTTTAAAGTCCTATGTGCCTGTTGACGGACGGACCTGGCCGAAGTTTGGCCATCACTAGAGGTGGCATTCAGAGGTCCACAGTTTGGGTGTCCATCTGTAATTCCCCTTATAATGGAAGAGGAATATAGCTCCTTATCCAAAATTAATGTATGGTAGGACAAAAGAATGTGCAGTAGAAATTTCTGCCTTCCCAAGCAACTCCAACAACAGAGGTACCCATTTGAGGATTTGTCTTGTGTAGAAGCAGGTGTGTGATGCCATCTGGTAAGTATTTTGTATTTTGTTTTTTTTTAACTAAAATGTCAGCCCCTAAATAGATATCATCCCCCATCATCAGCTTATATTTTCTGTACTGTGTAGGTTTCTCCTGTGTTAACATTAGATATAGCTAGTAGACCACATATCTTAGTGAGCCTTTGCCTAAAGCCTTTTTCAGAAAATAAAGAGCTCTGTACAGGGATGGTTAATTAAAGTTTAGGTTGTAATGAAGTGGAACCAGTGCTTGAGTACTCGCAAATGTCACAAAAGTTGTCATTCCCAAAAGAGAAATCTGTGAATTCCCTAAGAAGTGAACTGGACTTGCAAATGTAAACAGTTTGATGGATATATAGGCAACAACATGTCCAAGGATCAGCTGGTCTTTCTTGGTGGCACTGTGCCAGTTTGTGCCAGTTGCTCTCAGACAGCTGTTAACCTAGAAGGTCGCTTACTGCCCTAAAATTCACTGGCCAAATGGCCAAGGCAACTGGTACTGGTTCCCAAGCGGTCTCTTTCCACAGACAGGTAGATGTTGGGTATGGTACCAATCATATCAGTTTTCAAGCCAAGTGAAACACTGCCTGCTGTTTACTTTATAAATGATCTCCTTGCTCAATGGGTTCATTTTAAACATGTTATACAAACTTTAGAAAATATTCCTTTTCCGCCTAAACATAGGCAGGTCTATTCATCCTTACTCCTATTTCATATCAAGGTAATCTTACACAAGAAAGTTTAATGAATATGGACCAGTTCCAAACATGCCCTGCCAACTGAATTGTGGACTTTAATATGGTTTTTATCTTAGGTCAGTTAGGTTTAAAGTTGGTGATAGGGTTGCTACGTGGCCAGTGTTGTATATCTAAAAATGATAACTGGATAATAAAATCATGGCCAATAACAAAATTTGCCAGTTGGTACGTAAATGGTACTTAAACTGATTTTACACAATTTTACCATAACAAAAGTTAACCATTACTGCAAATGTGCCAAATTTACCTAAATATGTCTAGGAAATTTGTCCAAGGGGTTACATGAAGAATTAAACTGTTCACTGACTTTTTTTCTGAAAGGATTTACACCGACTTAAAATCACACTGGTTCTAGGTTATGTGGACATTGCTCAACAGGTGTGCATCAGAATTCTTTAAGACTTTACAGGAAATATAATTTCCAGGCAAACTTGCTTTAATTGCAGCCACTGGCTTGGCTGCTTCGGTGAAATCCTGGATTATTCATAAACCAGAACACAAAATGGAACATGGAGCAGTGAAAATGTCCATGTTCCTGTACCCTCAATTAATTTTAATGTGCCTTATAATTTCGATCAAGTTTTCCCAGGTGGTACTTGAGTAAAAAATTATTCTTTAATATGTAGCGTGTTTCCTGATCGTTGAGAAAGTCACCTCATTCTTGATGCTACAGACAGCATTGTTGCCAGATACGGTGTGTTTTATGAGAGCCCATTTCCCCTTTATCTATTAGCAGCTGCAATAAGAGGTTTATCTTGTGAAATGATCCTATCAATTTCTTAAGGCAAGCAAGATTCTTTACATTATGTAACTTATGAAAAGTGCTGATACAATATCATTCTGGGAAGAAAGATATAACTACTGTATATTCTGGCATATAAGACTTTTAAATCCAGGAAAATTTTCTCAAAAGTCGGGGGTTGTCTTATACGCCGAGTGCTGAAACTTCTGAGCCAGAGGAGTCTGACTGTCATACATTGGAAGCTCCCCCTTATCACCCTTCCCTCTCTCCCTCCTCCATGTGTGAGACCAAGCCGAGGTGCTCACTAGAGGCTGTGGCTCCAGTGGCTGAAACTGGTATTGCAGCTCAAACACATTAAAACACATTCACTGTATCATGTGACATGATATCCGTTACATTTTTGATTGCCAAAATTCTTTGAATTAAATGTATTCAAATTGTGTCACTTGGATAACCGCAGGGAAACATTAATATGAGAGGTTGCAGTTACAGGTGTGAAATTAGGAATGTAAATTACTAAAAAAGAGTAGGCATATGTAAGGCCATGGGCTGGCCAAAAAAATGACATGCGCCTGCACATTTGCCAGTGGATTTCCAGTGACTTGCAGGCAGTTTGCCCATGTCATAAGAATTAAAATTACCATATTGAAAGCAAATCTGATGTTTTTTTAATTGTTATTTTGCGTGTATTGGAAGGGGTAGTCTTATACCGGGAGTATACCCCAAACTCTATATTTTAAGTGGAAAAGTTTGGGGTCGTCTTATACACCCAGTAGTCTTATACCCTGGAAAAAACGTTAGTCTTAAAGCTAAGCTATCTATTGTAAAAAAAACTTAGCAGGTGTATGCAGGGGGGAATATATGACCTTTGCTAAATTATATGTGATCCTAGACAGTTGGCCCATATGCCATAAAGAAATAATTTTAAGGCTTTGCTGCCTAAAACTTGCACACAATTTTTGGGGAGTTGACCGAAGTGATATTATTTTTAACCCCTTCCATTACATCCACCATTCTCTCTCCAATCCATGACCAATATTAAAATACTCCAGAGTCAAAGTATATATGAGCTCAGGAACACTTTTTCTAAAAATGTTTGCCAATCTCAAATTTTAACTAATATAACTAGGAAAAAGGTTACAAGTCACACACATCTAGAGCAACAAAGTTAAGATAAAATACTCACAATAATGGAGGTACAAAACAGGCTTAGCAAAGAGTAGTGATCCTCTACAAGGAAAGCATTAGAAAAGAGTAGTGATCCTCTACAAGGAAAGCATTTGCCATGTGGCTCCACACGGCTAAAACCACACAGCAAATTACTTAGGGCAAGGCCGACTGAGGAAGCGGCCTCAATTAACCTGTACGCCCCCCAAACTTAACCTTAAACTAAAATAACGACATGACAACAAATTCGATTTAAAGTGGATGTATTAAGGCCACAGCTTACAAGAGAACATAGCAAAATACAGTTTAAATAATAATTAAATAAATAACGTTCAGTAAACAATAACAATTAACTGCTGCAAAGATCCCTGACAGTGCCCTTAACAATGACCGAGCTCCAAGACCTACCGACCACCAGCCTTAGGAGCTTGGTGGGTACTAAAATTTCCCTGCCCCCTTCCGGACCAATATCCCATCGGGACATTGATCCTTACCTGCGCTCAGGGGTTCGACCAAAAGGGACTGCCCCACAATGGGGACATCACCACCAACCTTCACCTACGACTACCACCAAGGACCCGCCTGCTGTGATGAATGACCTGTCAGAGAAAACGTTAGTGCATGCAAATACCCAGGGTCAGACAATAGTGCAAGGAGTAAAACCTAGTCCAGGGAGGAAGGGAGATTCCAGCTGGAAGGGGCACTTCCCCTTCCGCCTTTTGTTTGAATGGGCTCCGCCCACCCACGCATCATCGATGTGCGACGTCGGCGAAGCCTTTCCACCCTGCCTGCCCTAGTCAAGTGCCCTCCTCCTACGGACACTCGGCTCCGGGCACACCATTCTAACCTTGTAGGAGAGTACTTACTAAGCCTTGAACAAGGTTAGTCCTATTTTTCTTGGGTGGGGACAGGAACACTCCCTCTTCCTATTGGGATCTGCACACACACCACGCAACGTAATCACCCATCCCTCATATTGACCCAATTTTACTCTTGGGCTACATTACATGGTTGTACGGACTGACAGCAATCCTGAAAACGATGCTCGCCAGTCGTTATAATAAAAGCGCGAAAATCAACCAGCTGCTGCCTCATGTCGATCTGGCTGGTTGGTTGCGCTTATTGCTTGAGCCCCTACTGTGAATTTTGCATGGTTCTATACACCACCTCATTGCCTTTTCTTGCCAATTACATACTTCTACTGTGTGATCACTGCTCATTGTTGTCCGCAACTATTTATTACTTTTATTTTCTAATCATTTCTAATCAACAATAGTGTTGATATTTTAGGTAAGAGGTTACTAATTGATTTTAACCTCCCTAGCACACTGCATAGGTACAGATTTCTGTACCAAAAGCGCATCATAGACTTTAATGTAAAAAAAATTTTTTAGTAAAAAAAACATTTACATAAAAAAAAAAAGTTATTTCAAGTAAAATTTACATTTTGTTTGATGTATATAATAAAAATTTTATTTAAATGTAAATTGTGTTTTATTACTGTAACATATTGTACTGGGTACAGTAATCGCTGTGGCCCAGTTACAATTCCTTTTTTTGAACTTTGTAATTTCCCTCCCTACATGGCAGGCTATGTGAATTTCCCGCCGCTCACCCGACTCGATGGGCAGCGGGAAATTCAAATGCCTGCCATGTAGTATGTGAACAGGTTTCCCGGTGATTTGCATAAGAAGCTCCGCGGAGCCGCCGCCGCCGGTAAGTGAGTCGCTGTTGTGGCTCCAGACTTTAGCGTGTAGATATCGCCTTGAAAACAGGCGAGTCTACACGTAAAGGCCCGGAGCCGCTGCAGCGCTCACTTACCGGCGACGGCTCCGAGGCTTCTCTATGCAATCCGCGGACCTGTCATCTCATGGCAGGCATTTGAATTGTCCCGCCGCCCACCGATGCCGGTGGGCGGCGGCAAATTTTCCCCCAATGCCTGCCATGATCAGTGAGCAGCCTGTCATGCATATACAAGCTCGGAGCCACCGCGCGGCTTGTAGTGAGCGCTGCGGTGGCTTCCGAGCTTTACGTGTACATCGCCTGTTTTCAGAGTCGATGTCCACGTAAAAGCCCCCGGAGTCCCCGCAGTCGCTCACTTACTGTCTTGTGTGGCGGCGGCTCCGAGGCTTGTATATGCAATGCCGTGCTCATCTTGAAGGCTTCCGCCGCCCCCCGGCGGGATGTGACGTCATCACGTCCACGCCGCCGGGGTGTGGGGCAGAGGGTGATCCCTTCAGTCAGGGCGAACCCGCCGCCGGGATCGGAGCCGCCGCGGACGCCGTGATCGGTAAAGTGGGAGCGCGCGGGTGCTCCGATCAGTTGTTGGGCGAGTCCAGGCTCGTCCATGCACTTTCACATGTCAGCATTGGACGAGCTGGACTCGTCACAACCGCTAGGGAGGTTAATGAAGGACCCATTTGTCCGTTTAATCTGTTCAGCAAGGTGAGCAGATACGGTGCACTAGGAAAACAATGTAATGGCATGGACAACATTGGAGAGATGAGATGAAGTAATGGAAAGTTCAGGTCCTCTAAAGAAGATTTCATCAAGAACATTGAACAACCAGAGCACTCCAGTCCTGCTGTAGACTAGTCGTGCTGCTGTCCTTTATTGTGATTTTCAGGTGGACTGAAAGGCAAGCATACACTTCATTAGGAATTGACTTTGGCTGTTAAAGAAGGATTGTTTTCTCTTCTGCAGTCCAAAAGATGGCTTTAAGGGTGGTAAGCACTGCAGCAGTAATGTTATTCTCATTTCCCTTCAGTTCAGCTTTGTATTTGTACAAAGGTTCTAGTATATAAAACTCTAAAAATAATAATACGCTCAGATAACTCAGACTTACACATTCAGATTTTTTCTAGCTGAGCTGAAACATTTGCAGGGAAAAATGTTAATAAAAGCTGGAATCAGATTTGATTGAAGTCAGAAGAGAACAATAATCTTGAAGAAGGCACTGTACCTTTAACTATACACCCTCACAAAATGTGATTTGCTGTCAGAGAACACTGTCACCACAATATATCAGAGGGCTGTCTGTTGTCAGTTTAATAGCTTTTCCTCCGAGAAAATCATGAATCCTGCAACTTTTATCATATCATGAGCAACCCCTTGTATGCCAGAAATATTCTAATGCAGCTGACATTAACTAGATTACATTCTATTCTTCAGCACAGGAAACCAGGAGAAGAAAGTTTAAAGCTGAACTTCAAACACAATGGCAAAATAAACCTACTGTATAAAAGCATCCACAAACGTTAGACATACTGCAAACCGGATAAGATTTTCACAATGCTTTATTCTTGGTTTAGTTACATATGCACAACAAAACGAACTTCTGCGGACCTTCTACCTTTCGTGGATGCGTATGGAGTGAGACTGGGAGACAGGGTGTCGGCAGTTCACGCACCTGGAGTTTACCACTACTATTGTCTAAACCAGAGAGCCTGTGTGGAAACAGTTGGTTTGCACATTTTCAAGCAGACAAAAGGCCGAATTGCCAAATTGCAAAGGTCCTGCATTGCCATCGCATAATATTCAATGGATTCATTATTAAACGTGAATTTTTTTTTTTCCCGCATCTTTTCTTTCCAAATAAGTAGGATACATTACCGCCAATGCAGCGGTTACATGCCCAAAACCACGGGCAGTCTGCAAAAACCCTTTTGAAGAATGACTACAATATAAGCTGTGGCAAAATCTGCAGTTTGTTACACTTTGAAAAAGAAAGCTCGGGTAAAAAAAAAGAGCTGGACGACCACAGAAGACAACAGTGGTGGATAACAGAATAATTTTCATGGTGAAGTAAAACCCTATTACAACAATCAACTAAGTGAACAACACTCTCCAGGAGGTATGCGTATCAATATCTTACTACTATCCTATCCAACATAAAGTCTACTATAAAGAGAATACTGCATGAAAATAAATACAGAGGGTGCACTGCAAGGTGCAAACCACTCAAAAGAATATATCTCAAGAATAGAAAGGCTAATAAGTTGTAGAAAAACATTCTTTGGACTGAAAAATTCAAGAACAACCTCTACCAAAATGGCGGCAAGTAAAAAGTATAGAGAAGAAGTGGAACAGATCATCATCCAAAGCATACCACATCACTTATAAAACATGGCAGAGGCAGTGTGATAGCTTGTGTGCAAGGCTGTCAGTGGCACTGGGACATGTCTGCTCTCATCCAGCTAAATGCTCACATTGAATAGGAAGCATTTCAGAAGAACAATGACCCCAAAGATAAAGCCAAGGCAACACAGCAATTTATAAAAAAAAAAGCAGTGATATATTCTTGAATGGCCGAGTCACCTGATCTGAACCCAATTGAGCTGAATTTCATTCATTCACTTGTTGAAGACATTTTTAAAAATTTGGACAAAAAGGCCCACAAATAAACGGCAACTAAAAGCCACTGCAGTAAAGATCTGGCATAGAATTTAAAAAGAAAAACCTGACAACTGGTCCTATCCATGCGTTCAAGACTTCAGGATGTCATTTGTGTTGAGCGGGAATATTAGATTTTTTTATCGTGATCTCGAATATAGTGCTTTTTTTTTACATAATCTCAAATATTTAGGATGCTGGGGAAAGTACCATGCATTGTGTATGCATTATTGGCATTTACAAGTGCCAATTTTAGCATGTAATGTATTACTTCTATGAGTGTTGTCTCATGTGTTGTCTCATGTAGTGATTCTACTGCAGTGTTGTCTCATGTGGTGATTCTACTGCAGCTACTATTTCACAGTTTGCCAGATGTTGCAGTAAAAACACTTATTGCATTCCCAATATTCGCATATACAAATACAGATTTTGGCAGTAAATACAACTGAATGGAAATGTTGAATATTCAAATTTACTTGGGATATTTGGAGAATAATTTTGCGAATTAGAATATTGCCTATGATGTTTTGGATCTCACTTCATCACTGCAGGTCACA
>CM070033.1:138484206-138499059 GCA_036250615.1 Ptychadena robeensis
GGGGGGGGGGGGGGTTGGGAGGTTGGAAAATGCAGGGGGTTGTTTTTGAACAGCACAGCCCCCGCTCGACTAAACCTTGTATAGGGCCCCCACAGCCTAGAAATGTACCTGGGAGTCTTAATTAATGTGATTTTTGATTTGTACTAGACAGTTGATACTCAAATTGCACAAGTCAACAAAACGTTGATGCATGTATGGGTAGTTTTCAGAGTGTCAAAGACAAAACCCTCTCTCATTTCAGCAGCACTAAATAGTAAACACAACATTTAGAATGCCTGGCAGTGCTTCTTTGTTTCAGCAGCCACCATTCTATAGACCTCTATAGTTTGTACTGATACACGGATTGACTCAGGAGTCAGATGGGGAGGGACCTGTTTTTAAATTCTGATGTTTAAAACATCAAAAATAGAACAAAAATATATTTCTGTAGTCAAATTGCTTTGTATATGAAGCTTAAGGTTCTAAGCATCATTATACTGCATTTCTTTAACCTTAAAATCCCTTATAACACTTCTGTCTGTGAACTTGAAATCACTACAATCAGAGATACTCGCAGTAACTCATAATGCTTCAAAGGTCACTTTCTGATCTGGCTTCCATTAACGTAGCAAAAGGGTAGAATATTGTACAAGAAGGCAGCCAAACTCCAGCTAGGTCCACTGACCCACTGAGATAGCATCCTTTATTTGTACCCCTCTTCTCAGTAACAGGCTGCCAATATACGGCCTTTGGTTTTATTATGACTATTCTTTGATTAAGCTCTTGACTAGGTAAAATGCATGAGAGGGAGGAGAAGAAAACCAGTGGAAAAATCTGGTATGTTTGCGGTTACTCTTAACTCTGAAATCATGTTGGAATTTCTTTCATGTGCAGCACTTCCCCTGCTTTTACTGCATATTCTGGTTTGGTTTAATAATCTAAGGGTCCCCATGCATGGGTCGATGCGTCACTAGAGCTGCACTAAAGCCTTTGTCTATCCAACTGCAAATAGATGCGCACCATTTTGTGCAATCGACTCCTGTTCGATACTTTTGATGGGGACCCATGTAGTGGTGATCAAACAGGGATTCACCAACATGTTGGTTCCCTGTTCGATTGACCCTTCCTTTTTTTTTTTTATAATTTTTATTGATTTTACCAAGTAAACATAGAAAAACAACAGTGCACAAATCGTACCTATCACACTCATGTACAGCAGGGTGTCATCCCACATTCAGGATAAAGCACCAAGTCCACTTAAAAGTTCATAATATCAGGTAAGAAGTACGTCTTGAAATGCTGGGGGAGTTAATGTAAAAGAACAGATCCAAACGTGTCTTCGATAAGTCAGGTAAGGTCCCAGAGTATCGGGGTTCACACTGCTGGCAAAAACACATGCACACAACCATTTGCTCGCTCTGGAAGACTGTAGCACCCACTGAGAAGTCCCTCAATGACATGTAGGGAAGAATTCAAGGGGGCCTCAAGAGGAGGACGAGGCTGACACCCACGCCCCACACACTCTGTCAAATTTTGAGTGGCAACCTCTACTAGCATAAGTCGTTTGGTAGCAGTGGAGGGAAGCATTAATGAGCCCTTTCCAGGCCTGCACGGTTGGCAGGTCCGCACGCCGCCACTGCAGGACAATGAGTTTTCTGGCATAATATAGAGTCACAAAGAGAAGTGTCGTGCCGCCACCGTGGGGACCAGCTGGTCCACCAGACTCAGTAAACATAAACCTATTGAAGGGGTCAGAGGTACCGTAGTAAGTGGGGCCATGTAGTCCGTAACCTTAGTCCATAACCCAGTAACATGAGGACAATCCCAGAAAATATTAATGAAGAGCCAGCACTCCGCCTTGAATAGGATTGATCAATACTGCTCAAATAAAGGGTGGCCGTGTTAAATTTCGATCAATCGAAACAAGCAAAAAAAACTACCTGTATAGCTTAACTTAACGCAAGACTCCTTTAAAGCCATCTGAAGGACCATGCATATTTATTTATAACTTCAGAGCTGTTGATGTCGTTTAGAGACCATGGAGCACGTAAGCCCTAGGCTCTGTTGAATGCACAAGCTGCCCATTGATGGCAATGGGGCTATGACAGGGCTGTCTCCACAGCTAGTCTGAGCCTCCATCAGGCTTATGTCAACGAAACCCATCTGCGTCCACAGTAACGTGACGGAGGCTTGCGCAGGCATCAGTGGATGCCAGCGCATAGTGGAGCCTGGGGCTAAAAGGACGACATTTGATCTGAGGTGCTCATTAATGATAACATGTTTCAGGCGAGAAAGAGCTAGAATGTGTCTAATGCTTATGAAAATAAAATCCTTGACAGTAGATGGTCAGCATATTTTCACATGTAATACAGACTTCAGCCATTTGCTTTTAATATTTAAATGCAGCCAATTTAATTTGCTCATACCATGCAATGTAAACGTTACAGTACAGAAATTGGGACCTATCTACTCCAACCACACTTTCGCTATGTCCCTACTGTCAGAGATTTTAATCGTGTTTTGGCAATCATGGGCGCACCCGCCCATGCATTTCCACGCACTCTTACCTACAGCCACGATCGGGCACGGCTGTGTTTCTGCCTGCGATCTTAAACGCGGCTCACCGCTTTTTTGATTGCGGACCACAGGCGGTCGCTTCTGATCAGGCGCATTTTAAAATCACCCATGATTCTAATCTTGGGCCCAATCTGGCGGTCCTGATCAAACCCATAGAGAATGAATGCGGACATCCCCAATCAGTGGTTGTCCAAAAACGCGCCTAAATTGTGCCTGATTGCGCCCAATCGCAAGCAAGGAAAAATGGCTAGTGATCACGCACCACGATAAGAAATGCTGGTGATCGCCTAAGTGGAAACATGCCCTACAGGACACATTTTTAGGTAAAGCTAAATGATTGCCTTTCAGGGCAGGCAGTAGACAACAGAATGGTCAGGTACAAAGCAGAGGTCAAACAAGAAATTCAGAGGAGTCAGGCAAAACATGTAGGGAGGTCTAACAGGGTCAGTGAAGGTAACAGACAGAGAATAGTCAGGAACAAAGAAAAGGTCTGATAAAAAACTGCCATACATAATGCACCCAGCAGTATACTATATACTATCATGAGTAGTAAGGCCATGTAGCATCCAAGCTTATATAGGGCAGGAAAGGTTATCAAATGGTGATATGGATCAGCTAAGAAAGTGATGTGGCTCTTTCTATCCCTGCAGGACCTGGACGTGAAAACCTGGCATGGAACAGAAACCACTTTTGCATAGACAACAAAGGTTATGTCGGTGTTATCTGCCTGGTCGGCGCGATGGCATGGTAAGGATGTAGGCAGATGCAGGGTGTTAATGCAAGCAAAATGGCCCTAACATAAACCTATACTTTGCCTATTCAAGGTAAAAGTGTAGGTTGATCCTCCACTCCTACCTATTTTTTGGAAGGTGAAACATATGCACCAACTTTATTTCTGGAGAATTGGATGGCAATTTGCTCATTTTTAATTACTCTAACTTTATATACACATGCTAGATAATATGTTGTGATCATTCCCAGTGATAAACGAGCACAAACATTAACCAAGTACATGGAACCCCATATGTCCTTTCTATGGACTAAAACCTTTTGACCTCAAAACCTTCAGGCATCAATTAGAAAGTAAAAAATTAAGAGGAATTTCACAATTCAATAGGACAATACATACATCCAAATCAACAATTGTTTAATAATTGTATCACACAGGGTATAACAGTAATGCTGGGCATACACAGGTAGATCCCCATATGTCATTGCACTGTGCTCGATCTGCATCTATATCGAGGCACAGCACTGCTGCATCATCGATATCCACCCACGGTCCCCATTTAAAGTAATGGAAATCAAACAAGGTTTTATTCAGGTTGGAAACCGGTGAGCTTTTTCAATGGCTCAAATTTTGTAATAGAATTAAGCAAAATCGGCGCTCCATTGTGCTCAAATCTAATACAATATCAAGCCATGTATGCGTAGCTTTAAGCTTAATTTACACATCAGTCTGCAACAGCACAGGAAACGACTGGGCACTCCCGCAGCACTCTGAGAGATGAAGGTTGTCTAGATAAGGATTCTATAGCAGTTCTAATTGGCGAATACCTGAAAACCAACCAGCGGGATTAGCCAATTATTGGTCGTTTACCATATAAATAAGCCCTAAGAGAGGTAAAATTTTTGAAATGATCTATTGTGGTCTTGGATTTATTTTATAACACAAAAGCATACCATTTAAACAGTGGTGTGTATTCATTTATACCCACCTCGTATAACAATTATAAATTAATTAGCAAAAGACTTTACACATTAAACTATGCTTAACTCAGAGTTCTTTGTAATGTATTATACAATTTTTAATTGCATTAATTTGCTTATATATTCAAAGCCTTACCAACACCCTTACCATTGGGAACCGAGCTAGTCTGCTGTATTCTGTGCACTTAACGCTGCTGTCAGGACTCAACTGGAGCTGACTTACCATGATCTTCTCATAATTTAAGGTGCATTCGAGGAGCTGATTGGGAGTAGAAGGTTGTTCTTTAGTGAAGTGGTGACACATGACCTGGCTCCTGACCGTCCTGAATGGTAAGCCTGTCATAGGTATAATTAAATATATGTACTCTATGTACAATTGTGCTCATAAGTTTACCTACCCTGGCATAATTCATGATTTCTTAACCATTTTTCAGAGCATATGAATGGTTACACACAACCTTTTCTTTCACTTATGGTTAGTGGTTGTCTGAAGCCATTTATTGTAAAAAAAACAACTGTGTTCACTTTGTTTTGTTTTGGTCAAAAGTTTACATACCCCAGTTATTTGGCCTAATACTATCCACACAACTTGACACAAAAGGGTTAGAATGGTTATTGAAGGTAACCAACTTCACCTGTCATCTCTTTGCTTGTAATAAGCAGGGGTGCATAAAAGTTCAATGATTTTCTGGACTCCTGACATACTCTAGCATCCACTGATGTTTTTTGGATTCTAAAGCCCCCCATACAGGCATAGATCCGTCGACAATTTTGCAGGCAAAATCAAGAATCGCACAGCTATTGATGCGTGTATTAAGTCATGTGAAAAGCAAAAGAATTGTTGAAGGATCTGTGGGCAAATATAGTTAAACTTTATAAAAAGGAATATACATGGTTTGCACATACATAGCCTTGTTGGACATTGCTACCCCTTGGTAAGCCAGCTTTGTACCTACATTATTGTGAGTATTCTATCTTTTATTTTAAAATAAATTTTATCATTTACAGAACATAACTGTTGCACTTGGCTGTGCTCCTTGTGTCCTTGTTTCCATTTGACTTTTACAGGGGGCCACACTTCATATTTAGAGCTGCATGCCTCCACGCTCCTTAATCACCCACCCCTCATACTGCCCCATTTTTAATTTGGTTTTTGCCTGGTTGCATTCACCACCTGATGGTGTTCTGGAGTGGCTCTCTCAGTCTTCTAAACTTCATACTGTTGAGCCACTCTGTGGAGACCTCAAACATTCAGTTAATGCCCAATAATTTATGGGAACTGGAGCTTTTTGCCAGGAAGAATGGGTAGCGTTACCATTTGAGAAGGTAAAAGCGCCTCATCCACAACTACCACAAAGACTTTTGTGTCATTAATTTTTAAGGAGGCAATACACAAAATTAAGAACAAGGGTATGTAAACTATTTTATTTGTTTGTGTTGTGATTATAATTTAAACACGATTTTACTCCAGCTCCAGCCGCCCACTTATCATGAGTGAAAGCAATGTTTTTGTACTATTGTTCATATTCTCTGAAAATGGTTAAGAAATCATACATTTTGCTATGGTGTGTAAATGAATGAGCACAACTGTACAACTGTTTGAATGTGCACATACCTGGAAGACCACATATGTATAAGCACATGCATGGTGAATCACTTTCACACATATATGTATATATACACATCATATAGCAGTAGAAATCACATTTTATGTTCATGAGCCACAGGATTCTGCTGCTGGATATATATCGCCACCTAGTGATCATCTGTTTGGGAACGTTCCAGAAATAATACCATAAAACAGTCATGGCATGCATGCCGTACATTTTGTAGCAGTATCTATTGGTGGGTGGCTGTGTGTGCGAGCACGTGTGTACATATATATTTCTTTTAGTTGAAGCAATATCCCAACTTATACCGACAATATACTGCTTTACATTAACAACTCATAAGACTAAAGATCCAGTTTAGCAATGGAATTGCTTAAATCAGTGGTGGGCAACTGAGTTGATATGGAGGGCCACAAGTGTGATCCTCAGCATCACTAAACATTTTGAATCTATATTGAATTGTATAAGCATTCTCTTATGTAATAAATGACAGCAGGCAGAGCTAGGAGACATCATTTGTAATTAACAAAACTTGTTTTAAATTATCCTTTAAGCATTAAGGAACACTGTAGTATGGTAATGCACATGTTGTGCCATATCTATCATCAAAGGCTATGTGCCTCATAGAAATGATATCTATGGGGCACATAACCTTTGATTCAAAGGTAATGTGCTCCAATTCTGAGGTTTTGTGCCACTATATATTTTTATACAATCACCCCTCGTTTTTTGGTGAAATAGTTGGAGCATAGGCACTCACCTGTCTGCAGACTGCTCCAGATGAGCAGGCGGATTCGCAAACATGAAAGCCAATCAGTGACCCAGATGGCGCCTGAGAAAGTCCCTCACCTCTCCTCCTCTTCCCACTTTAAGAGGTTTCCGAGCAAAGACTTGTTGTCAGCGGGGGGGTCGGCGGACAGGTGAGTTCCTCTGCCCTATGCATTAACAGTTGGGTTTCGTGGTCCACAAGTGGAGGACCAAGGGGGGCCACTTAAGAACACCCAAAGGGACGCAGGTTGGGCACCTGGGGCTTAATTACTGATTTCCAATTGAAGTGGCTTTTATCAAATAGCATTAAAAAAGGATAAAAAAAAAAAAGGATTGGTAATGTATCATGACAGTAAATATATGACAATTATTTACTAAACAAATATTAATTATGTAGACACTATCATTTGAGACACCAAGAAAAAAGTCCATGATAATATTTAAGCAGAATATTTTAAATGATTACTATTGTAGAATGATTCTTGTATAAGGTTGCCTTTTCTGCATACTGTTGGTGCTGTTCCATTGACAGCAGGAACATAGAACTTTACTGGAGCCGTGATTAAAGAAGGATTTTCTGAGTCCTACAGGGAATGCTTCAGGCGGTACTGATATATGGACGCAGCAGTCACTATGAACATCCCCATGTGCGGCTTGATGCATTCCCTACTGGTTTCAATAAAGTATCCATTCAATGCTCATGAATCCGCATAAACAGAACACAGGAACAATTGAGGCCAATGTTTAAGCTGATACTTAATATTCTGTATTTTAACAATGAGCATCAGCTTTCATTTTCAAATCAAAATTTTTCATTCGCAAAGAATGCTCCACCTTGTCAATGTTGTGGTTGTTTATGCTACATTAATGCTTCGGACAATTAGTGACACCCAGGTGCTTAAGCTTGGAGACCCAGCTGTAGGTCAGCCTACCCATTTTCCCTTTTTTAATTTACAACAATACAACCTTTGCCTCTGGACCTTAACCTTTTATTGGATTTTGCATTACATAGTAAACTATGTCTTGGCAATGGCGTTGAGCTTCTTGATATATTAATGCTTAGAGAGGCATATTCCAAATGCTTTCATAAACATCAATTAGGCAGCTTACTCAATTACCGTCAGGGGGTGTAACTCATTTAGCCTTGATCGAGACTGTTGACAGTCACTTACCAATAAATAACTCAATGAAGTAAATCATTTCTCCAATAAGGTTATTCGTGTGCCTAATGTACGGTGCATTGCATCTGAACTTTTTAAAGATAAAACGTAAAGAAAAATATATATATACTCAGTGTGCCAAGCAACCATACAAATATTGTAGGCAATGTGGAAAGATCTAGACATGTGCTGTAGTTGCATGTCTATATATAATGGGTTATCAATAAACCAAGGCTGGAAGATGACTTCACTCAAGGGGCCTGATTCATCAAGCTGCAGCATCGTAAACTGTGTGCGTAATGTGACATTTAAAAGCATTATTATTAATTGCCATCAAAGAAGGCAATTAAGGGGGGATTAATGGTTAAAATTTTTTGAAGGGAAAGGTGTTATTAATTCCTGAGGGTTTTTGCTTGGTAGTTAAGTGACATCAAAGTCCCACAGCAAAGTATGAAGGTGCAACATGTTTTATATTGGCAGGGGCAGCACAATTGATTAGGACTGACCAGAGATTTGAAACTGGGACTTCAAGCGGGACATTCCTCAACTTTATGTGTAGCTACACTAGAGTTGTTCAAATACAAACCTCAGAAAATGGCATAGTCAAGGTCTAGACCTCAATTCCAATGACTTTCTGTGGCATGACATGAACACTGCTGTACAGCTATCTAGCTGGAAGAATTTACAACTGTTTTGCCGGAAAATATCTCACAAAACTGGCTGGGACCTGCTTACTAGTGTTGAGCAGCATATGGTATATTCGAATTCGTGTAATTTTGCGAATATACAAAGAAATATTCTAAATGCATAAAATTCGATTCATCTGTATTTTATTGCCTTACATTGCGCATGGCCGTGCGCAATGATTCACAAAGATTTGCAATACAGCTTTTCTTCCTCGTTCTGTGATCTCTGCCAGCCCGAGCGAAGTGTGTATTGCACATATCCATTCGCAATGCGCACACATATGCACGATGTATGCTGGTAAAAAAATGTTGAAGCATAATATGACGAATATCCACCATTGCGAATATCTGCGCGCACATTTGCGAAATATTGCGAATTCTCGAATGACGGATAATCGTTGAATATATTCGAATTTCGAATATTCTCGCTCAACACTACTGCTTACAGGCAGAGCTAAGAGCGGGACACAGGACAGCTGTAATGGAGGGGGCCCCCCCCCCCCTCACTGTGCACAGCAGCCTGTGCTCGGCTCCCGGCTCTCAACTCTGTCAGCCGAGAGGCTGGACATAGGACAGGGGGCAGAGCCAAGCATGGGCTGTTGGGCACAGTGCGGGGGGAGTCCCCCTCCCTTGCAACCATCCTGTGTCGTGCTGCAGGTCAGCAGCTCCCAGCCTTCAGTGATGCAGAATTGCTGCAGGGTCGTATAGCATGGGCGAGTATGCCCAATCCTGGCACAGTCACAGTTTGTTTTAATAACAAACTGTGACCATACTGAATTTAGGCATTACACCCAGGAGGTTAAGGTGTGGTTCTCCATGATTTCTCCTGGAGCAAACCTGTTTTAAGGAAAACTCCGCCCCCCCCCCCCCCATTACATAGCCTATGTTTATATATTATTGCATTTGCACAGTAAAAATATAAAAGGGGGGATACACCTCCCCTAAGCGTATTGTTTGGTGGGGGTCCCGATGGAGCACATTCACTTAACTGCTCGGCGGATGCTGTGTTTAGACATTCGCTGATGCAGTGGTTCAATGTACTCCTCTACGTTCAGCCTTGCATCGGCGGATGTCTGAACACAGCATTCGCCGAGCAGGTAAAGTCTATGTGCTCCGTCGGGATATCTGCACTTAGCGGAGGGGGTCCCAATGAATGTGGATTAATTTGTAGATTCTGTGATAATCTATTCTATGGAAACACTAGTGGTGTTAAATGACACCATGAGCAGGTACATTCAATCACCTGGTATAGAACACTGCCTAGCCTATACATTGTCAGTAGTTGGTTGGAATTGTTATGTATAGCTCAAGGAAACCACATTCTCTGCGGCATCACAGCGGGGCACGTGTAGGCCTGCTGGTGTTATGGCACCTGTGAAAGTCTATTTGTCATGCTCCTTCTGTATACTATCAGAGATCATGCCAAATATCTAGCTGCACTGCCAACAAACAAGAAAATGGTGTAAAATTGTGATTTGCTACTGGCATGGAGCCATTATATAAAATGTAAGGATCCATGAAGGGCATATAAAATTCTCCTGAAACAAAATTTGTGGAAAGGTTTCCAGACATTGCTGATATTGTAAAAGTAGAATAATTTCATTAACATGGTTTGCATAGGGAATTGATTTGTACCTCTCACTTCATAGTCCCTGGAATACAGACCTGGGAGTGCTTGCAGACTGCATGTTATGTTTGCAATTAGACTAGAGAACATCCAGATGATCGCACACTGTATCGTCAGTGTAATGTAATTCAATAGGAAGTATGATGATGGAAAAGAGTGCAGCATAGGATCTACAGTGTATATTCTTGTGTTATACAGGCTATGCTTTCCAACACAGGGTACAAGGAAATCATTTGTTTCTCGCTTGTGCTTTTCCAACTGAAAATCGTATAATATAATAATATATATATATATGGGCCCACATAGGGCTGTTTCTCTCGCTATGCAAATTTTGAAAGTGCATAGGGCCTCATGCGCACATTATCACATACACCATGCCCCCTCAACAAATTTTCTGCTAGCATCATCCCCTCCCAATTGACAGGGGGCCCCAGGTTACAATTTTGCATAGGGCACCCCAAGTGCTAGAAACTCTCCTGGGCGCACACAAGGGTAAAAATATCTTTCCAACATTAGTAAAATCATATTTAAGCTATCACATGAACAAGTAGCTCCATCCTCTACAATTCTGTTTTTGGGAAAAATCAATGCATCCTCACTTTCATTCCCAAGGACAATGGTGATCTGGACAATAAGATAGCGTGACCCACAGAAAACGCTAAACAAATGCTAGACTATAGAACATTAGGCTGGCTTTTAAAACATGAGGGATGAAGGATCTACATGCGATTTATATTTGAAAACCAATGGATTTTGGGGTTGACCTGATGGGTCCCTGTTTTTTGCAACACATTAGAGTTTTCAATCAAATGTGAATACGGTATGGAACATCTTCATTTTCAGAATATCAATGTATCGTCACTTATTAACATTGCGGGATATCCGCCGCCGGGTTTCTTACCTATACTGCCTTCTGCTCCCTCTTGGTGTGGACTTTTTCTCCCCACGGAGATGAATACCCCCTTGTGAGACTGTGCTTTTTGAAGTTGGTCCTATCTATATTCCATATATTTGCACTGTTTCCACTATAAGCACCTTATCCATGAAGGAGCCTGTGTATAAGGGTGAAACATGTAGGATCTGGATTGTCTGTATATATTGTTGTTTGTGTCTCTTTAACTTGTAATCAATACATGATGACTCTTTAACTTTAATGTATTGAACTAAAAACCTCCACTCCTAACTGTGTTGGGTATCCACCCTTCCCTCACGCTTAATGGTGGGGTTACCCATACAGTTCACTTTACTATAGAAAGTATTGATATCAAAATAGTCTCAATTCACCCAGCTATTACAGGGCTACTTACATATGAGAGAAGTCACACTATATATTCACAATAACAGAATGAGCTCACTCAGCTATTACAGCAGTTATCGCTAAAGGTGGTCATACACGGGACGATTTTCCAATTGATTCCCGAAAATTCGACCAATGTGCACATTTGCGATGATCGATTGTTCACGAATCGAACGTGACCACCCTTTCTTTGAGCGGGATCAATTGATCCTGCTCAAAGAAAGCTAGATCAAACAGGGAACCAACATGTTAGCACATCCATGTTTGATTGCCACTGCAAAGTGGTGCGCATTCACCATCCAATTGCCAAATGTTCTAGTGCAGCGCGGTGACGTTGATCATTCATCAATCGAGCACCTTTGACCTGTGTATGGGGATCCTAAGTTAGTGGATGCTATTTACATTTACATTCTGAATGGTAGCACATATATTATATGACAGAAACTCACACCTCCTCCCATATGTAAAAATCTGCCCATGGGTAAGTTGTTAGTGCCAGATTAGAAAATGTTGCTATTGATATTGCTAGTGTATAGGCACATGCTAAAGTTTCAGCACTACACCCAGTGCTAGAACTAGGACCTCCCTCTTGGCAGTGGCCTTTTGGCTTGGTTGGAGGGAATGGAACAATTTCCAGCCTCCTGGGATGCTGTGCTATTGCTCACAGAAAGTTCAAGATTTAAAAAAGAAAAAAGTGCAACAGCCAGAAGCGCTAGATCAAAACGGAGAGCATTAACAAGTGGAGGTAAGTATACAAAGAAATTACAAACATCAAGACTAGAAAGACTAGTTTTTTTTCTTCTAAAGTTTAACTTTAAGGCAGAAGGTTTACAGTTTTCCTGCACAGCTTTGATTTGCTTCCAGTCCATCTACTGTATATAGCATAAACTTGACAAACTCCACAGGTGAATATACTGTATGTATGTATAGTATATAGAGGAGTAGACCTTTTCATGGCTCAGCTTAGTGAATATGTAACAACTGGCTACACGACAACAGTATGCAATAAATACCCTGCACAGAGCGTGCCCAAGGGTTACTTACACTGTCTGGCTAGGGTAACAGCTATACTAATGCAGTGTAAGCCAGTGACAACCAATAGCTTTGAAACGCTGAATTAACAGAATTAAAATAGAGCATGCATATTACAGGTTACCATTTGGCAGGGTACGGAAATAACAGGCTAGGAAAATAATAACAGGGACATCAGCAAGCCAGCAGTAAGTGTTAAGCTGGATTTCACAGCACATTGTTCATTGTTTTCCTGCTGAATGGAGCCGGCAGTCAGATGAGGTTATTCGTCTGTTATTGTGTTCTGCCAATCTAGAGATGCATGATTTCTACAGAAGATAATAATGTATGTCAGGACCTATCCCGTCTACTTCCCTAAGCCAAAACTAATGACTGGTGAAGAAAATGTCATTTGACCCGACTCTCTCATTAATATTACAAAACACACCAGCCGTGTTTTATTCCTTCTGCCCATGTAGAAAGCAAGAGATGTGAATTTCAAGAGCTCTGCCCAATGTTTTATTCCCACAGCTGGCATATTCAGTGCACCCGGAAAGTATTCACAGCACTTTTTCCTACATGTTGTGTATGTTATGGCTTTATTCCAAAATTGATTTAATTCATTTTCTTTTCTCAGAATTATACATGCAACACCATAATGACAACTGGAAAAAGTTTACAAAGGTTTTGGCAAATGCGTTTAAAATAAAAAACAGAGAAACCAAATGTAAATAAGTATTCACAACCTTTGGTCAATACTTTATTGATGCCTCTTTGGCAGCAAAAGCCTCAAGTCTTTTTGAATATGATGCCACAAGCTTGGCACACCTATCCTTGGCCAGTTTCCCCCATTCCTCTTTGCAGCACTCAAGCTTCATCAGGTAGGATGTGAAGTAAGTTTAGGATCTCTCTTCAGAGATGTTCAATTGGACTCAAGTCTGGGCTCTGGCTGGGCCACTGAAGGACATTCACAAAGCTGTCCTGAAGACTCTCCTTTGATATATTGGTTGTGTGCTTAGGGTCGTTGTCCTACTTAAAGATGAACTATCTTCCTAGTCTCATCAGAGTTTAAAAGTGCACTGGAGCAGGTTTTCATGCAGGATTTCTCTGTACATTGATGCGGCCATCTTTATCCTGACTAGTCTCCCAGTTCCTACTACTGAAAAAGATCCCCACAGCATGACGCCTTCACCACCATGCTTCACTGTAAGGAATGGTATTGGCCTGGTGATGAGCAGTGCCTGGTTTCCTCTAAACATGACGCCTGAGATTCACACCAAAGAGTTCAATCTTTTTCTCATCATACCAGAGAATCTTATTTCTCATGGCCCGAGAGCTCTTCAGGAGTGGTTTCCGTCTATTCTACCATACAGGCCTGATTGGTGGATTGCTGCAGAGATGATCGTCCTTGTTGAAGGTTCTACCCTGAGCTTTGCCAGTGCCAGTGGAGTCTGGGCTATTGAAATCAATGGCCATGTTCAGCATGCGTTTGAAATGAGGCAAAAATATTTGTGTTCTAAACGCATTATTGGGGTCTCAGCCTAAAGTAGAAGAAATGTCTCTGTTACCTTCCCCAGAATCCTGTCTTGGAGGTCTCCAGACAATTCCTTTGACTCTAATGTGAATGTCCAATGTATCAAAGTCATTACTGTCTTATTTCCTGCACCATTCAGTAATCCTCTATGCAAATAAAAAAATAGTACTGAAAAAACTATTCTACATTCCAATCACATTTACACAATGACCACTGTTAACATGTTTGAAACCAGTTGCTGTCAGACAGAGAGCATTAATCATATTCAGCAGCACACATAAAAATAATCTGTTGGTGTGATTCAGGAAAGTGGTTTAGCAACAAGAGCTCTGCCAATCCATCCTGGCTTACACACCAAGTATTCTAAAAGTCCTGACTGGCAAATCATGATGTCTGATGTCCCACTATAAATAGTCCAAAATGTGTATTACAGTGGGTGCAATGTGTTAGAATTATTTTAAGCATATCGCACATAACTATAACTAAAGGTACCCATAGTCTCCTTAATTAGTCATTTATCGATTCCCAATTCGATCATTCCTGGCGAGCGTGAAATTGGAGATCGATCGATTTTGTTTGGTCGCTCGTTCAGGGTGAGCAACATTTGATTGATTGGCGATCGATCACTGTCAACGCGTGCTGTAATCGATTGGGGGAAAATCGATTTATGGAGGCCTTTAACCACAAATGCCAGCAAAACAGCTAAAACACAAGACACCATTTTTTTTACTAACATCTAAAAGTTTGAGGTGTAACATGGACAGTGTGAACAAGAAGTCTTGGTATGCCTTGTGCCACCAGCTCTGATCCATCAAGGCATTTTTTTGTGATTTTGTGACTGGGGGAAAACGCACATGGCGGTTGATCGGACGAAAAATCTAGTGAAAATCGGCC
>CM070033.1:138499159-138519728 GCA_036250615.1 Ptychadena robeensis
GCACTTCTAGTGCCATTAATGAAAACATAGATTCCTGGTGGTAGGTCCGCTTTAAGTAGCAACCACTCTGGGGCTGCTGGGAAATAGCACTGAGTATTCACCGGCATTTTTGACCAGCCTATTCCCCCTCTCTAGATGTATGAATCAATAATGGACGTTGTATAATGTTATGCAAATTACTTTTATTTTAATTGCTTGCTTCTGTCCTTACATTGTGCAACTCTGTACTGTATGATCCATTTGTTGGGTGTATGTAGATGCAAATTTGTTATATAAAAAATGATTTTAAAAAGTACCAATCACTGCTAGGGCTGGAAAATAATTCAATAACGATATCTATCGCAATATCATTTTCTCAAATACCGGTGATATGATTTAAAATCACATTCCCGGTATCTTCATATACTGTGACACTGGCAGGCTGCCCTCTCCTGTGTGCTGACATCCTATTACAGCTCTGCTCTGGGCAGGGGGCGGGGAGCCGGATGTCCAACTCCACCTCAAATTTTTCTGGTCAACTTGTATTTGATATTATGTAAGAGCATGCACACAGATCTTTTATTTGTTTAAAGTGTATGTCTTTCTTTTAAAGAGCTTGCGATGAAAGTCTAAACTCCCCAGTTTAAACCCAAAGATACAACTGCATCAGAAAACTTGTTTATTAGTAAATCGGTTGCGTGATTGGTGGCTTACAGGACCTGATATTTGTTACTCCTGTCAGCCCATGGTAAAATCCGACCCCAGGCTGACAGGAATACAGGATGACAATCACTATCTGCACTGTCAGCGCTACGTAATGGACAGCGCTATAGCACAAGGCGGGTACCTACCTCCCCCCAACAGATATACCTGTATGTGTGAGCCCTCTGTGTCCCCTGTCCATAGCAGAATGAACTGTGACACTGGGAGGCTGATCTCCATGTGCTGGGAGGATATGAGCAGTGAGGGGAGGCTGATCTCGATGGGTCCCCTGTTCCCCAACCCCTTCAGTGAGAGATATCACTCCAGGGGGGGTTGGGGAGCAGGGGACCAGTCAAGATCAGCCTCCCCTGTGTCACTGCTCATACCCTCCCAGCACATGGAGATCAGCCTCACAATAATTTTAAAAGGAGGAGCCTAGAGGTATTATAGACTTTGCAAATTCAGTTTGCAGACATCCATTGTGTGTGTCCTCTGCAGTTTTGTCCTGAGGCTTTTTAATATTGTCCATATCGATATCGAAATTATATTGTATCGACCAAAATTAAGAAATATATCTTGATATAAATTCTTGCCATATCGTCCAGCCCTAATCACTGCACGCTAAAACATCCCACAAGATCTGGATTTTGGTAATACTCTGACCCAACTCATGTACCTATTACAGCTTGGCCCAAGTCCTTGATATTCTTACCCTTTCCTATTTATTCCTGCTTCCAACATATGAACTTCATATGAACTTCCAACATATCAACAATAACAGTTCATTTGTTGCCTTATGTATCTCAACACCTGGCATGTTCCATATTTAACTAGGTAATCAATGGTATTCTATTCACTTGTAATTGGTTTTAATGTTGAAGTAGATCAATGTATACCAAACGCTCATCTTTAAACTAATTAAACACAACTCCCCTTTTTTTCTCAGACTAAGCAGACTTTAATGTTCTGCAGCAGGTGAACTATTTTATGAAAAAAAAAGCAATTTTCTGGGTGCCCTGAGTAGCACACATATCTACAAATAAATAAATAATACTGTAATTAACACTGTTACAACTTGTTTCCTCCTTAGAGATTCACTCTATTAGCTGCTTCAATTGTGCATGACATATAAATGACATTACTGAAAAGCTTCCTGTCTGGAAGGACACAATCCAAAGTGACACTTCTTGCCACTCCTCATTATCCTGCTCTTGGTCACAAGGCTGAAGAAGTGCTGTTTCCCTGAGGTCTTTAAACCTCTAATTGCTGTAGCAAAGATTAGTTGCTTGTCTGTGCTTTAAGGAGACAGTGATGCATGCTATTCTATAGACACAATAGAATAGAACTGGAGATCAACAGGAAAATAATTTCTTTGATTAGATAAGCAGTGATAGGTTACTGTCATCCCACAGTCTTATGTGTAATTAACAAATCAACTAATCAGCAATTTTCTCTTGTTAGCTAAAAATGACACCAATGTCAAAACGCCACTACATTTTGCAGTCCCGTTTCACCAAAACAATATGACTTGTATGTGGGAAAACAAAACAGTGCATGGCCCAACACAGAAGATCCAACTCCTCTGCTCAGGACTCAACAGTGTATCGACATCTAAAGAAAAAAGGACACATGTTTTCAGGATTCACAAGTTCATATTCTGGATAGGGAGGAGGACTGGTTTCGGAGAAGCCAAGCTTGAACAGGGGAGGGGGGTGCGACATCTATTGCTTGCCACATACAATGCCATTTTAACACCTCTTTAATAACACCTCACAGCTCCAATCATACTTATGTAGTAACACCTTTTTATTATTATTATATTATCATTATCCTTTATTTATATAGCGCCAACATATTACGCAGCGCTGTACAATACATTAGATTGAAGATACAACACAATATATTACACACAGGTACAGGTTATGACACAGGAGTAGTTGAGGACCCTGCCTTATCGGGCTTACAATCAAATACCTCTCCTCCATGAGGCTCAGACTTCATGCTGGTTAAAGGCTGCCATACACGCACTGAGCGATGACCGATTTTGCCGCTGACCGGGGTTGCCCACATAGGGCGACAGATCCCTGTTGCCCCACAGCTCGGCCGGCCAGAGAACAAACATGTCTGATAAACTCTGGCCGATGCCGTTAGCTTCAATGGAGATGCCGCTCTCCATTGAAACGAACGGCCGGCACACAAAGGGTGCCCGCCGATGCTGTCAGCTCTGGAGAGCAGCGTGATGACGTCATGACGTGATGACGCCTTACCAGCTTATGTGGATTGGAGCTACCCCAGAGTATATATTTCCAGTAAAATCGTGTACAGTCATTCTGAATTGAGAACGCCGGTCCTATTACTAGCAAAACATCTTCAAGAAACAAACACAGAAGTTGATTTAAATTAAACACTACAGATATACAATGACTTGGATGAATGAGAACTTTCACAGACATTTCGCCAAAACGTAGTGGAGTTTTGCCCTAACAAAATTATATTGGATCTAAGTACATGTGGTTATTATATTCGATAATGCATATAGGTTGAGTTTGCCTACCCTAGTTTTTTGACAGATAACAATTCTAGCAGATTGTCAATTTGGGTCTGGGTACACTCTCCTAGAATGTGCTTATAGCTAAGGAGTTCAGGGAAGGTTTCCAAACGCATTTACTGCTTGTAAGAAATATGTAAAAAATTTACTTCCAAAGCCTGGCCATACGTTTTACCTAAAAAAAAAACCCTGTGTATATTGCCACGCACAACAACTTCATGGATTTTAAGATCTATGGCCAGCAGCTTTACTAGCAATTCTAAAAAAAAAATCATGAAAAAAAAACTGCTGATGATAATGACCTTTGCTGCACTGCCTGCCATACAAACTGTAACAGGTTACGCACCATCAACTTCAATGGTGAAGGCTCAATAAACTAAAACCCTCTTGGCACTATAGAAAGGAAAAAATCTCGGAATCCTTTCCCGGCAAGAAAGATTGTCACGTATGTCACGTATTCCAGGTTATCTAGACAAGTCCAAGATACATTTGACATAAGATTGCATTTTTAACCAACCACTGACATTTCAAATGACACCCCAGGAGTAAAGCTAGTCATACACACATCAAATCTCGCTTGATCAATTTTGATTTGATCAGCTTGTGAGATTACAATATCAACTGCCAGTCTAACATTGATCAATTGCACCAGCACACACTGGAATCAATTCAAAAATGATCGACTCTTTTCCTAAGTGATCATGTTCCAAGTACCATCCAAACCAAATTTAAATACCAAGTAATTGAAATAGCAAGAAAAAACATTGAAAACTTGAATGATCGACTGGAATTTACCAACAAGTCTGATTTTAAAAAGACAGATTTTTTAAGTTGATGCATGGTGGTGATGTATTACACTTTACACATAGAGGTAAACGATGCACATAAAGCACCACGTTACAAAAACGTGACACTTACCATTTCATAAAAACAGACAAAAGGTGCCCACGCACCCTATTGGGTGTCATGGAACGATACGATAGTGTGCAAGACAAATCCTTAGACATGAAGTTTAGATGTATTGCTACCAGAGACAAAATCTTAAGCCGGCCATAGAGGGTGCGATGTGCGTCCGATTTCATGGCAGATCGGCAGTGGGTGATCACGCCATCACATATGGCTGGTCGTTCTGGGAATCATCCACGCAGACATTATGTGCCAGCTTATACTTTGGATGTGAAAAGAAAAGCGATTTGGCCGATTGATCTTTGGAGCACGGGTGGCTTTGATCCACAGCTGAATTTTAGGCTTATTGATTGGCATGAGTGCACATAGCGGTTGATCTGCGATGACATCAACGGATTTGAACATCTACGGCCGGCTTTAGACCTATATTTTATATGTATGTAAAAAATCAACTACCTGACCATTAGTGATTGCTGAACATTGGCCACGTCTGTTCGCGAACAGGCAGATCAGACTTTTAGAAAGCAGACTTTAATATTCTGCAGCAGGTGAACTATTTTATGAAAAAAAAAGCAATTTCCTGGGTGCCCTGAGTAGCACACATATCTACAAATACAAATATCTATTGATCTTGCTCGAAAAGCGGCATACACGGGTCAATTTTTCCCAGATTTCTGCACAGCAGAACTCCAACGCCGCTCAACTGTGCAGAAATCTGGGAAAAATCGACCCGTGTATTCCCAGCTTAAGTGGTATAAAAGCAAACTGGAACTGCTTAGGAACCACAGAAACACAGCTACAAGGATAAAGTGGTTGTGGGTGATTGACAACAGGGCGCCAAATGCCTGCATCGTATTATCACCTGCAGCACAAAGCGGTGCAGTTGTGGTAAGATTCATGTTTCAAAAAGGGTTCTTGGTATTTGTTTTTTTACTTTTATTTCTTTTATGGAAAATACTTAAAATGTTGAAGGTATTTGATGGAACAAGTTCATGAAAGTTAAAAAGAGGTTTCATTACAGGAGCAACAGAATCCCAATGTGATAAACTTCATTTGATCTTCCCTGTTGCCCCCGATACATTTGTACAGAATTATGAAATTGCCACAAAATCTTAATATTCATTGCAGTTTTAGGAAATTATATTTACAAGTTTATCCCTAGCATGTAGAGGTGTGTGTTTCACAAAAAATGCTGAAAACAATTATAGATGCTTCAGCAAGTGGGGAAGTAATTATATATTTATTTTAACTGTTTATTTATCTGTTTGGCGTTCTACTCCTGAAATCTTTTATCAGTCGTAGCAGATAAAGGATAAAATCAAAGAGAGAAGTAATGGTAAAGTACAGGGAGCTTAGAGACAGTGACAAGGATACAAAACCCAGGAGTCACCACATTTCAGCTTGTTGGCAAGATGAAGTGATCATTCCTTTTCTGTCTGTTGAACAATACCATTTGTCCTGTTGTTCTCAGTATAAAATCTATTTATCCTTAGTCAACCTTCGCCCAGAAAGGAAATAAAAACCATCAGTGAAAGAAAGGGTCACTTTACTGCTCACAACAGGAATGCCAAATAACAGAGCTGCTATGTCTGAGGAAAGGATCCAACTTTACACTTAACCTGGCAAACCCCTGAAACGGAAGAACTGCTGTTCCCTAACAGGAAACCTGCAGAGAGAGCACTCTGGGGGGATATGATTGCTTGCCTTAGTCATGAACTATTAATAGACACTCCAAACTGTATGGAAAGACTAAGCATGCTTCTGTATCCACAGTGATGCTGGCAAACATAGTTATCATTGCTGATATAATGATAAAACATTGAAACCGTAGTACTTACAGTCCATACTGATCCGTCCTCAGTTCCTTCACTACATTCAGGTACAGGTTCAATGTAATGCAACAGACCCAAGCTAGGGCACACCAGTCTGTAACAAAAATATGAAGATCTGAAATAAGGATTTTATGCAAACAATGCAGAACACTTAAGAAGATATAAGAATTATACAGATATGTATGTAATTTGTTAATGTATTTAAACATATTGATGTGGTGATTACAAAAAACATATCGGTGTCCTTCAATTATGGTGTTGGCTGGAATACTGAGAATATAATGGGCAGCAAGGGTAATGCAAGGATCTTTTAATAAGTCAAGCCCAACCTTTCACCATAATGACTACATGAAAAAAACTTCAATTGGTCATATTATCCAACTTATTGGAGAAGACAACTAGATTGTAAAAGGAAGAGGATATAAAATAACAGGACCCCCTCCCACTACATCATATTCTTATTCCCCATCCAGCAAGAGGAGAAGACTCTTCTCTGTTTAATTGCCCATTTCATTGTCTTTCCATGTCCGAACCCCCTCACCCTGCCATCTAATTTTCCCATATGTATTCCTTGTTTTACATTGACATAACCAGGTTGTAACATTGAAACCAATGTACCTTATTGCAGTGTGTGACGATCACCATTGATTGGCCAATTGGTCTGCTAGTGCTAAAGTTTAAGGGTCCCTACACACATAACGATCCGTGGGCGATTTTGCCGCCAACCGACGTGCGTGTGCACTCGTGGCCATCAGCAAAATTGGCCGCGTATTGCGGGTGCCCACATGGGGCAACAGATCCCTGTCTCCCCAAAGCTCGGTCGGCCAGAGAATGGACATGTCTGTAAATCTCTGGTTGATGCCATTAGTTTCAATGGGGACCGGCGTCGATCACAGCGCAATCCATTGATCTGGCTTGAGGAAAGTTGATCGAGCAGGGAACCAACATGCTGGTAAATCCCTGTTCAATTGCTGTCAAGGGTCCCCATCCTAAGTATCGAATGGGATTGTGAAGAAGTGCTTCGATCCTTTCAATCAACAAAAGGAGTTCATCGATTGATCTGCCATGACATCGGACCGGATTGGAGCGCCTACGGCATATCTTATATGTATGTAAATAAATCAACTACCTGACTATAAGCGATGGCTGAACATTGGCCACGTCCGTTCGCGAACAGGCGTATCGGACTTTTAGAAAGGTCCGACGTCCGCCTGTTTGATGGGAATTTCCAGTATTACTGGATGTGACTGCGTCACTGTTTTAAAAGCTGATTTCTTGCTACATACTGGGGTCTCTAGTGAAAAAAAATCTTCCTCCGGCCTTTCTGTGCCTGATCCTTTCAATCAATAAAGTAGTTCGATGGAACGGGTATTGACCCATGTATGGCCACAAGAGCTAAGCTATTCTTGTTTCAATTCCCCTGTGGATTTTTTGATGTATCATTCCTTTTAACATTAGTATTTAATGTATTTGCAACAACTTTTACAGCCCATTAATCCTTGTTATTATGTTCCTTGAAAAAGTTTATTTTTGGTGTTATGTGTCTGGTTTTATATATGATGTAAAAAATGGCTGGATATAGTAACAAGTATCATGAACATTGCAAAGATTGGAATCCGAAAAACAAGGTACAGTGGACGCTTGAGTTACAAGTGGCTTGACTTAAGACCAACTTGAGTTTCTACCAAAATTTTAAAAACTAACAAAGTTAAAAATCAAAAGTTTTGTCTTACAACCAGAATTATGGCCAGGGCAAAAATATTTAGCACTTGTAAACAAAGACCTAGGATATCAAAGAAGCATTTGTAAGCTGGGAAGGAGGAAAGAGAATGTAAAGAAAACAATTTGCTACAGACTCTTCCAAGAAGACAAAGGACACCTTAATGCTCTTATGGAAGCCGACTCTCCTTCTAAACTATAACCCCCTTGAATGGTGATTACAAATTTTAGTTTTTGGTAACAGGCACATAATAACGTTTAGGTGAGATCAGGAAAATGATTGGTGTTTCTGGTAAAATACACATATTATACAATGCTTTTTTATTATGAAAAGCTTAACACAGCTGAACACATTATGGATATGTTCATTGTTTCCTATGGGACCTATAGTCTTGACTTACAACCAACCCTTGAGAATGAATTAGGTTCATAAGTCAAGGGTCCGCTGTTTATGTTTTGGAGAAACACTATGCATGTCAACAAGCACTTGATAATAATGCATGACCACATAATACACATACTAATAAATATATACATAAAAATGTCCTAACTCTCAAAGAAACATAACATTCTATAAACTGTGAATATTTATAGTTTATTGGTATAAAAGAAGGTACAAATATACAATTGAACAGTTTCATTAAATTTAATATAATATTTTATATGATAGAACTGAAGACTACTATATCTTGTATTAATATGTGAATCTCATATATAGGAAAGCATTGAGTGCATTACAAGTGCCCAGTTTCCCTTTTTTAAGATGAACACTGATTAAAGTACTAATAGCAAATCCAAAACTTCCATTTACAGACAGAAAAAAGTACTTCAAGAGTGATGTGCATGCTGTCTTTGTCCAGCATCTACATTTACTGTCATCTATGTTACATTATTTAAATTATCATATATTTTGTCAAAATCTAAGATGGAATCCCCAGCCAAAACTCTCTACTTTCAGATTTAGTCAAGTATTGCACTGCCCAGGTAATAGGAACAACTCCATAGCAAACAAGCTATCTTAGGATGGATACTGCTACAAATAACACCTAACATTCCGATGACCTCCTACAAACCACCACATCTGAATAAAGAGTAACACATTGTAACCCACAGCATACGTCCGTTTTTTAAATTTAGTTAATCTGATTGTTAGTTAATCTGATGTAACAACAACATGGAATATAAATGCACAAGACCATAAGACGCACCTCAAAAGTTTTTGAGAGAAAAATAGGGGAAAAAAACAGCCCAGCCATTCAGATATCAAATGAATATACAGAATGCTCCAGCAAATTAGGCAGGAATGGGCCATGCAGTATTCACTCCACATTTCTCCAGCAGTGATGGCCGAACTTCGGCCATGTCTGTCCGCGAACGGGTGGATGGGACTTTAAAAAAAAGTCCGCCGTCTGCCCATTCGCGGGCAGATTCAAATTCCCCGCCTCTAGGAATCTGAAAAACCGGATGTGACGTTCCTGGTTGTGCTAGCCGGATGTGACGTCACTAACGTCACTTCCGGGATTACGAGCCGGCTTTTCACTGCAAGACTGGGTTCTCTACCTGGTCTTCAGTAAAAAGATTCTTTCTGGAGTGGGATCTCGCTGCTCCTGAGGAGGAAGAATAGAGAGCCCCTTCTTGCCGGCGAACAGGGTGGTTCAAACACCCGTACTGCTCACCGGCGAGAAGGAGGGTGAACATGCATGTTCGCGGCCGAACTGTCCACCTTGCGGGCAGATCGGGGCCACCACTATTCTACAGCAAAGAGGCCAGGGGGTGGTCATTGCTACAGCAGGGTGTGCAGAGCTGAAACTTTAGCATGTGTTTATGCACTAGCAGTACTTTGAAAATGCTAATTAACTTGTAAAGAGACACATTTTACAAACTGGCACAGAACAGCTTACCCATGAGCAGCTATTTACATATGGGAGGAGATATAGGAGTCTTTGCCACAAATGTTTTTATTGCAATGCAGAAAGTGAATGTAAATATACAACTCATGCCATCTAATTGTACAGTTTGGTGGCTAATATGGCATGTTAGTTTTCTTCTCCCGGTGAACTGTACAGGTGTTCGACCCGCAACGTTCGCCGGCGAGAAGAAGATTAGTAGTCTTTTGCCGGCCGGATCAGGAGCAGAAAGAGCCGTCCAGGGGAAGAATATTTTTACTAGAGACCAGGTAGAGAACCCAGTCTTCTAGTGAAAAAGATCGGCTTTAAAACGTAAGTGACATCGGAATCCGGTAATCGGAATCAGGAACTGTGCGTTCCAGTTTTTCCAATTCAAAATCTCCGCGAACAGGTGGGGAATTTTAATTTCCCCACGAACAGACGGACGTCGGACATCCGCCTATTCGCGAATGTACGTGGCTGATGTTCGCCTATCACTATTGGTCAGTGTGTGTTCAGAGAATGAGTACTACTAGTGCTAATTCCCTATTGGCAGTGGCTTTTTGGCTTGGCTGGAGGAATTGGAACAAATGTCTGCCTCCCGGGCTGCATAGCTATTGCTCCCAGGATGGTTGGGACTAAAAAAAAAATGTTTTACATCTTCTGCCCATAAGACGCAAGGAGGCTTTTCCATTGATTTGAATGGTAATGTTAATGTTAAATTTTGATCTTAATGGTAAAAAAAAGTGTGGGGAAACTTTTTATAAAACAGGCCTCCTGTAAGGTCTTCAATGAAACATAAATGAAAGCAGTTGTGCAATATTGTTTAGTTACATTGATTTGCAATCAGATATTAAAATACATGTGTACATAATACACATAATTTTTTACTGTTCAGGACCATTAATAAAAATTCATCATGTAACGTTGTGGCTCATTAACATATCAATACAATTATACACATGAAACCTGATGGGAATGAGAACAAGGTAAAGAGAAAAGAGAAAACTGCTGAATTCCACAGTGGAAACCAATTTCCTCTTTCCTAACCAAAAGCTATAATTATCATCTACGCATAGTCAGTTGGGGAAGGAATATATAATACCTTGCTCTACTATCTGAACTGGTGATATGACATCGTGATGTCACTAGTTCTAGCAATTTACCAGGTTACAGCCTCTGAAATAACGGTTCAGCACACAAAATTACTGCCTCTATCATGAGTAGGTGACACACATACTAAGCATTAAAGAGTAAAACACTTTTGCAGACTCCTTGTAGTGATCTATGCACCTTAACATTTAGCTTATTGCTCTGTAGGGGTGTTCTTCACAATTCAGACACTAAATCTTAACTCCCATGATAGTTAATCGTTCCTGACAGTTGTACACTTGACAATAGAAAAAAGAGTGCAAAATGTGCAATGGAGATGGAATCCTCCCGAGGTCCTTCTTCATCTGTCCATAGTATCTGACAGCACAGTAATTAGTAATTACAGCATAGCAATAGTAGAGTCTGCCAGATTCCTTCCTATTCGGAGTGCAGTGTTCCCCATAGGTATGTGAGAGACCATGGCACACATGCACAGTATGGAATGGCGTGCACAGAAGAGGCCACACAGTAAATATAATGTTGGGTGAAGTGGTAAATAAAGGCTGGAAAGATGTATGAGATTTTATTACATATTTTATCATTTTCAAAGATTATTTTTTATAGAAGGACTACATAAAATATGGGAAAAAATTGTTCATAGCCCGGGTAGCAGTTTATAAATATAACTACCAGATCATGTGACATAATTTTAGAAGCCTATTTTACAGCAAATTCAAATATTTTTAGAAAATAATACAATTTTTTTTGACCAGCTGACTTTGTGAGTTGATTTCAAAGAACAAAGTTACTTTAGTACACCCATTTTGCTTAAACTACCGTAAGTACAAATGTTTCCAGTTTCTGAAATTTGGATTTAATTTATGCAAAAATACATGTGCTAGAACAATAGTTTTCCCATTAACCTTCTCTACATCTCCCGCATTTTGGTGATGATATCTTGTTCAGGGGCTCTGCAATAAATGCCATAATAAACTATGGAGATTTATCTACAGAACCATTTCTTTATTCTGTGAATTGACCTCCATTTTGCCACTAGAAGGTTTATGAAGCCCCTGGGCATTCTGCATGTTTACTGTTTTTCTTTTCAAGCGGTACGGAAAATTAAAACAGATTACAAGGTAATCTGTTTGGATTTCTTACCTGCTTTCCCCCCTTCACCTTCCCAGCATCATCAATGACACAGGGTACTGATGCATGCATGTACATGGTGCCCCCCATCACTAAGGTGGTGGCACCCGGAAGGATGGTCAAGTAAGCCCACATAGAGGGACACTGTGGGTTCACCTGGGACTGCTCGGAGTGAATAGTGTTTGTAAACAAACTTACCCTAAGCTACACTCAGGGTTAACACTGGTTAGGTTAAAACCTTCCTACATAATTATACACTGATAAACTACTAAGATTTAGTACATAAATGTATCCAAGGCAATAAGTTCGTAACCGTGAAGATCTATATAACCAACCTGATGCCCAGGTATTGAATTAACATTTGATATTGTTTTTTGTAATTGTGCGTACAAGTTACATATATTATACGGTAGGTAAGAGAGATATTTAAAGTTCATCTCAATACCGATATGGTAGGTAGGTAAGGTCCACATAAATCAGTGGTTCCTTTACGTTCCTTGCAGAACCCCCCCTCCCGTTTTCTATCTAGGAACATTATCGAGCCCCCTCCCTATTCAAACACAGGTTAAGAATGAGGGCCCGTGCCCCCCTGGAATACCTTCAAGCCCTCCAGTTTGGAAAGAGTCTGTAGTCTAATCTTCCCAGAACAAATGATCAGAAAGTCTGGGTGTGCAGGCAGCCTAAAGCTGGCCATGCACATGTCAACTTTTGAATGAATTTAGTTGTGAAGTGTGCTTTAAATATTGATCAGTATAACATCAATTGATTGTGAGACCTCACAGTGTGATCGGTTAAACACAATCATTTCCTTTATTTACATGGGTGCACATGCTCCATAGTACCATGGAATACAAATTAATCAAAATACATAGAAAACCCATCAGATACTTGTACGATCTACTAAAATGTACCAACATGTCCAATCACTTTTTTTATGGATTTTATGTTCAATTTCCAGCACTTTTGGTCCATTATACCAGGTGGACAGGAAACGATTTCCAAACTAAATCTTTAAGTCAATCAAATGGAAATATCCACCGTGTATGCCTACCTTAAACCAGTGACAGGTTGTATGAGTTCAGCCATCTCCCATAGTTGTTGATGTTTGTTTACAATGTATTTTTAGCTCCCCAGGTTCAGTTAGCACCAGGGATTGTCGTGCACAAATGTTCTCAGTGTGTCACCTTATTCCATCTGCTTTTCCTGTCATCTACCAGTGCAGAACAGTTAGCAACATTCAATGAAAACATTCGGTCCTCTATTATTTTACTAATTGTGCTCTTCAGAGGAAAACAAAGAGCCTTGTCAGTAAACGCTTTCAAAGCCCCCCATTAAAACTTACTTGTCAAGCTTAAGCTAAATTACTAAGCGAGAAATTAACTCGGGGTTTGGTTTGGCTTGCTGTACATGAATATTCTGTAGTATGTATAAATAACCGTTTTATTGAATTTTTTTTTAAGTTATTAGCTGCATTCGTCTTACGAGTCATGGTCACTAGACTTCAATTACATAAATAATCCTTCATATGGCAGGAACATGCCTTTGTGTGTCTTATTGAATAGCAATACATAGGTGCAGTTCATCCAGTAGCTATTCTACTGACTAATAATGAAGTAAATTTAAATGCTGCCTTTTCTAACCTTCTATGGAAATGCTATTGCCTGGCTGTCAACGCTAATTAATGTGTTCAATACTTGTGTTTTACTTTATCAATATATTTTAGTATTTAACATCATTCTGTGATCACTCATGAAATCATTCTTCCGCCATTGATTATAGTGGAATTCCAGCACATTTATAAGATGGATGTTGCTTTTTATTGTCTGCATGTCAATTCTAGAACAGGGGTGGGCAAACTTTTTGACTTGTGGGCCACATTGGCTTTTCAAATTTGATAAAGGGACCGGAAAAGAAAGCGAAACAAGCCGGATCTTGCCCCCAGGCCTTAGTTTGAAATGGTTCTATACAAGTCACTGAACCATTCACACATCAGGTGCATCAGCAGTAATGGGGTAGTCCTACTATAGTAAGTAAAAAATTCAGGGTTTTTGTAATTCATCTTAGGAATGCTATGTAGGTTGGATATACTTTTCTAAACATAGAGATATCCTTGAGTTGTAAGGTCTGAATTTGGAGATTGGAACCTGGATTGGAGTAATACATATGAACAGCCTAGGGCTGTGATGACGAACCTATGGCACGCGTGCCAAAGACAGCACGCAGAGCCCTTTCGATCAGCACACATAGACAGAATGTGTATCAGCGTGTCTGCAGTCTGTCTCTGATTGGTGGGGATGGGAGTGGATTTTTTTTCAGCTTGGATAACATCGTATTCCTGAGGTGGACAAACAAGCAGCAGTGCCATCTTGTCACCATACTGATATTTTCCAGGAAATTCAAGGTATTCGCCTACTTTTGTTTTATTGTTTTTTTGTCTTGTTGACTGTTAACTGTCATAAAAGTTGTTTATTGATGGACACTTGTGTTCCTCAAGTGTGTCTGTCATCTGTGATGACGTCATTATGATTAGTTGACTTGACTAGGACAGCATCATAAAAAGTGCAGCCACGGTCTCGGAACTGGCTGTAAATGAAGATATATCAATGATTCTGACATGGTGGTGAGGAGGCCGCAAGTTCCTCTCAAGTTCTGTGGGGTTTCTGAGCTCCTTGCTTTCTCCTTATTCCTGTATTGGGGCAAAATTTTAAAAAGTTTTACATTTTAGCGCCATTTCCCACTGGCGCTTATGTGGCTGTGTCCAGATTTTTGGGCAGTAACGTCCGTTACTGGCAAAAAATCTGCATCTCCAATTGTTTAAACTAAAACCTTAGTATTCAGGTTAAATTGCCATATTGGCACTTTAGGATAAAAAGATTTAAAAAGTACCGTATTTTTCGCCATATAAGATGCACCGGCATACAAGACGCACCAGCATATAAGACGCACCCAGTTTTTAGGGCAGGAAACCCAGAAAAAAAAAGATTTAATACGTTTTCACATCAATTGGAATAATGCAATATTTTCAGTCAATGCAATATCCAATTCAGCCAGCAGGTGTCACTAGCAGCAGTAAACTCTCAGCTGAACACACGTCATCTCTACACTGTACACAGGAGGAGGAGGGGAGCGGGGCTGCAACTTCTCCTTTAACTGTGCTGTGTCCGTGGGGAGTGATTGCTGTTCCCACGGACAGAAGAGAAAAGGTAGATGCAAGTTCATCTATACTGTTTTCTTTATTTCCTATACCAGTTCAGGGCTGGCATAGAAAATTATACAGTTCAGGTGTGAAAGTCGGCATTAGCCGGCAACTCACATCTGACAGCTTCTCCAGCTCCCCCAGCTGATCTCCATGCCGGGAGAGCTGGCGGGCAGCCAAGGTGCGGCCAAGTGGCAGTGGGGGTCGTGCATTCGGCGTATAAGACGCAAGCACTTTTTGCCCCCAATTTTGGGGGTGAAAAAGTGCGTCTTATATGCTGAAAAATTGGGTAGGTTATGTGTTTCCACTTAAAAATCTAAATCACTGGCCTAGGGGTTGGTTCTCAGAGTAAAGCTAGCCATACACGTGTCAGATTCCATGTCCAATCGATTCATCATCCGATCGATTCCGGCGATTCTGCCAGGAATCGCAGGTGTGATCAATCGGCCAATTAAGAGTATCCATCGCTGCATACCACCTTGTCCAACGGATTCCGGCACGATTCCGGGACGATTCCGTGTCCGATTCCACCTCACAAATGGCAACTCCCCCTGATCTGTGCAGAATCGGATCAAAAAGACCAACATGTTGGTTCTCTGACGGATCCGATTCTGGGCCCCCGAACGATCGGACGTGATCGGACGGACAAGGTGGGCTGCACACGATTCCGGCACGATCAATTCACGTGCACGCGCCCGGAATCGATCGGCCCGGAATCCGGCCGGAATCCGACCCGTGTATGGGGGCCTTAAGGGCCACTACACAATAGCAGTGTTCCATTATGTCCTGGCAACACTCATGTTAGCATACACACAACACGGTGCTACCACAATATGTTGTGCTTCACAATGTCTTACATACTAGTTTATGGGAGATGCTTGCACTGTCATAATAAAATGCATGCTACAGGGCGTTATGAAGTAACGCACAGTGTTTATGTATTAATAAATAATGCATTTCCTATGGAAACCTGTTTTACCATGCGGTAACAGCACTGCAATGTAGCTAGTGTAAAAGGGCACTTAACGGTATTCAGAACGTGGAAGTGACACTCCACACTGGCACTTCCCCGTTCCAAAATCAAGAAGTGACACTTCCGAGGGTTGCAGATCTAAAAAGGTTGAGAACCACTGCTATACATGAATCTATAGTCAACTTTAGACTTCAGTGCTAAACTTAGAATAAACCACATGTATATTTTATTCTGGCTGAAAGAGGTAATTGCTTGCTAGACCTTCTCTCACTTTTTCTTCTGAAAAGATATCTAAAACACAACATATCAAATCTACTGATCTTCTATAAAACCACAAATCCCAGCATATGAAACCTAATTACTTGTTTTTAAATCTGATCAGGCAAATCCAATGGAAAATAGAGGTGCCCTGGAGCTAAAATACCTTTTGTAATGGTTTCTTTTTAAAACCCCCTTACTTAGATTTAACAGTGACCAAAAATGCCTCAGAATACACAGTACAACATATATACCTTGAGAGCCTTAAAAGTTCCACCACAAACCAATGCTAACAAGGAGAACAACAGGGAGCACTACTATTAGCCAGTGGTTGCTAGGAGGTTTCCCCAATGGGAAATGAGCACATCAATAACAATGTATTCATAGGTACAAGAAAGGTTATTTGATCCTATTACGTGTAGCAAAATATTGTGATTACAGACGTCCACAATTGAGGTCGCATTTATACCATAACACATATGGCAATGCACAGTGCAACACATTTGCAAGTGAGTTTGTGGGTATTTAAGTGTGTGGTAAAACATAAGGTAAAAGGAACCAAAAGGGCAACTCATCCAAAAACAGAGGTCATTTTCTTTTTCACAATGAGCCACAACTGCCTGTAAGTGAAAACATTGCTGTCTAAAGTACACTAAGTTTTGCCTGCGTAGCCAAACGAAGGGTGTAGGCGTGTAAGTAAGTAAATGAGCCCTAAAATATGAACATGCTTTTTAAATGTCACATTTACTTAGTTATCATAAATTTGGAACATGAATTCACCTTGCATTATACTGCTATCACTTACCCATGTGTTAAATTGAAGAAGCTGATTCATTTCAGAATATTAAAGGTTGATTGCACCTCTCTGTCCTTGCAATGACTAGGCATCTGTCTAATGCTCTGGTCATTTCTCCTTGATACAGTCAGCAAATCTAAAGATTAGTAAGATTAGTACTGCTGGATCATTAAGTACACAAACCATATGCAAGTCCACGGAAGCAATTATCTGTGCAACAATCTTTAAGATCTTCTAAGCAATGCAAGAAATCTGCAATATGAAATATGGTGCTGACTGTGTTAGGTTGCTGAGCTGGAACAAGTGAGCACATCAAGAGATTCAGAGGCTCTGGCTCGACTTGCTAAAGTTTAAAGATCTATGAGATCAGCCAGGTATCAAGCAAAGGTCATCATTGCCAACTTCTTCAAATAGTGGTTTCCTAAACACAAATGCTGCCATTAATACAAGATTTTTGGTACATCAACAAAAAATCATTCATAGTTATTGTTTAAAAATATGCTCAATATATTCACTTCTGTTCATAGATGATAGCCAATAGGAAATGTTTAAATAGGTGACAGAGAGTAGTAAAATATTAAATGTATGGTACACTAAGAACAAAATCTAAGTTACTACCTACTTAGCAAAGAGCACACTAAGTATAGCTACTGATGTTTAAAATCAGGGAAAAATCAAGTTGCTTTAGAGAAGAGAGTTGGGTTTACCATTTTCATTTGTGCAAGTTAGCCAAATGATCGGACAGGTTTGGAAATGTAGGCTTTACTAAAGTGGTGCAAATAATGAGAATATTACAACTTCTCAGAAGCAGTAGGGCAGGGGAACTTGGAATTTTAGATTTACAAGTGCAGCAATAGTGGGATTCAAGGCCTTGGGAAAAATGGCCAGTCCACTGGATCTGCAGTAGACAACCACCAATAAGGAGCCAGGTTCTCATAAATCTGGGCACACACAAGCTTAGATTATTGAGAGCCACTAACCTTGCTGAAGATCACTTGCCCAGCTACTTCTGCCTCATCAAGTGCAGCTACTCTGAACTTAAGCATTATGGGAGGAGGGGGGTTGATATACATGAAGGCCCCCAAGTGATTGTAGGAAAGATCCTTAAGCTATCCTTGCCTTAAGAGAACAAGGTGGTGAATTGTCACTCCTTTATATATCCAATGCAAGAGGTCACTACTAATCATCAGTGAAAAGTATTTCTGTCCACTGACATCTAGAACAACACTCTTCTGTTCACCAGCATGGTAAGGGGATGCTTTTTCTGTGGCAAGGATCTTTTATTGGCCAGTTGGTTCTTGATCAGCTTTGGTGAGGTTTGCATTTCTCCTGTGTTTCTGTGGACTAAAATAGGATCATATTACATTTGGATAATTTTTATTATCACATAATGTAAACAAGACCATAGGCTCTATGGTATAGATATAGTATAGAGATGGTCAAATATTTTTTTTAAATTTCGACGATTTTCGAGTTAATTGCAAAGCCCCTGATATCATCACCATACTTGCTGGAGATGTAGAGAAGGGTTGGGGGTATACTACAAAAAAAAGTATGTCTCTAACAAAAATAGTTTTTGCACAAATTTAGTTCAAAGTCAAGTCAAAATTTCGGAATTTCGACTTTAATTTTTAACTTAATTTATGCAAAAACTAGTGCTAGAGCCAAACGTTTTTTTCAAATGTTCCCACAACCCTGCTCTACATCTCCAGCAAGTTTAAGGATGATACAATTTTCAGAGGATTTGCAATCAGCAACAAATTTAGCAAGTCGAAAAATTCGACCATCACTAATAGAGTATAGTAGAGTATAGATTAGTATAGTACATATTGACCTAAATAACTAGCAAACTCATTAGATATTTATATGATCTACTGAAATTTATTGACACGTCCGGTCACTGCTTGATCAATTTAATGTTCAACTTTTTGGATCCAAATCAACACTTGTGCCTGCAAACCTGCATGAAGCAGGACCTTTACCGTAACACAAGTTTAAATATTAACGGATGCCTCGGTGGGATAAAAAAAGCCATGACCAATTTTCACGGTGGTAACATATCCTAAAATGCAGGCAAGGTGCAATCCAATACAATGCAATCCAAACGCATTGACTATGATTGAATTGGATACCAAAAACTGTATTTTTTCATTGTGTTCTATCCAAAATTAAAGAAAACATAAAAAAGGCATTCTGCTTCACCATGTTAGAGACTTCAGCAAGGAGAACAATAAGTGGTACAATATTATAGTCTCCAAATTTTTCTTAATCACAGAGACTAAAAGTTAGATAGTTAGACTTCAAGCAGCAGTAATACAGCAATGAAGTGTTAGGCACAGTAGTACATGGGCACTCTGAAGGTTGCAAACATCAATATAGGTGTGAAATACAATGCTTGGGGACATAAATAATTACAAATACAAAAACAAATACTGTTTCTATGGAGATCTAAAAGCAAATTGTACTAATACAAAATAAAACATAAGTCACCTCTCTGCTTCGCTCTTCTCCTTCCACCACCTGCCTTGACCCTATACCCGCTGATCTTCTTAAGACCCATTTTACCACCTTGCCCCGGCACTTACTGAACTTTTCAACATCTCCCTTTCCTCTGGTATCTTCCCATCATCCTTCCAACATGCCATTATCCTCCTCATACTGAAGAAGCCATCGCTAGAAGCATCACTAAAGTTGCCCAACGACTTGCTCACTGCCAAGGCCCAATGCAAATATTCTATTCTTCTATGGTTCTTTTATAAGATCTCTCATCTGCCTTTGACACTGTTGACCACCCTCTTCTTCTATAGACCTTGCGCTCTATTGGTATTCGGGACTCTGCTCTTTCCTGGTTCTCCTCCTACCTGACCGACCGCTCTTTCCAAACCTCCTTCAATGGCTCCCCTTCTTCTCACACCCCCCTCCCTGTTGGCGTCCCACAAGGTTCAATCCTTGGCCCGGTCCTTTTCTCCCTCTACACCTCTCTCTTAGCAAACTAATCTCATCCTTTGGCCTGAAATACCATTTATGTGCTAATGACACCTAAATTTACCTATCCACCCCCGCCTTCACTCCCTCTGTCCTGGACATCTCTCAGTGCCTATCGGCCATCTCTTCATGGATGGCTGACAGATTCCTTAAATTCAACTTGAGCAAAACAGAACTCATTTTCTTTCGCCCATCACCTTCCAAGCCTCCACCCAACATTTCACTTACAGTAAATACCACCGTCATCTCCCCCATTCCTCAAGCTTGCTGCCTTGGTGTCACCTCGACTCTGCACTCTACTTTACTTCCCACATACAAAACATTGCCAGATCCTGCCACTTCCATCTCTGCAACATCTCCATGATCCGCCCCTTCCTCTCCCCAGAGACCACCAAACTCCTGGTACACGCTCTCATCATCTCTCGTCTGGACTACTGTAACATCATCCTCTCTGGTCTTCTTCTCACTTCAGTCCATCATGAATGGGACTGCTAGACTCATCTACTCCTCTAACCGCTCCTCATCTGCTGCTCCCCTCTGCAAATCTC
>CM070033.1:138538232-138555027 GCA_036250615.1 Ptychadena robeensis
GGGGGCCCATAAAAAAAATTTGCTATGGGGCCCAGTCATTTCTAGCTACGCCCCTGGTTACATGCTTTCATGTTGGTTACGCCAAATTCCGAATGTCGCAGCAGAGAGACTCATCAGACCAGCTAACATTTTTCCAATCCTCTATTGTCCAACTTTGGTGAGCCTGTGCGAATTGTAGCCTCAGTTTCCTGTTTTTAGCTGACAGGAGTGGCACCCGGTGTGGTCTTCTGCTGCTGTAGCCCATCTGCCTAAAGCTTCAAGGTGTTGTGTGTTCAGAGATGCTCCTCTGCATACCTTGGTTGTAACAAGTGATTATTGGGGTTACTGTTGCCTTTCTATCAGCTCGAATATCCATTCTCCTCTGACCTCTGGCATCAACAATGCATTTGCACCCACAGAACTGCCGCTCACTGGATGTTTTCCCTTTTTCAGGCCATTCTCTGTAAACCCTAGAGATGGTTGTGCGTGACAATCCCAGAAGATCAGCAGTTTCTAAACTACTCAGACTAGCCCATCTGGCACCAACAACCATGCCACGTTCAAAGTCACTTAAATCACATTTCTTTTCCATTCTGAAGCTCGGTTTGAACTGCAGCGGTTCGTCTCGACAATATCAACATGCCTAAATGCATTGAGTTGCCACCATGTGAATGGCTGATCAGTAATTTGCATCAATGAGCAGTTGCACAGGTGTGGCCAGTGAGTGTACACACAAACTGTGTATAAATATATAATATTTTTTTCACTATACAACCACTTTAAGTAGTAGTAAATGTACAGAAACTTTTAGAAATATTGGCTTCTTTTTTTAAGAATGGAGTCAAGTCTTTTTCTGCATGCAGTGTAGTTTTATAGCACAAGGTGTTTATAAGTAACAAGATTCCATGAACTGCAGTGCAGGAAACGTGGCGTACATATTAAGTAATGCATCATTTTAAGCAGAGTCATTTTAGGAAAGCTGCCATTCTCAACTAAAGGGAAAGGAAAAAAAAGCATCTGCCTGGAGAAACAGCACCTCCGGGAGCCATTGATCAGCAGTATTTTGAAATCACACGCCATGGAAGGAATTAGACGGCTTCACAATGAATGAGCCTAAGAATGTGAATATTTTCATTGCATGCAAGTCATTCAGGCTTATTTAAAAAGGAAAGAGAAATGATGAGGAGTGCCCTACAGTAACTCATAGCAAGGCAGATATGGATGTGCCTAATTCTATTTAAACTGGATATAGCATAATTTCACAACATGCAAAATCTTACGGCACACTAATAATCCAAGATGTACTGTAAACTGAAGGAAACAGAATAATATGGACTGTAGCAAAACACTAGCTTCTACTAGATTAGTATGCTACACAAAATTCAAGCACAATACCAAAAATTAGGAATAATGCCAGTTTTGCTGCAATAGTCGCCTTCTAGGTTACGCTGTCTCTTCCACCATAATAATGTAATCTCTCTAGTGCTCAACCCGTACATTGATCTCTTCACCCATGACACCAGCAATGTGGGCTGGGAAACCGACACCCCTCCATTAACATGGAGGTCTATGGTGCGCCTGCTCCTTCGCTGTCAGCGATGATGCAGAAGGGGCAGTCCCAGCTAAATAGAGAATCGCTGCAGCTTTCAGGAGCACGGGTAAGTTTAGATGATCCCGGTTTGGGAAGAGTTTGTTTTGCAAACAAACTCTGAATGAACTGGGTTTGTCTCAAACGCTAGGGTGGTTAACAAAAGTCTTCACTTTTTTGGGGTTACGCTCTATGAGGTTACATTGGGGTTACGTTCTACGTCTCTTTTTTTGATACCTGATTTTCTGAATGAATTGCACAGCATCTGAACATGTTTCCGGAACAATTTCCACCATCTGAACATGCATTTGGAACAAATTCCAGCCTCCTGGCACGTTTGGATTTTTTAAATTTTTTTTTTGTTTTACATATTCGGACCATAAGACGCAGAGACATTTTCCCATTGATTCTTTGAAATTAAAAAAAAAATTGCATACAGACAAGGCCATAAAATGGTACACATTTTATCTGCATGTCTCTTCTGTCTAAATTCATTTGTTTTCCTTGTGTCGAACGCAGAGATTTTGATGCCTGGCAGACACAGCCTATTGTGTACAAAGGGCCTATATCCAGAGAAAACAATGGGCCAATATGGGTGAATGGGGCACAATAATGCAACCCTTAACACAAATAAGCAAAATGCACCACACTGCCCATTGGGCGCCATATATGCATCAAGCCAAATGGAGATAAGCCCTTGACTTTTTCTTTATCTTAGCTACTAAACTCAAATTAAAATAATAATCCAGCAATATAGCTTAAGCATTCAATATTAACCTGCTTCAACACTCAGAGCCAAAACAAGTATGTATTTTTCTTGTTGGTTTAAGATGACAAATATAGAAGTGCCAACCCAGTCGTAAGTGTTTAGATTGGTCTAGACCAGTAGTTCCCAAACTGGGGGGCGCCGGCCCTCATTCTTAACATGCATTTGAATAGGGAGGGGGGCTTGATAATGTTCCTAAATAGAAAAGGGGGGCCCTGCAGGGAAAGTTTCAGATCCACTGGTCTAGGCATAGCAGTCAACCACTGGCTTTTATTTAGAACTGAACCCTGATCAAGAATTTTTGTTGTTCCCAACATGTGTTGGCTGTACATTGTTAATGGCTCACTAATGGGGTAGAATGAGAAGAAAAATACAAAGTAACAACTGTAATGTTATGAAAATCTACAGGACAAAGGATCAAATACCAACTGATGACTAAGAGTTTATTTCCATCTTGCTTTACTTCCATTTGAAAAGACTTCCCACAACTTTGATTTGTGTCAATTGGACGGAAAGTAAATAGCTATCTCATCAATGGGTATCAGAGAACAATAAAAAAACTAATATAAGCATATGGTTTGGGATAAACTTTAGTCCAAAAAATATCATGTGGGGCTTATGTTTAGATCTTCTGTAATAATAAAGTTATCATTAGCACTTGGTTCACTGACAAGATAATGGTTAATTGGAGGCTGTGCGACCTTAAACTACACTAATCTACAGTATAAAGGATATTGATTGGAATTAGTAGAGGCTCATCAAATAGACCTTGGTTTTAATTAAGTAAGCCAAGATATTAACAACTTAGAAATCAATGACAGAATTAATAATATGACCTAATTACCAGCAAGGGCTACCTTCAATTTAGTAATTTCCCTCACTTTTATCTGTCACATGTTTGCTAAGTATTTTTCATCATTCTGTGATATACTGAATAGAAAGATGCTGCATCAAACAAATCATAATACAGGCATACATGCATGGATTCCCATGCATTTGGGCAGGAACCGATCACTGTCAGACAGCTGCCAAATGGACATGACTGTCCGTTTGGATGGTTGGGGACCAAAGTAGAGTGATCGACCAGAAAACAACCGTCTAGGCGGATCGCCATGCGATCGCCATGCTACCTATTTACCCTCCATATTAAGGGTATTGAACCCACGTGTAAGTGGCACTTGTCTCAGCTCTGATCCAGTGTACTTATGTATTTTGCCTTCTCTGCTTCCTCCTTTGCCCTTCATCAACAAGCTAATGATATTTTTGATGAAGACTTTTGTTTTTCATTAACTTTTCTTAGTGCCCGTTGCATCAACACAGTGCCAATCCTTAAAATAGGTAATATTTTGAGCATTAGCCAGATAATTATATGAAATACCTGCTTCTAAAGCTACATTTACATGCATGCACTTTAGATAATGACACCGTGACAGGTCTATAGAGGAGAAAAGCCCGAAAATCAACCTGCAGAGGACTCTTGTCACATTCGCCAGTCGGTTGCGCTAATTGTCCATTTAAAAGGCAGTTAACAACCGCCTGTGTAAATGAACCCCAAGTCATATTGTAAAAGCTGACAATATACAGCAATATCTATACTGTGATTTTTATGACCATAGATACCACTGGTCAAAACACTACCAAAACGTTGCACCTCCAAATGTGCCCCCCGTTCCCCAACATCTGGGCACCCAATAGGCCCGAGGACCCAACCCCCAAGCAGGTACACCAACCTTACGTGCTGCCAGAGATTGTAGCAACACTGTGACAAGTATAAAATTAACACATGGTTCATGTTCTCTATATTTGCAGTATTACCACCTTGTATATTGCTCCTGAAGAAGCAATTATAATATCGCGAAATGTGTGGAGACTAATACAAGGACATTTACGTGACAAGTCGTTTATTTTCAGGCAGTGATATTAAATTTACTTATCTTTTACATTGTTTATGTGTGACTAACTACCGTTAAAAGTCCCAATTTTTGGTATGCCCAGGATAAATTCTTCGGCAACTGAGGTGCACAAGTGCTTGTTTTTGTTCATATTTATGTAATGGGACGTTGGTAGGACACTACATGATTACAGGGGCGCATATAATTTCCATACGGCGATATCTGACTAAGAAATCTCAGTTCAGGAGGGGAGCTTAAACAACTGTTTTAAGATCCATCTGGAGTTTCACTTTAAGATTCTATTGTGACCTTCCTAATAAGTGAGCCATTGAACTCACAAATGCCAATCTGCATGCTTGGCTGAGGTGACAAATTCATCCACAGTTCCATCTTTCAATAATGTCGTCTTCAGTCTTGTTTATGTACCCACTGTCACTGTTCATTACTTCAACTTGTCTTCCTGGCTTCCAAGCATTCTATGTAAAAGGCTGCAGAATAGAATACTGTATGGTTGGATGGCAACCTGTGCCAATACACTTCTAATGCCTTAGCTATTGTCAAAGATGTATCAACCCAACAACTTGTAAATTACCATAATAATTATTTCTAGTGGTCAAGTGCCTAAATTTATGGCCAAAGGTTATTAGGCACCTGACCATAGAGGAACAGAATCAGAATCAGAATCAGATTTATTTCGCCAAGCAGGACAGGTCCTGCCCGGAATTGGGTGTGGCACAGTATACATAGTACATATCTCAGTGTAGTGGGTAAACGAGACAAGAAAGTAGAATCAGTACACAGAAACATCATGCAACAAACAATAAACACACATACGGAATGCTCGGTATAGTCTGCTCAGTAGGATCATGGGACTTGTGACCTGGTCGTTAGGACCTGGTCTGTCTGATCCTTCTTTAGGGTGGAAGTATTCGGAGGGAGTTCAGAAGGTTGACAGCTGAGGGGAAGAAGGAGTTCTTATGTCTCGCAGTCTTGGTGGACATGACCCGAAGCCTCCGGCCCAGTGGCAGTGTGCTGAAGAAACAGTGCGCTGGGTGGGAGGGGTCACTTGCAATCCTCAGCGCCCTTGACCGCAGTCTGTTATTGTGCAGGAGAGCGAGTGAGGGGAGGGGGCGGCCAATGATTATCTCTGCCGTGCTGATGACTCTCTGGAGTTTTCTTCTGTCCTTAGTGTTGGCGCCCTCAAACCAGACGAGGATGGAGGAGCATAGGGTCGACTCAATGGTGGCAGAGTAGAAGTTAGATAGAATCTCCACTGCCATGCCAAACTTCTTAAGCTGACGGAGGAAGAAGAGTCTCTGCTGGGATTTCCGCTGGATGGCAACGATGTTGGTTTTCCAGCTGAGGTCGTTTGTGATGTTGGTGCCCAGGAAGCGGGCACAGGGTACCCTAGCCACCTCCTCTCCATTGATATAGATAGGGGGTGAGTGTGGCCAGTCTTCCTGAAGTCGATGATCAGCTCAACAGTTTTGGCAGTATTGAGTACCAAACTGTTGTCTTTGCACCAGCACAGTATATCCTCCACCTGCTGACGGTACTTTTGGGTATTGTCCTTTGTGATGAGGCCTACAACTGTAGTATCATCTGAAAACTTAATGACCCTAACAGAGTCGGCTGAGGATCTGCAGTTGTTCGTGTAAAGGGAAAACAGCAGCGGGGACCGGATACAGCCTTGGGGGGCACCTGTGTTGATGATTGTTTTTCCCGAGTGGATGTTACCCAGCCTGACGAGTTGGGTCCTATTTGTAAGAAAGTCTGTGATCCATGAGCGCAGGGAGGGATGGATCCCAAGTACAGTCAGATCTTCTTGTAGGGAGCGTGGGCAGATCGTGTTGAACGCCGAGCTGAAGTCCAGCAGTAGTACTCTGCCGTGTGTGTCTGGTTTATCAAGGTGGTTGTGGATGAACTCCAGACAGGTGTTTATAGCATCGTCAGTGGACCTGTTTTCCCTGTAGGCGAACTGGAGGGGATGCATAAGGGGCTTGGTACAGAGTTTAAGGATGGATAGGACCACTCTCTCCAGGGTCTTCATGATGACCTATGTCAAAGCAACTGGCCTAAAGTTGTTGAGGTCGGAGACACCCAGTTTCTTGGGGACAGGTATGATAACTCTCTGAAAGCATGCCGGGACTTTGGCCTTTTCCTCTAATGACCTGGATAATATATCAGTGAGGATGGGGGCAAGTTGCCGTCCGAGCACGGTCTTCGGGCAGCCCGCCGCCGGACACGCCCTCAGCCGCCGATCCGGTGCCTTCCTGCATTCAGCGCTGACAAGGCGCAGGACGTCCTCCCTCCTCCACCTCAGGGAAACATCCCAGTTGCTTACCTACTCATGGGCAGGGGGGGGTAGCTAGTGGCCTGTGCTCTCTGGTGGCTGCCGGCCCTCAAATCTCTGTAGAACCTTCCTGAGCTCTTCCGCGGTGTCCATACTGGGTTACCCCTGTTGATGGTTGGGCTTGTAGTTGGTGGCAGCTTTTAGCCCTTTCCACACAGTCAGTGAGTCATTGGAGCGCAGGCTTTGTTTTAGCTTTTCTGCGAACGCTCTTGGCAGCTCTCAGTTCTATTTGAGGTCATTCCTTGCTCTCCTGTAGTCAACCTTGTTGCCCGCCCTATGTGCGACTTCCTTTGTGCGAACAACCATGAACAACCATGACACCTCACCATCAAAGCTTGAACAAGTTAAATTAGTACTTTAATCAAGAGTTCTGGTGGTTGATATGTTTTAAAAATGTTTACTAGTTTATTGCAAAGCCAATGAACATAGTACCATCACCAAAATTGCTGAAAATTTAGAGAAGGGTTGTGTGAACATTACAAAAAATAGTAAATGCTCTAGTAAAGTGGTGCCCACACCAGGGAAATATTGTAGGGGGGATGCTCCAAGGGACGCAGCTGAAGGGGCACTTGGAGCCCACTCTGTGGGCACGCCTGCTGTCAGCCAGAGATGGTCAGAGAGAGGGGAGAGCTACAGCACTCCATATTGGCTTTCCCTGCTGACAATTCTCTTCTGCCTCTGCCAATCATCCAACAATCACAGCTATCTATCTGTGCAAAATTGGCCACAAATTGAAAGTGCCCTCCTTAAATCGGGCAAAAAATCATTACGACATGTCTGTAACTTTTAGAACGATCTACTTAAGCAGTGTACAGACATGTAGATATGGGCCAGATCGATGGCCACTTCAAGCGCTGTGCGCACTCACGGCCATCTATCTGGCCCATATAATACAGCCATCGCTGTTTTCGAGTGGGACAAGACTATTAAATAAGGCCGATGTCCATTGCTTTGCATGGAAACCGCGGGTCTCCATGCAAAGCATCAGCTGAGCAGAGAGCAGAGCTGTCTCCCCAGGTCTGCCGATATCTGACAGCAGTGTGATGACTTCAATATCGAGCCGCCTGTACCCTGCTTTACTTTCACTGGGGACCTGTGTCCCCATCCAAAGGCTGGATCACAAAGAGTGCGCAGCTGATTCTCGGAGCAATCTAAACGTGTATGGGAGGCTTATGTCATACAGAAAAGTGTTCAAGTGATACCCTTTATTGTTTAGTAATAAAGCAAGATTTTGCGACGTTTCAGAACCTTTGTTCAGACTTCTAGGGATGTGAGACATCCTGAAAGCATGCTTCTTTAATTACTTCAATAAGCCAATAAAGGGTATCACTTAAACTCTAAACTTTCTGTATTCATATTCATTGATGGCCAACACGGTACAACACTCTACTATTGTTATTTTTGTAGAGAAACAATCATTTCTATTCACTGTAATTTTTCCAACTCTGGTTTTAATTTTAACATGTGAGCTGATCAAACACTTGACTGTTTGGAAATGCATAGAATTCTTCTCTTTTTGAAAAAAATCTGATTTTTGAACACAGTCCTGAATAAACCCCTGAACAGTTACCATTCTGTGACAACGCTTCGCTCCCCTCCATAAACCTCCTATTTTAGTACACTTCTTATAAATTCAGAAGCCATACATGGGAAATGAAGGCTGTATCTCATTTATGGGTTCGCCTTTTTCCTCTGGCAGAAGCAGGTGAGAAATTTGCAAGGCACGAACGTAATTATTTGCATTTCCTGGAAATACAGCTTTGATGAATAAGGTGGTGCTGCGGATGACATTGAATGATTTTAGTGAGGCACATAGAAAAATAAATTGCTTAGGTAATATCATGCAGGAGATATCCAATGCCTGCATAGCTGTAAGGAACGGGATATTGTGGATGCAAGACACATCCGGCTCACCCACAGAAATCACATATGTACGTGTACAGCTTATTTACAGTATACTCTATGGAAAAATAAAAATAACATAACTCAAATGTTCTGAACCGCTCCATATGAAAGTCATATAACACAGCAAGATAATAAATATAACACACATGTGTCGGTGGATACTGCATCACATAAAATGCAGCAAACTAGATATACTAACCATGTGTATTCTGATCTCAATATAAGGAGATTTCTGACTCAATATAAGGAGATTTTCTTCCACAGCATATTTATGTAGTCATAAAGCACTGGCAGTCAACTCCACCTTGATAAAGGGGGGGCTTCATTTGTGGCCTCTAATATCCCCAATTAGTGATGGCCGAAAAGTTCCCCCGGCGGACAGTTTGCGGTGAACATAGCATGTTCGCAGTTTGCAAGGCCAGCAAACATTATGGGTGTTCTACCCGCCCCCTATAATTTAACATGGAGACAAAGTTTGACCCCTCACCCACAATCAGGTGGGACAGTACAGCCAATAACAAATGTTTCCCTCCTGGAGGACATCTCTCTCTATTAAAGAGCAGCCCAGCATCCATTTTACATTTATCATGTGTCTGTAGTATAAGATAAATAGAGAAAGCTGCTGCTGATTGAGGGATAGCTTAGCTACTTTGCTATTATACTCCATCCAGTGATCTGCAGCTATAGATAAGGTGTTCTGTAATATGTTGTTCATCATTACTGAGCCCAAAAAATCCTTTTTTTTAGGGTAGGGTATGCTTTATTATGGGACCTATGGGAGTTGTAGTTCATCATCAGAAACTAAAGCAGGACATTGCAGATAGATCTGACTAAATGCAAAGTACCGCAGAAGGTACTGTCAGGCTGGTAGCCCACTCCAGCTAACTTTTGTCAAAATCTGTAATGTAGATGTGATTTCTCGCCATTACATTACCATTTAAAAAAATCTGTATTTTTAGGGGGGAACTTTAGCCATTGATCCCCCTCTGGCATGACACTGTCCAGGTGGTTGCACCCTTTTGACACTTTTTTTTATTGGTATAGTGGGTACAAATATGACCTGAAGGTTTGAGAATTTCGCCCTCTATTAAAGTCAATGGAGTTTTGCTGTGAAAATGCGAACGGCGGGTATTTGCAGAAGTTTGATTCGCTTGTTCGCGAACAGTCAAAGCTGATGTTCATCCATCACTTTCCCCAATAAGGATTTCTGTTTGTTATGGCCCCTTAAACCTGGCTAGTCCCACACTACAAGGTTTAAATACTTGCTCACTGCATGTATGTTAAAAGTATACCTGATTAAAGAGTGGGTGGAGAATGATATATATATAATGATACAAAGAAAACACATATGATATAGCAGGAGAGGTAAATTGGATGAAGTGGCCAGCATCTGAGGACTTTTATGGTTACAAATGACAATGGGAATATAGGGATGATGTTAGGAGATATAAACATATGATGTTAAAATGATATAAACATATACATGTTAAAAATTCTGGAGAGGGTCCAAACTTGGGATAAGTGGACACTGGCAACCGAATACAGAAAGTGGCCTGACCCTAGGCATACCACACATGGATACATATATTAGTAGTTACAAACAATTAGGGAGAGGTCTGGGTCATCTGACCCCTGTTGAGAGTTCCCTCGACACGTTTTGGCCCTCTGGTGTCGGTCTCATCTGGAACACAGATTTTGGTTACCTTTGGCAACCGAACAATAGCTGTAACTATGTTTTCAAGCTAGGACTTGCTCTTTCCCTCCTGATGAGGCTGACAACAGAGGGCCGAAATGCGTCGGAAAACGAGAAGGGGAAGAGGGATCGGATAACCCAGACCTCTCCCTAATTGTTTGTGACTAATGATATATGTATCTATGTGTGCTATTCCTACGGTGGGGCCACTCTCTGTGTTGGGGTGGTAGTGTCCACTTATCCTGGAAGGGGCCCAAGATTGGACCCTCTCCAATTTTTCACATGTATAATGTTAATATCAACAAACTGTATCCCATAACATCATCCCTCTGTTCCCATTTCCGTTTGTAGCCATAAAAGTTCTCAGAGGCTGACCACCTCCTCCAATTTAGCGCTGCTGCTATATCATATTTGTTTTCTTTATGTAAAAAGTATATTCAGGTACCTCTTTTATTGTTCCCCCACTATGAGCCATGAGGGAGCCTTCCACATAATCCTAAACAATGCAGATCTCTCTGCATTGCAAGGTAAGATGCCCACTCTCTCCCATCTGTGCAACATGGAAGATAGAACTGCAAAGATATAAAATTACTCTATTTACATACCTAGAATTAAATACTATTCAAACCTGATGTGGAATTTATCCCATTATAATTTACTGAACATAAAATTCAGCATTACAATATCAACACAAAATCCAAATAACATTGCTATAGACAAAGTATACACATAAAATATACATATGCTTTAGCCATGGCTAGCAATGGAATGTGTGTAATGTGTGTGTGTGGAATGTATCGGGTAAATTCGAATCACACTTCCTTCCAACCATCCTGTCACCTCTGTAGCTGCCACCTTCTCCTGTGTTTGGAAATTCCTGGTCCATATGTTCTTGTTCATTGTAAGCATGAACTACTTTCACCTAGTGTTTTAAATTACTCATGCAGCTTCACTGTGAGTATAAGGTAGAATGAATGCTACTGTCACGGGGCAGCAGGTGTGGACCCACTGTGCCACGTGTCCTACCTCCTCTAAGGGCGTTGTCTAAGTGAACCCACTCATTCTTCACAATACTCCTGATGGTGGAGATAGACTTTCCCGAGGGGATCACCAGGTCGCTACCTCTTGAGGGAATGTAGGAACACAAGGCAGCTGGTCCAGGGGACAGCAGGGAACACTCCAGGGACACAAGTGTCGTCAGCCAGACAGTGTGGCAGGGCAGCGCAGGTAGCAGGAGAGTGCAGCAGGCAGGTAAGGGTTAACAGGTATCGGTCTCAGAACACAGGCAGTCTCTATCTCACAGGAACAGCAAAGGCAGTCAGTGCTTGGCATAACACAGAGACCTTAATACTGAGGCAAAGCTGAAAGGGCAGGGTTCCTTATATAGCTGCAGGAGGTCCACTATTGGTCAGCCAGGTCACATGACGAATACCTTAAATCCCAGGAAATGACACGCGCTGGTGTTTAAGGAAGTGTGTAGGAATATCAGAATCACTGCTGAGAAGGACACCTAGATCTGCAACGGTAAGTAAGGAGGTGACGGCGGCATACAACAGCTGCCGTTACAGCTACATGGCAGTAGGTGTCATCCATGGCAAGACCAATGCAAACAGAAGAAAGGGACTATTGCAAATACATGCAAACAAGGCTGCAGAGGAGACCCAATGGTCCACGGAGCAGTATGTATGTCACATTTTCGCCAAAGACAACATTCAATCACTATTTCCTGAAAGGTCTGTACAGGGAATTAATTGTATGTTCAACAGAATTTTAAGTTGCATGTTTGTGTATAGCTGTAAAACACACATACACACATAGTATCGGTGGAACTGTAACCTTCCTCCCAACAACTTTTATGGTTACACAACCCCTAGGTTGTAAGAAAGGGAATAAACAGACATACAAAGGCCTGCATTTTATCCTATAAAATTTGTGATGTGATGGATGCTTTATTTTGGTGGTTCAGCATTTCAAAGAGGTAGATTAATCACTTAACTGCTGTTGCATGCTTTGAACTACCAGCTGTTCTGGCATTTTAAACCACAAAATATATCCTCTAGAATTAGGGAGGACTTGGTTATTTTTTAAACAAACAAAACATGGTGTGTTTACTGAAAAATTCATTTATACAGAGATTTAGAATCTGGATTGATTCAATTTACTGGAATTAGGAGAAAAATCGGGTGGTGAATAGTACAGATGTTAAGATGACAGAGTGCACATTGCTAAAACCCTCCATACACCTTACAATCTTACCACACAATTTCTGTACAACTTTTCTTCTAACTAAACCATGTAATATGAGGACCTTTCTAAACCTTCCAATCACTATGTATTCTATCAGGGAGGACATGGCACTACATAGTTGTTGGTTGGTTTAAAGGACATTGTATGGAGTGATCTAAGGGTGTATGGAGGGCTTAAATGATCCATGGAGCACACATAGAACGTCTCAAAACTGCATACAAAGAGATTATGCACACATCAGGGAACATTCAATCACAACAAGCAAACTAACATGTCCCCCTCCTTTCCTTCTTTAAATAATCACAGTGTAAATAACACTTTTATTTACTGTTTTACTTGATTTCTTTTATTTCACTATCAGATAACTTTCATTTACTAAGTCACATGACACTCCAGTGCGCTGTCCTACTCCTCTTTCATATAAAAGCTTTGGCTTTTGTCAAGTGTTCATGTCACTGTGGCATTGGATCAGTGGTCCCTCTCCCTCCAGAACTAGTGCTGCAAGATAACCCAGGGATCAATGTGCTGCCTAACAAGGCAAGAAATTAAGCATTATGCCTGCCATACACCCAGAGATGGGTGCCGACAGACATGCTCCGATATGCACCGGAATCACGTTTGCACCCTGGTGCATTATGGGGCTCTTTCAGTCGGCCAGCACCCTTTGTGTGCTGGTCATTAGCTTCAATGAAGACGCCGGTCTTCATTGAAGCTAATGCCATTGGCTTCCATCGGCCAGAGATTATCGGACATGTCCGTTCTCTGGCCGGCTGAGCTGTGGGGCGACAGGCATCTGTCGCCCCATGTGGGCACATGCCGATAAGCGGCTGATTTTTTTCGCTGATCGAGGGCGCGAGCGCGCACGCCCGTCGGTCAGGTGAAAAATCGGCCGCTTATCGGCATGTGTATGCCAGGCATTAGTTGGAGAATGTGTTGGGGATAGGGCAATACAATTTAGTTTTTTTGTCTCATGAAAGACTTTAATCACAACACACAACAACAGTCCTCTCAAACAATACAGTACACTTAAGCCCCCCATACACCTTAACATTGATCCATACAATCTCCATTAGATCTACCAACAACTGTGTAGTATAGTGGCCTCCCTGATAGAATACATAGTGATTGGAAGTTTTAGAAAGGTCCTTATATTACATGGTTTTGGTAAAACAAAATGTGATTGTACAGAAATTGTATGGAAAGAGTGTAAGGTGTATGGGGGCCTTTAGCCAACACTCAGACTTTTCACAAATACATCAACCAGAGAAAAAAAGATTCTTACTGCTCACAAAATAAATAACTTTGAAAGAATCAGGAGTATAAATATCTTCTAATATTTAACAAATCACAGATAGGACTACCTCCACATGTATGTTAGCCCAAAAAGAACTGCAAGGATGAAAATCGGCGTGTACACTTAGATAGACCATTACCTATTGGGACCTCCATCGGGCCCACAATAAGAACATAACCAATGAATGCTGTCTTTTGTAAACAATGAGCATGCTATTGACTTTCTCTGTAAGGCTTAGTTTCCACTTGTGTGGAAGCCGGCTTCCTCTGCCAGTTGTGACAACAATAATAGGCTAAACTGTCATTGCATCCATGAGCCCATATTAAAATCTGAATAGGGACCAATTTAACTTCCATGCACCATGTCATTAATTTGGGGGGTCGATACAGTCAGGAAAGTTTGAGTCTAAGCATCTGCTTTCCGTTCTTTAGGGCACATTCCCAATGTTGCTCTACCATTTACTTTTTTAGGGCATGGATCTTGGCCCTGCATTGTTGTCATGACATCATGAGTTTTCTTCCACAATTTTGAAATGAAAGGAAACATGTGATCAGCCTTGCCAACCTAAGCTGCTTGTTTATTCTAAAGGTAGCCTTGCACCATTGCTAGATCAATCATTGATTAGATTGGCTAACATCAATTGAACGTACTAGCACACAGTGTGATCAATTCAAAACAGATTAATAATTTTCCCAAAAACGTTTCCTGCGCAAGCTTTATATAAGTGGTTTCCAACCTTTTTTCCTTAAGGCCCCCCTTGCCTGTGTCCAAGACTAGCCAGGGCCCCCCTACTCCTACCCTTATTAAAATAAATTTTCATGGAAGTAACTGGGTTAACTTTCCCTCCCTCCTAACTTGCATGCACACATCTCTCTTTATACCTCCAGCAATTATGGGGTTATACCATGTTCAGATACTTTCTAATTAACTGTCAGAATCAAAGTTACATCTCTAATAAAATGTCCACAAGATGGCACTGGCACTTGTTTACATTTCATCAGCCTGAGTCCAGTTTAGGATTACTACTTTCACTTTTGGTTTACAGAGAGAGTGCGGAGGGAAGCACAGAGTTTAGCTTGCAGCCTCTCTCTGTCACCCCCCTTCACTGCTACTGAAGTTTTCCCCTCATTGCAATCTCTAGCATCCCACCCCCCGAGAACCACTGCTCTATAGTACCATCAGATACCAAATACCTAGAAAAGCCACGTTCGCTGGCGAGAAGAAGATTATTATTCTTCTGCTGGCCGAATCAGGATCTGGCCAGAGGAAGAATATTCTCACTAGAGGCCAGGTAGAGAACCCGGTCTTCTAGTGAAAAAATCGGCTTTGAAACCGGAAGTGACGGTAATTGGAATAAGGAACTGTGCATTTCAGATACCTTAAATTTCTGATACAAATTCCTCGTGAACAGGGGGGAAATTTGAAATTCCCCGCGAACAGGCGGACATCATACTTTTCAAAAAGTCCGATCTGCCTGTTCGCGAACAGACGTGGCCGATGTTCAGCCATCACTAGCCATCAGATACTTGTACTATTTACATTTGATTTACATTTCCCATCTTGTCTGATTAGTGCTCTGTCTATTTTACGCTCAATTTCCATCACTTTTGGTCGATTTAAAAAGGAGTTAAAAGGAATAGATTTAAAAAAAAGATTGATTTATTACGTTGATTAAACAGAATAATTAAACAGTGTATGCCCACCAAGTTTGCCTTCCTTAGGAGCTGCTAAACAATTATGAATTCTGTTTCGCCAATGTAAAGTTCCCTGGGCATGATTTTTTGAAAAAGTTTTCAGATTTTCAACATGAAGAGCACCATAATTTGAAGAATTCAGTAGTAACCATCTCTCTTCCAGAGGCTATCCAGTACTGATGTAGTGTTTCTCATCGTTTATACTTCTTCAGAACTGATGACATGTACAGAGTTGAACACAGGATCTGGAAATGACCTAGCCTTGGGCCGACCAAAAAGCAAATAAATTTTGTAGGATAGTAGTAGAATATGCTATTGGCTTTCTACTGAATAGGCTAGAGGGGGGGGTGACATGATGCCTTTGTGTGAGTCCTGTAAGTTCTTGGAGCAAATACAGTGCATAGATAATAGGTCCAGTTGATATAATTATCTCCAAAAGCTAAGCATTGTGAATCTGCTGGGAATGGACTTAGGCTTAAAAAAAAGAGCAAGAAAAAATAAATCTGCAATTCAGTCCGTGAGTGCTTCCAGCAGCTAAATATTTTCTACGGAGCATTTAAGTAGTCATTAGTGATAGGTCATAAGGGGTCTCAATTGATGGGGGCTTCTCCTCGCAGAAGTAGACACAGCCTGCATGGAAACAAGCTGAAAAACACACAGCAAATTATTGCGTTAAAGAAATCCTGTCCTGCTAATGCATACATTGTTTTCTGTAAGAGCCGGCCAGCGCTGTCTATTTAAACCCAGCTGGGAGAAAACGTGGATTTCCCTGCATTGAATGAGAGCTAAGCCACCCACATTGTTATTGTACGCCTAGCCTCTCGCTGGAACCGTTCACGGCACAAAAAGCTCCGTATGTCATCCGAGAGCAGCGGGGCTTTCAGGGGAATGCAATAATCTTACTGGAGCTATTGAATTGAATCCCGCAATTAAACCACAAAATACCCAATTTTAGAAGAATTACTCCTAGTTTAGACTCGACTTCCCATTTTATTAGATTTGTTTTTCTTAGCAATTATGCATTCTCTTGTGCTTGCTGTAGCTTGTAATGAAGGGTCAAACTGGAGTACACTACTTGAATGCCTTCTAATTACCATCAATGTAAAATGCATTTTCGGAGCACCACCTAGCTGGAGGAAAAATTTAAGAAAAGTACAGGCTAAAATGTACATTCAGATAAATTAAAATGTATTCAAAAAATATATATTTCTACTGCTGTATAAAGTAAAGATAGATAATAGACTATTAATGATTCTCTGAAAAAAAAAACAAGAATATTATCATGGTTGCACAAAAATATGAAGAATTCAGGATCTAGTCACACATGTTAGACTTGTCAGTGTCAGGTTTGTGCTACCAGAAAAGTAGTTATGGGGGGGGGGGG
>CM070033.1:138555127-138579171 GCA_036250615.1 Ptychadena robeensis
ATTTTTAATGCCCAAACTTGACACGTATGTATTGTGCTACCAGAAGTTGTTGAGCAGTGGGTGTTGTGCTACCATAAAAGTCGTGCAGAGGGGCTGTGGGGGAGGGTGCCTTGATTATCTGCGAGTGGGGGGCCAATGCCCGCCTTAATAATGCAATATGCGGGGACTTACTCTCCTACCAGAAGGAACGGCCCGCTATTATCCATAAAAAAACTATGGAGAGTACATTTTCAATGCATGATCATATTTACACCCCTTGGGAGAGGGGTGAGTTCTGTACTATATGTTCACTGCACTTGCAATTTTGTGGAATCACTGTTTATCTGTGTTATGCACATTACTCAAGTGCAGTGGATATATTATGACTCACTCCTTCTTCCAAGTTGTTATAACTATGTAAATATGGATCAGATGCCAGTGCTAGAGTTCTGGGAGTGCCTACCGACATACAGTATTTTTCCGCCCCTGAACACTCTCATGTTGAATAGTGTTTACACCCGGATCATCTGGAAAACAAAATGTAAGAACCTAAAAAGCTGCCTGATTAGTTTTAACTTGATTCTGTGTTCTCATCCTTTATGTCTGTCAACACTCTGCCCATAATGATTACTAGGAGAGTTATCTTGACAAGCTCTTTTTTAGGCAGATGTATCTACAAAGCCGTCAGTCTGCAGGCCATGATGCCAGAATTTAATGTTTGGCTAACTCGTTTTATGATTACAAGAATTTAATTACATGACACATTCGCGATAAGCTTCTGCAATGTCACATTATTTATTTCCATCCATTGTTGCATTAATTTTTCACCAAGATCTTGCATTGATGATGGTAGAGTCTGACCATTGTGCAAAGTCTTCTCCAGCACATCCCACAGATTCTCAATGGGGGTTAAGGTCTGGACTCTGTGGTGGCCAATCCATGTGTGACAATGATGTCTCATGCTCCCTCTTTAACAATTTGAGCCTGATGAATCCTGGCATTGTCATCTTGGAATATGCCGTGCCATCAGGGAAGAAAAAATCCAGGAGCTGACCTCCTTCTTGGAGCACATACTGTTGCTGAACATGCAGTAATTATCCAATAGGAGGCTTGTACCTATTTGCTTGGTTAAATCCATGTGGCTTCTTTATCTGACCAGTAAAGGTAGTAAAGTAATACATTTGCATATGTCTGTCTGTTTTTCCTCACCGACAATCTTGTATTTCCACTTTGTTTGCAGCTGAATCACCATCACATCTATATATCACAGCTATGAATTTGTTTCAGCAGCAGGATAAAAAGTGACCTTTGATTGGTCTCAGTCATGCATAACTGCGTATTTAAAGCTGACCACTGAAAACTGTTTATGACCAGGAAAGATTTAAGTGCTACCTAAACCATTTATCACAGGCTGACATAAGATTTATACAGGTGCAGAGGACCAATTAGCTTAAGGCAGGGCACAGCCATTAAATTATTCTGGGTGTCTGGTTTATAGACTCAGATAATCTGGGTATAATCACTCCTGCCAACCTGAGATGGGATTGTCAATAAGTTATATCTAGACGTTAGAAGACATCTGTAGTTAGGAGCTAGAGAAGGGTTTTGTTTGTCTTTAATTCCACTTTAGCGAAGGGCAAAAATAAAGACTCATGCTACAGTCTGTCTCTAGAATTAACACAGTTCCCTGTAACAATATATTCTATTTTTATCTTTGTTCTTCCTTTATTTTCACTGTCTGATTTGAGGAAGGGGATCTTCCTAATTTACCGTATTTTTGGACTATAAGACGCACTTTTCACCCCTAAAATTGGGGGTAAAAAGTGCCTGCGTCTTATGGTCCGAATGTAGGACCACCCGCAGCCATTTGGACACCGGTGATAGCAGCTTGGCTCCCTGCCAGCTCTCCAGGCAGATGGGAGATCTGCACACAGCCCATCTGAATTGTATTGGCTATATTTGCAGAGCCTCACAGATATAGCAAATGCAGAGCGTGTGTGGGGAAAGCTGAATGCTGGCCGCTTCCTCACACACACAGGTGCGTCTTATAGTCCGAAAAATGGGGTACTCATTGCAGGTTGTTGTTTTTGTTTTTTTTTTTAAACACATTCTTCCCTATTAACAGCACTTCTAGTGCCATTAACAGAACTTCTGGTGGTGGGTCTGCGTTAAATAGCAGAGGCATTTTTCCAATAAAAAGACATTTAAATAAATGTTAGCTGATATTCATAGTACTTGGTTAGCACATAATCAGTACATAATCTAGCTGCCTTGTCTCATTTATCCTCCTTCCTCTCTGTCTTGTTTGTTCCTTTGTGTTTTCGTTTGTAATTATTACTTTTACTAGAATTTGTTCTAGCTGCAAGGAAGTAAGTGTTGTTTCAGCTTAATTGTTGATATTTTTGAAGGCTGAATTCATGATTTTCAACACTAGGTGGGAGTAAGTGTTACACACAGTGAAAACAATACTAACAAACCAAGAAGATGAACAAAGACACACAAATGTAAAGGGGCTGGAGTCAGATTATACACAAATCCGCCTATATATTAGTATATAATATGTACATTCAACCCTTAAACATATTTTGTGTGAAATAGCACCGAATATTGTCAAGGGAACAAACTTTATTACTGGGTTTAATTTTCTCTAATAAAGCAGAGGGAAAAATGCACAAAGAACCACTATGAGACATAAAATCAACCTACCTTTTCAATGATCCCACATCTGGTAACATTCCCTATACATTTAACACTGGACCTTAATGTGTTTCATCTAAATAATGGATTAATATTAGGTACACTTGTTTTACAAATCTTGTACATGTCCCTATTTTTTCACTTGTCTCAAGCGTTAAAGCAAAAAATGTGTAGCACCACCTTTTGTATTACATGTTTCTTATATATCACCATTTGCATACTGTTTTCATCTATAAAACTCTTTATGCATTTGTCATTTACTGTGTGCTGCATAATGATAAAGGTGATCAATGTTTATGAATCAACCTTAAACCACCAGAATTTAATCATTTCATGAATGGCACTAGAAGTGGCCATAATAGGAAGGAATGCATAAAAAATAAGTATAAGTAATGTAAGATCTGTTGTAGCATGTCTGCTCTGCACGTCTTGTGCAGAACTCGCCGCAGAGATAAATCTCTAATCTCGACTGTATTTATTAAACAGAATGGAACGTATTTTCCCATAGAAATCTATTATAAACAACCCTAGTGGGCATTTGTGACATTGCACCCGGAGTTTACCCCTGGAAGCCTGGCAGATAAATATGAAATCTCTCATCCGATTCAAGGCAACAGCAGGTAATATATTGTTTTAGGATTGTGGAGGGCTATGCCACCATCATACCAGCTCAGAGGTAACTCAAACTTTAATTTTACATATGTGAATTTCAAGATTTTGCTTAATTTAATAGTTTATAAAAGGTTTGGTGTCTTCCCAATCATTTGTTTCCTTTTAGATATGCTGCTCATACCTTACACAGTTGTATTTTTTGCCTGATAAACCAGAGAAAGCTTTATCTACAGCAGGGGTGCCCATGCAGTTGATCGTGATCTACTTGTGGATCACATAGGACCCCCAGGAGTAAATTGAGGGATCATGTCTTTTTTTTGTGCTTGTCTTTATTTGCAAAATAATTTATTAACATATATTAACACAATTATTAGAACACTTTTTTATTTGCTTGTCTGTATCTATTGATGGTCAATTATTTTGACTTTTTTTTATGGTTTTATCATTTCATTTTAAAAGTAGCTCACAAACACAAAACAGTGAACACCCCTGATCTACAGTATAGTTTTACTTGACATTTCATTGGTATAATAATGAAACATCATTAAACCAATTAAAATTTATTCTCAACCCTTTTTGCAACACTATCCAGAACTACAAAGAGAATTGAAAAAATACATTTACAAATAAATATAATGTTGTCAACTGTCTGGTTGCCTTTAAAATCCTGCTTTCCCCTTACCTTACCCAGGAGGGGGAAACAGTGTGTGTGTGTGTGGTCGATTTAGTTTATGTTGGGATGTTGTAACCTTGTTTTGTTTGGGGTGATCAATTTCTTTGCAATATATTGAAACATTGAATAAACTTGACAATTATATTTGTAAAAATATAATACAATGTGAATTCCAAACTGGGGATATTTTCAACAATGTTACTGCTGTGCCACACAGCTTTCCTTCTCTATTAAATCTGATAGATAAAATGTAGCCTATTGTTGGAAAATTATAAAAGGAACATACAGCAATTGAGGAATACCCTTCATTTGTATTTTCCCCTGGAGTTTAGAAAGAAGCCAGACTTAAGGCAGGCAAATGCGGCTCGGCTTCCCTCCAGATCGAGGAAACCCGACCAAGGCACAATTACATCATTGTGCTGCAAACAAGCTGGACCGATACCGAGCTGCAGCACTTCTGCGGCTGCCAATCCCGTCTGATACTTTGGATGGAGACCCCTGTTGGAACCCTATTCAACGGAGGCTGCATGGCTCAGTTTTTTTATTGATTTAAGCACAATCGAGCTCTGTGAACATGTTCGATTGTGCTTGAATCTATGAATAAATTGGGCTGTATGCCCAGCTTTACATTTTACATATGCCTGTAACTATAAAGTTAACATTATTTACACATTCTTTCAAAAACAACTTTCAAATTACCTGACATGTAGCCACTTTTAATGCATAGTTTTCACCATCCAATTCCATATCATAGACTCTAAGGGCCCTTTTCACACTATATGTGTTTTTTAAAGGCTTGCGTTTTTTATAGGCATGCGTTTCTGCATATATTCTGTTTTTCATTAAGTTTTTCACATGACATCTGCGTTTTTGTTTTGCATTTGCATTTTTGAACAAATCATTAAAAAGTGAACAAAAAATTCATACAGCAGAGCGTTTTAAAAAACGCATGCAGAAATGCTGCGTTATTAAAAATGCAACGCATGCAGTGTGAATGGTAACATTGGTTGTCTATGTTGTCTACGCTTGCAGTACAAAAACGTGTGTGGTAAAAAAACATGCACACTTTTAAAACGCAGCGCATATGGTGTAAAGGGGCCCTCAATGTGGCTTTCAGTCAGCATAAAGTCCTCATGTTTTAAAAAACAAGCTGGTAGGTCACATCACTAGCTGTCTTCTGAAACAGATATGCTGCAACCTTTTAAAACATTTTTTCTACAATGCTTATGGATACAGAGATAAATAAGGGTTTAAGTAGGTTGTGCAAAAAATGTAATTAATTAAGTGTACATGACCCTGGCCCCAGTTCACTTTAAACTACCTATGCACCTGTAACAATCTAAATTCTTGTAACTGGGAACAAAACTGGGAACAAAAAAGAAACTTAGCAGTTTGCAAATGGCTACTCACAAGTTAGATGTAAAAAACAAACTTACCAAAGTATGTTAGCCACCATGCTTGGAAGTTACACAGAGCACCATCAGGCATAACCTCACCCTACAAAGAAAAAGTAAATGGATAATGTTAATGTTTTTAAACATAGTTAAACTGGACAGGATCTTATAATATTAAAGCTTTGATTTCCTATAAGGACCATTAAAAATATAAACTATGCACTTTCTTGAATTGTTTCTAAAAAAGCAATGTCTTGAGCTTCATAGTTATATATATCTGCAGTGTAAGGCTTAAGGATAGCATACACGTATCGATTCTCTGGAGGGCTGCATGATGCTGTCACTGCACTGTGCTCGAGCTTTTGAACAGAGAATCGATGTGCTCCACTTTGCACAATCAATCCCATTCAATACACCCTCAGTCCCTATCCAAAGTAATGCCAATAAAACAGGGTTTTACCAACATGTTGGTTCCCATGGGGGAATCAAGCTTTCCTTGAGCTAGATCAATCAAGGGCCACAATCGATTTCAAAACTATCAATCACCGGGATAAATAATCTTTCAAAAATTCGACCACTTCGACGATTTCAAGTTAATTGCAAAGCCCCTGAACATGGTATCAACACCAAACTTGCTGGAGATGTAGAGAAGGGTTGGGGGTATACTACAAAAAAGAAAGTATGTCTCTAGCACAAACAGTTTTTGCACAAATGAAGTTCAAATTCAAGTCAAAATTTCAAAATCCGGAATGTCTAACTTAATTTATGCAAAAACTCCATGTGCTAGAGCAAAACTTTTTTTTTTCAAATGTCCCCACAACCCTTCTCTACATCTCCAGCAATTTTGGTGAGGATACCTTGTTCATGGGCTTTGCAATCAGCTAACAAAGTTAGCAAGTCGAAAAATTCGACCATGTTTGCTCATGAAGCAATTGAAAAATCAACCTGTGTATGCCCACCTTAAGGAACTGTACTCTTTGGTGCTGGTCTAACATTTGATTTTCAGTAAAGGCTCCCATACACTGGTCGAATTTTCACTTAATTTTTGACTGATCGATCACCACGTGCGGTAATGCGATCTCCGATCGATCGGCGATAAATCGGGTTCTGCCCACCCTGAACGATCGACTAAAAATCGGATTGTACATTGAACCAACATGTTGGGTTTTTTTTTGGACGATCGTTTGGCAATCGGAGTACCACAGCCCAATGCAGCAGCCTTTCCGATCAATGGATTTTGTGGAATCGGCCATTTTGGAGATCAGCTCATGTTCAAATCGACCACAAATCGGATTTCTAAGGTGGTGTTACATTGATTCCCGATTCGATCATTCGCCGACTCTACCATCTCCTGGAATAAACTTACTGCTGACTTTACTGCTGTTGGTTCTGCTAAGATCTGCTATTGGTTCTCCTAATAATTTGCAGGAAAGATAGCTGTTCTTAAGAACCTGCAAGGCAAATATCTCTACCCTTCAATCATTCCTTGAATTGATTGATTTGATTTATCCGATCACCAGTTCACTCACCTCTTTTCCCAGAGAGGCTACACTCATTGTTTCAGTGTTATTATGAAAATGATTTATTGTGGCCACCCAGGCAAGACTTTTCTTTTGTTCTTTTTTACATAAGGATTATATCACTTTCAGGTCAACCCACAGGGAGAAGAGCAATGCATTATTTGCAGGTTGTTTTAGTGTTTATTTTCCTTTAAAAAGAAAATGCAATTGGCAGCCACCTTTAAGGACAAGTAAGCTTCAATATATTACATTTGGATTTGTGTATGGTGTTGTCGCATGCAAAGAGTGATGTACATCCCAGGTGCCCAACCTGTGGCCCTTTGGGTGTTCTTTGGTGACCCCCCTCAGTCTTTCACTTGAGGCCCCCGAAACCTAACTGTTAATGCATAGGGCATAGGAACTCACCTGTCTGCCAAATGAAAGGTTATGTGCCTCATAGATATAATCAATGGCTTTGAAGCACATAACCTTTGATTATATATAAGACACAAAATGTGCATTACCTTACTACAGTGTTCCCTAATGCTTGAAGTATCATTTAAAACTAATGTTGTTATTTAAAAAATTAAACATAATGTCTTCTAGCTATGCCTGCTGAAATTACAAATGTTTATACAAGTCACTATAGATTAAAAATGTGACCCTTTAGTGATGCAGAGGGCCGCTATTTTGGCCCCCCATATCAACTCAGTTGCCCACCACTGATGTACATGATGCTGCAGAGCTGTCCTTGGTGCTGAAGGAAAGCAATCAGGTGTGTTTTACAGGAAATCCCACCTGTCTCAGATACATCACACTCATTTCTGACCCTGCACACTAGTTTCACAGCAGATACCGCAGATACCACAGATTCAGCTTTAATGGCCCGGAACCAGTATGCAACCATTTAGACATTTTGTGTTGTGACTTCATTCCCTGGGAATCCATCAACATGATCAGATATGAACCAATACATTTGAATGAGTTGCATTTATCTGGTAATCTTACATGGAAAATGCAATTTTTTTCCTGTATCCGCTATATACACATGTATACATGTATTACATATACAGTACACAGTATATTGTAGAAGTGGATCAGAGGTCCCTTGAGCCAACAAAATACTATACATGGAGAGGAATAAAACTACCTAATATTCCTTAGTTTTACCGGATTCCCTACAAATTCTTGCAAAACGCTATACTTATATCGTATATACTCTCTTGTTTTTATAATTCAGCTTATATTCAAGTCAATAAATGAAAATTCCAACATTTTGCTGGCGGGCTTTTTGAGTGAGTGAGAAAATTATTGCTCTACCACATGTAGTTTTTTGCATAAATTAGGTTCAAAGTGTGGTTAAAGTTTTTTTGAGTTGACTTCATTTTCAAATTTTATTTGTTTAAATGTATGCATATTAGGACAGTTGACAGCTCCAGCAAGGAGTTGATTAGACATTAGAGATGGTCGAATTTTTCAACTTGCTAACTTTGTGAGCTGATTGCAAAGCCCCTGAAAATGATATCATTTGGCTGGTAATGTAGAGAAGGGTTGGAGGAACATTTGAAAAAAAAAAAGTTTTGCTCTAGCACATGGAGTTTTTGCATAAATTAAGTTCAAAGTTAAAGTCGAAATTCAGATTTTCAAAATTTTTACTTGACTTTGAACTTAATTGTCAAAAAAACTGTGTTAACTTTGTGTTAGAGACATACTTTCTATTTTGGAGTGTATCCCCAACTCTTTCCTACATCTCCAGCAAGTTTGGTGATGATACCATGTTCAGGGGCTTTGCAATTAACTTGAAACCGTCTAAAGGAGATGTCTAATAGAGATGGTCGAATTTTTATTTTAAAATTCGACCATCTCTATTAGACATTTCCTTGTGTGCAGTGTGAGAGAAGTACCGACCTGCTCGGTGACTGGCATAATCCCCTGTGCAGTCAAAGAACGTGTGAAGCTTGGGTGATAAAACTTCCTGACATTGTAATCCTGGCTGGTGATTATGTATACAAACTTGGGTGCCAGCAACATCTTGCATGGGGTTTGTCAAATTTTTTCTAGATGGCTAGATGGGTTTTTATTTTAAACTTTGACAGTTATTTACCCAATGTACCTCTTTTGGTACAGAAATCTGATTCTCAGTAGACCCCCAGGGTGGTTACAGACTGAATCAGACCATCAGGAGGGTTTTTCTATCCTTCTCTTTTTGAGAATCATCCAAGCCAATGAATGCATTATATGTTGTTTTTTGATGGACACTTGTGTTCCTTAACTGTTTCTGTGATCTGTGAGGATGTCATCGCGATTAGTCAATTCGACTATTAGTGACTGGTGGCTCGACTCTATAAAATCTCAAGTCGTTAATGCCTTAAAATTGCCTTTTGAACTAGCCCCAGTGAAAGGTGAGATTTGTAAACATAGGGTTGAGCTTCAGGCTATATTCACACCGCTGTTTTTTCTTTTGACAGCCACACTGAAATAGAAAAAACGTCAATGTGCTAAACGTTTTAACACATGGTTGGCAAATGTTTTTATTAATTATTTACAATTATGGGCAACCACCAATGACTTTTTTCCCCATGTGAATATAGCCTCTTAAAAAATGCCTCACAAACAATCAAAAGCAAATAAATGGGAAAAAACAACTTACCATAACATATGCAATACTGTCAAAGAAAGCAGCCACAGCCAGACTGAGTATCATTTTCTATAAAAGAGAATAAGTGTTACACATAGTTGCACTATTTATGTGTGAGGTAACAGTGAAGTAAAAATTTTAATAACATAATTCAGGAGCATATATACGTTTGAGGGTTAGTCCATTAAATATGATTGCCACATCATAACTATACAATTAGCAACAAAAAATATATATATTATTGTTGTACCTGGTCCCACTGGTAAGGTACTGGTACAAATAGGATCCCAAGTACATATGATTTATACTTGTTTGTCAAAGACAAATATACTGCATCAGCAAAAAATGTTGAGTAACTATACATGACTGTCTGAATGTAATTGAGATTTTCATTGTATATCCTTGGGAAATGTATCTTTTGTGATACTGTTTAATAAATGTTGTATTTAATTCATGCCTTATATATAGGAGAGTGTTGTACCATGTTAGCCATCGATAAATATAGAGAGTTTGGAGTTCAAGTGGTACTGTTTATTGGCCAACTGAAGTCATTAGAGAAGCAAGCTTTCGGGATATCACAGATCCCTTTTTCAGGCTAATACAATTCTGGTTTTAGAAGCTCACATTTATACACAAATGTTACAAGGAAATAAATATTGTAACAAAAACAAGAATATTTGAATGCCCTAAAATCCCCAAGCTACCAACAGGCACTTACCAGTGGAACCAGGTAGAACATTAATATATTCTTTTCAATAGTCATTTCAACCCATATTTTCAAATGATACCATCTAAAAATGTAAATGTAGTTTTTAAATAATCCTGATAATAATGAATATACATGGCTATTTCATTTTTTACCTTATAAATAAGCTGAACCACGGAGGTTTTGTATAAGTCATTAAATTGCAGATCTCTTCAGAGTCTGGTAAAGTACTCTAATTAGAGATTGGACAATTAGTTAATATGTTCACAGTCAAAAATCAGAGCCGCGATACGGGTGATTAATGAGGAACAAGGGATAAAGCAGACTCATCTCATAAATCCAATATATTCAAATTTATGGAAAGGTGGGAGAACACACATGCAATTTTATCCTGCAATTACAACAATGATTACATGTAATCAAATTCACTCCTTTAAGTGATGTGTCTGTAAAATCCCCAGACTTTGGCGGGGAAATTTGTGCAAGTTTATTTAGCCGGAAAAAATAATGACGTAAATGTCAGTCCTAGAATTGTAATTACAGGTAAAATATTTCTTGCTGAATTTTAACTGGTGTTGGTTTACGCTATGAAATTTTTAAATGAGGTTCAGATTATCTAAGCAGTGGCAGGAAGACTGTGAAAAACCAAGTAGCCAGTGACATAGAGTCACCGAGCATAGCAATTTAATCTTTAGTAGATTTACATATTCCTTGTAAAAGTACATTTGTTGAGTTGGAGATTTGGCAGCTAAATACTATGGTATTTATTTCCAAACATCAGAACAAAGGAGCATTAAAATGTTCTTTATAGCAAACGAAAAATCATTGAATGCTCTATTATACACACCTGGCATTTCGTTTCTATATCAAAAAGTGCCACAAAACTAACCATAATTTTCGGACATAAGATGCACTTTTTTCCATTAAAATCAATGGGAAAACGTCTGTGTGCCTTATAGTCTGATTATGTAAAAAAAACAATATCTCTGCATCCCAGGATGCTAGAATTTGTTTAACTCCCCCCAGCCAAGCCAAAAGACCAATGGTAAGAGGGGGATCTTAGCTGTACCCATAGCAGTACCCATTCTCATTCATATTGTTATCTCCATTCATATTGCAATTCTGCATTGCAATAAAAAAAAAATGTTGTGACCCAGACTCATCTCTCCACCCATATGTGAACAGCTGCTCATGGGTAAGTTGTTCAGCGCCAGACTGTAAAATGTGTCTCTCCATAAGATGGTCAGAGTGTTTAATGAATGGGTACTGCTAGCGTTTACACACGTGCTAAAGTTTCAGGCCTCTACATTTTGCTAGAACTAAGCTCTGCCTCCTGGCACTGGCCTTTTGGCTTGGCTGGAGGAATATAGGGTGAATACTGCATGGACCAGACCTGCCCACTTTGATGGTACATGCTGTATATTCACTTATATATATATATAAATGGGTGTGTCTCTTTTTTTTTGTTATTTTCTCTCCAAAACTATGGGGTGCTTCTTATAGTCTGGTGCGTCTTATAATGTGGGGGAAATAGTGACTTTAATAACATAACATTTCAAATGCCTGGAGAAAAAAAACCTTTTTGTTTCAATATTCATCTTAGCTAGTATCTTCTGGATTAATGATCTCCTAGGGAGTGGTAGCACCATGTAGCCTGTTTTAAGGTAAGGGGTCAAATGTATGGAAGGAAAGGGAAGTCATAGAGAAACACAGTCAGCCTTTACAAAAGTAGCAGAGAGTGTATAACAGTAAATGAGAGAATATCAATTTTAAATGTTTTGATAACTTATACTTGATTATATGATATAACTATGATTATCCCTTGCTTGTGTTGGATGTAAGCTTCTCTCACACAGTCAGGCAAGAAGTAGAAATCAGTCGCATTATCACATCCCCTTTTCAAGCCTATGGAGCTACGTTTTCACTGTTAAAAAAAATGCTTGCGTCTTCCATGCATATTTATGGGAGATGCTTGCTCTGCCCCTGAAGAAATGTGCACAGCAGAGTGTTTTTAGTAAAGCACAGCATTGTGCGTTACTGGAAAAGCAAGTGCAGGTCTAGTGTGAAAGGTACTGCGTTTACACTAGCCACACTGAGTTGCGGTACTGTCCTGCACCGCAGCTACACCACGGCTAGTGGGAACAAGCCATTGAGTATGCTTTATGACACAGTGCTTTCAACACAACTGTCAGGTTCGAACTCAAGGATGCTTTGGTTTCTGGCTGTTGCTCTGTCTGCTGAGCCTCCTGCACTCATGAAGCCACGTCCTTGTTCTGCCTCATTGCCAGATTATTGTGCTTCCTTCCAGTTTCTTTAAAATCTGCCTTTATAATCATCCGTGTATCAAACCTTGACCATGTGTACCTCTAGCACGTTAATTTTTATGGAAAGGAAAAAATATTGTGCATGTGATAACAAGGTATCCCAAATTGATATGTTACAAGGAAGCTGGGTCAGTCACATAAAAAAACACAAAGGGATGCTGATACAGCTGTGGGTATGTGACTAGGCCTTATGTAAACAATTTAGTAAGTGATGTGCTGCTTGAGGCTCAAGGACATAGGAGTTGTTTGGAAGATTATCAAAGGCACTTGCAGGTAGTACAAGGCACCTTAGTAGAGTTGGCCAGTTTTAGCCTTTGTGCAAAACATTTATTTTTTGATTTTGCAAAAACCTTACAGCAGTTAAAAATTTTAATCAGCTCTCACTTGAAATGTTGCTTGTTTAATAAACATGAAAAACATGTTTAAAATCCTTACTTCTGTAAAGAATTCAGGGTCTCCAATAATTAATCATAATTTCAACTTGGCAAACTAAATCACACTAGATCAACATCTACATCTTCCTCTAACACTAATACTTAGCTACCCCAAATCTGGTACAATTAATAGGACTTAGAAATACATACTATATTGCCAAAAGTATTCAAATAATTGAATTTAGGTGTTTATATCACTTCCATGGCCACGTGTGTATTTAATAAGGTACCTAGGCAAGCAGACTTCTTTAACAAACATTTTTAATAGAATGGGTTGCTCAATAAATTTCATAAGAAATTTTCATATTCCAACATGAGTGTGAAACCATCCTGGCCTCCAAAGAGCCTAAACTTGGCCAATAAAATACATGTTATTAGAATAGAGACTGGGAACACCACCTTTCTAGTCCAAGTTCTGGGCCTAAGCTCCCAAATGCTCTATGTGAACAATGCTTAAAAATTCCCATATAGTGATGAGCGGCAAAGGCAATATTAGAATTTGCAATATTTTGTGAATAATTCTACTTATATTAGATTCGATATTTGCAATTTAGAATATATAATCGCAAATGCATTAACATTGCAATTGCCTTCAAAATGAATGGCGACATGCTATATTAATTTTCGCGAATAAATATTCGCAATACATGTTCGTAAAGCTTCCCGGTGCATAATATTGTGAATATTCACGATTGCGAAAATTCTCAACTACCCGATATATTCGTTGAATATATTCACAATTTGATTATTGAAGCTCAACACTATTCCCATAATCACTCCTAAGTCTTGTGGTTACCCTTCCAAGTAAAGCTGTAGCTGTTATAGCTTCAAAGGATGGGTCAGCTCCATGTTAACCTTCCTGGCGGTAGTTTGTTTTACAAAACAAACTCACCCGAAGCTACATTTGGGGATACTTTGCTTTCCCTGGCAAGCCTGCGGATGCCAGAGAGGTTGGTGGCACCATTGACCTGCATGTAAAAATTAAGGTTTTCCACCCCATATCCCCGATGTCAACAATGATGCTGGAGATGTGTAGAGGGGAGCTTTGATTGCTCATACCACATGAGAGGTTAAAACCTACAGATTCAAAATGGTATGTGATTAAAGCTCATGTGTGTTAAGGCAGGTGTCCCAATACTTTTTTCAATATTGTGTACATAAATTAAATACATAAAAATTGTACACTGATGTAATTCTCACAATGCCTCCGACTTCCATTTGACAAAACATGAATAATTAACACACACTATAAATTTTTTTGCGTCAGTCACTAGCTAATGATATGTAAAATAGAGCTGAGAATGCATTTGAATCAATCATTTGAAGTTTCCTAATAGAAAAACAGGGCACAAAACGATTAGTGATTTACATATGATAACAATTATGCTGAATACATGCAATCATACATGATGCATCAATGCGTCATACATGAATCAGTGCACAATACATGAAATCATTAGAGCTTAACAACTCTTGATACCAGAAGATAAAATATTCACTGGTCTTCTAAAACAAGCCCATAGTGTTTTTGTTGCCTATAAAAAATAATGTGCTGCTATATCCCAGTTAGAGAACATTCTTATTACAAAATAGGTGTTGTGACTGGTATACAAAGGTCAATATCACAGAGGTAATATTGAGGCTTGGGTTTGCTCTTTTGTAGACTACTAGAAATTTGCTGCCAACATTTATGGTAATTGCTTTTCTTGTTTTTCCTCTAATCACTGTAGATATATAAAGTGCAGACACTCAAGTAACATGCAACAATACCAATGAAAGATATTGCCACCATCATACTCCGCTGTGGAATGCTGTTCTATTAAAAACAGTTTTTGGCTTACTCAGACATTAATTCATTGGCCAATGTGAAGTTAAGAGGTTTGATGTATTTTTAGCTAGGCTTGAAACTTTTTCTTTTTAAGAAAAGACTGTTTCGCAACCCCATCCCAAGACAACAGAAAGCTTCACTGAAAAAAACACAATCTCTATGATGAATAATGGTAGTGGTGTCATATCAATATCATGTTTCTGGGTTGCTTTTATTTAGCTGGAACTGGGGGCTGTCAGTCAAGTTGCAGGAAATTCTGAACAGTTCCAAATACCAGTCACTTTTGACCCCAAAGCTTCTTGAGAGCGCTAAAAAGGTACTTCACCTTTGAACACATGAGTGTCCCCAAGCATATATTAAAATCAACAAATGAATGGGTTGAACAGATGAACAAGTTTCAGAATTGCCCATCCACCGACTTAAATCCAAAGGAAAATCTGTGAAATGGCAAGAGATGCCTTTGCAATCTGACAGACTTGGAGTATTTTTTAGAAGAAAAGTTAGCAAAAAATACTTAGTAAACATGTGCCATGCTGATAGACCCCCTCACCTCTTTGACATCATCGATGATGTTGAAGAGGTGGACCCAGAAGAGATTGACAGGTCCGCCATTATTCTACATCGTTGGGGGCTCACCAGGGATATGTGAGTATCCCCAATTGTAACCACCCAGGAGGTTAAAAATATGTAATTAATAAAGGGAGCACATTTTTATTTTTCATTCTAACAGGCATGTGTATATTTTTTATATCCACTGTATGTGTATGTATGGTTGTTAAGATTATGCCATACTGAGTATTTTTTTACTGGTTAACTTAGTTGTGCCTATGACTGAAACATGGTGCTCCATGTGTTCTAAAAGTCTCCTTTAAAAACAATCACATGTGAAAAAATAATAGATCATGGATTATCATCGATCACGGATCGATCGCTGTGAAAATCGCCCTCTACATCATAACGTCTATGGCTGGCCTAATTTGCTTTTTAATGCTCTCTGGTTCTATACCAGCTTGTCAAATTTTTTGTGGTAACTTTACCATTAACATATAACACCAATACTGTCACTATTATCAATGAAAATACTTAAGGAAGGGCAGGTGAGTAATGTAAAAAAGAAAAACACAACACAATGTCACCATGAAAACCATAACATTTCATTTTAAACAAAGCTCCATTCCTTACACTGCCTCGCCGAAAAAAAAGTCCCCACCAAAAAAAAGGTTGCGCTCTAATATTTTGTTAGACCGCCTTGATAACGGCACACATTTGCTGTGGCATTATTTCGATAAGCTTCTGCGATCTCACAAGATTTATTTCTATCCATTGTTGCATTCATTTTTACCAAGATCTTACATTGATGATGGTAGAGTCTGACCGCTGCGTAAAGTCTTTTCCAGCACATCCCACAAATTCTTATTGGGGTTAAGGTCTGGACTCTGGTGGCCAATCATGTGTGACAATGATGTCTCATGCTCCCTGAACCTCTCTTTCACAATTTGAGTCAGATGAATCCATGGCATCATCTTGGAATATGCCGTGCCATCAGGGAAGAAAATATCCATTGATGCAATAACCTGGTCATTCGGTATATCCAGGTAGTCAGCTGACCTCATTAAAAGATAATCGCCATGCAGTAACTATCCAATAGGAGGCTCGTACCGATTTGTTTAATTAAATCCAGGTGGCAACTTTTTTGGGCCCGGCAGTGTATATTGTTTGGCAGTAGTTAAGAGAATAATACAGCATTTACTGCAATACTCTCCTCCTTTCATGTACCCCTCACAAGCTGCCACCAAACGTAATTAAAGCCACTTATCATGTGCCTGAGACGTCATGATTGTCTCTCTGGCTCATGATAATGCTATTCAAAAAAAGGCATAAAAAATATAGTGGATGACAATTTATTGGCAATTTTCCGGCGTTTAGCAACTTAATTTTTTTTCTACAGTTGACTTTATTTTCCAAAAAATTTAAGTTAAATTGATTGCAAACCATCTACAGATATAAAAGTATAAAACAGACATCCATCTCTTCAACATCTCTGCCATAACATTCCAAGTTCTTGGTTGCCTTTCCTGAAATCTGGACCTATACATTGTGCAAAACACAGAAAATAGAAAAAGCAGAAAATGTGGCAATTTCTCAAAATAACAGCTGTATTAAAGTTGCAATCTTCTCCGGAGCCTCGAGTTCAGTCAAGATATTGCAAATATATGTCAGCGCTGGGATACCGCGGTCGACTGCTACTGGGAGATTTGTTTCCTAGCAACAAGCTTGGGGCCAATCTGATTTACGTAAGGGCTCAGGTGGTGCGCAGTTTGAGGGTAAAGTGTCCCTTTGTCCAAGTTACTGTTTCCAGGTGGAGAGAACCCATCTTATTGACCTGACAGGTGGCTTGCAGTTATGAATCAGCCTCAAGGAAAAAAAAAATTCTTTACAAATAATAAATAAATGTTAATGAAGCAATACTGCTGCACCACTTCTCTGCAAGGTACATCTAACGCTAAAAGTTGAGCTAGGAAAAATAGAATGTTAGCAGAAGAGGCCTTTAGATTTAATTTATGTGTAGGGGCATGAGACAATATAAATGTACTGTATTTTTCCTGTAAAAGACGCACCGGACCATAAGATACACTTAGGGTTTTTTGTACAAAAAATACTCTGAAATAAAGGGTGTACTAGAATGTTTACGCCGTACGGGAGATTGCGGCAGAGTACACTGTACATGAGTACATGAGAAGTTCCTATCCTTCTCCATATTCTTCTATTCCCATCACTCTGGTAGTGATCTTGGTCTTGTCTGTCCATAGGATGTTGTTTCAGAACTGTGAAGGATTGTTTAGATGTCATTTGGCAAACTCTGATCTGTTCTTCCTGTTTTTGAGGTTCACCAATGGTTTTCATCTTGTGGTGAACCCTCTGAATTTACTCTGGTGAAGTCTTCTCTTAATCGTTGACTGTGACACACATACACCTACCTTCTGGACAGTGTTCTTGATCTGGCCAACTGTTGTGATGGGTTTTTGTTGTGAAGGGTTTTTTCCCCAGGGAAAGAATTCTTCGGTCATCCACCACAGTTGTTTTCCATGGTCTTTTGGTGTTTCTAAGCTCATCGTGTGTTCCTTCTTTTTAAGAATGTTCCAAACAGTTGTTTTGGCCATGCCTTATGTTTTGCCATCTCTCTGATGGGTTTATTTTGGTTTTTCAGCCTAATGATGGCTTGCTTCACTGATCTTTGGATCAGCTCTTTGGATCTCAGAGTCGACAGCAACATAATCCAAATGCAAATAGCACGCTTGAAATGAACACTGGGCCTTTTATCTGCACACTGTAATTGGGATAATGAGGGAATCACACACCTGGACATGGAACAGCCGAGAAGCCGATTGTCCAATTACTTTTGGTCCCATAACATGTGGGAGGCACATATGCAAACTGTTGTAATTTCTACAACGTTCACCTGATTTGGATGTGAATACCCTCAAATTAAAGCTGACAGTCTGCAGTTAAAGCACATTGTGTTTGTTCCATTCCAAATCCATTGTGGTGGTGTATAGAGCCAAAAATCTTAGAATTGTGTTGATGTCCCAATATTTATGGACCTGACCGTACATACAACACATACAGAAAGACAGGCACTTACATACAACATACAGACAGGCATATACACACATATATAGAAACTAGTAGATATTTCTTCCCCTGATTTTGGGGGGGGGGGAAGTTCTTCTAAGTGATATAAATACAATATATCATATGTGCCTGGAGTTCAGCTTTAACTCATAAAGAGACCTAGACAATCCATGAAAGGAGAGAATTATAATTTAGCTAGTGATCTTTATTTGCAACCATCAATGTATTACAGTACTTGCAACATACTGTTTATGTGGCCATGGTTTTATCCCTTACTCTCGAAGTAGGCCCGAAGCCTTCTAAGCCTCATTGATTTTAGCACAGGAACTACCTTGTTATGTTAGCATATTTTGCTTTAGCATATTTTGCTTTCAGCCTTATGCTAAAAAATATCAGTATCATCAAATTTTGAATTAATTGTCCGGGAAGGATGTAAGTAACCCAGTGAGCTGTTAACCTGAGCCACCCAATTATGCAGCCAGTTTCCAGGCTATACAGAGATTGTGTATTTAGCTATTTGCTGGATTTACTGCTCATAAAATATTCAGACACACTACATATAAATACATGAAGAATTCAACGTTACATTAAATCATAATTATTGTGCAAAAATTCATCATTAACATCTAGAAGGCATTACTACAGATAAAGGTCTGTTCCAGAGACCAATTAAGAGGTCAGTAAACTTAGCCGAAGGGCTAATAGTTGTGTGCTGTGTTTGGTGAAGTTCGAAATAAAATCATTACGTTATGAGAGAATTAAATGTAATTAGTTAAGGGGTGTCTCATGAGTCATGGTTAATTCTGCCTTATTTTAAGCTCATACTGCTGTACATAGCACAAGGTAGGTTCAGCCATAAGACAAATTCTAATCTCCTGATAACACTAGTTAAAGGTTTTAACTTTCCCTAAAGATAAAACATAAAATTAAGAATTTTGAGTGATATATGATTCATGCATCTCCCTAAGGACTTGTATAAATTGGAAATACCCTGCTTGTCCTCACTTTCATTTTAGACCAGTTTCAGACCTTCTTAGGTCATAGTTCATGGCCAGAAGGCAAAGATGAGATCAGCAAAAGGGACAGTTTTTAGGGAATCTGAAGTGGTGGATCAGAGGTCCCCCGCTAAGGACAAGCATTGTCAAGGGTCCCAGATAAAATAAGGGAGTATGGGTTTATGGGAGTATAAAGCCCCCCTTACATGGATCAATTTTCCATTCGAGTGATAAACGAACGATCGTCTTGTGCATTCACCAATCTAACTGAAAATCGTACAAAAAAAACTTTTTTTGGAGCACAATCAAAGGTTGGAACGGATATGTCCATAAATCTTGGTCGATCGCGGTTGGGGACCACACAGCCAGTGCTGCCTGACACACAGCTCAGAGGTGGGACACAGGAAAGGGGGTGGAGCTGAGCAGGGGCTGCTATGTGGGGGGAGCCCCCCTCCTTGAAGGCTTCCTGCGTCCCTCTCTCAACTCTGCCTGTCAGCAGCTTCCATTTGGTGTTCTGAGATACTTTCCTAAATATCATGGGTAGGAAAATTTCTTTCAACACCGGGTTTACACAGGACCAGGGTTACCCACTTCAACCGAGATTCAATGTGCAAAGTGGTGCACATCGATTCGCTGTTTAATTGACACGCGATTGAGCGCAGCATGGTAACGCCACTACGCCTAGATCATTCACGGTCAATCGTTCAAGATGGGAGCATTCCATTCCCGAACGAGCATGCCAACCGATTGTGCGGGAATCCACCACATAATTGATAAGTGTATGGCTACATTTCATTTCTTAGTAGTGTGAAAAATTAAATGCATGTTTAAAGCTAGCCATACACAGTTGGATTCCATGGCCAATCGATCACCTATCCGATCGATTCCGGCGATCTCAGCGGGAATCGGAGGTCCGATCGATCGGCCAATTAAGTGTGTCCGATCGCTACATACCACCTTGTCCCACGGATTCCTGCACGATTCCGTGTCCGATCGCTTACTCCACAAATGGCAACTCCCCCTGATGTGTGCAGAATTGGATCAGAAAGACCAACATGTTGGTTCTCTGTCCGATCCGATTCTGGGCCCCCGAACGATCGGACGTGATCGGACGGACAAGGTGGGCTTCACGCGATTCCAGGACGATCGTTTCGCGTGCACGCGCCCGGAATCGAATGGGAAACGGACCCGTGTATGGGGGCCTTTATGGATCGAAGGGGGGGCAGAATAAGGTTTTACCCAACCATGGGCTTTAAAATAATGATGTGCAAACTACAATGGACATAAAAATCTTGATTTACAAAGCAATAGACCTTATTAGTTAAATTATGTTTAAAATGTATGTAGGAAAACTGATGGGCCCCATGACATACAACGGATCACAGTCCAGAATAAGTAAAAATAACAAAAGGAACATTGTTTACTGCATAGTGTGTGTTTCTGCTATTTGCTTGCTAATTTTATGTCTTTTGGGTTGATTTTTTCCTATGTGAAACCTGTAAACTTCCGTACCACACAACACAATGTGTTGCCAAAAGCCAATGGTGTGCCTTAAAGGGGATGTACACTCAAAATCTAAAAAATATATATGTAAAATAAAATGATGACTTCCCTCTAAACTGGTATGATGGCGGTGTAGCGCTCCACAATAAAACCGGTCAAAAGTTCTTTCCCGAAACGGCAATCCCCAATCTTATCCAGTGTCAAAAGGAAGTCATGGCATCTCGGCATACAGTGTGGGGCAAGGGTCCACGTGACACTGTACGCTGGTCTGCAAAGCACGGGTAGGGCAGGTAATCACGGTGACCTGCGCATTGGGTAGAAACCTGCTGACAGGCTGCCAGCATGGGAAGGGTGGTCTGAGCGAGGGTTGGTGCACGCCAAGGACTGCAGGGGAGGTGCTGCCACCTCTCTACTCGCCTACTCCTCCTCCTCGGCTAAGTCTTTCTGTTGATGCGTCTGGCTCCCATCATCTGCATCCTGCAGCTCGCCAGGGGTTTCACATCCCGGATACGACAGGGTCACGCTGTCTTGGGGGGCCTGACTGGCTGAAAGCGAGAGCCACACCGGACAGATCTGGGTGAAGAAGGGGGGATAGTGGCTGAACGACAAACTGGGGATGGAAAAGTGGTGGGGTGTGGACAACGGGAGAGAAATTGTTGGCGGCATGGGAATTTGGGGCAGGTTGTCACAGTGGTGCATGGCACATGTCGGTAAATCTGATGTGCAACGTGTGTGGCCGAGTACCCAGGCTTACGGACGTCTCAAGGCAGGCTAGGAAGGTGTGTGGATGAGGATGCCTACAGGGGGCGTATGGCGGAAGTCTCGGGAATTCAGAGGCGAAGAACATGCCAGGTGGGAGGCGCTTGATTGGCGAAAGTCGCGCGCGTGGAATTCAAACACTCCATATGTGTGAGAGGTGGGGAAAAGAAAAGAGGGTTGGAAGACGGAGGGATTTGTATCACAGGGGGTGCTAGGGACGAGCCTCGGCGGAGCTGGGGATTTTGGCATCACTGGACGTATGCGCAATGCTGTAGGGCTCAGGTCCTTTTGGAGAAGGAGTGGGTGACAAACCTGTAAGTCGCAGCGAAGGCACAATCAGAACCTCATCCCAGTTTGCCTTTTCCGGAGGTGCCCGGGGCGAGAGTGGCTGGATCAGGCTGTGGATCAGCGTGAAGAGGAAGAGTTATGGTCACCATCAGCATCGATCGAAACGCAGCGAGCGTAGCAGCCTCGCTTGCCGGACCAGAGCAAGCGTGGAAGAGGAGTCTGGAGGAGTCAGGAGGGGAATGTGGGCTTTGAGGAGGGAGGAAGGACAACCCAGGAGCCACGGTGCTCGGGTCACCTAGCTGGGACCGGGTGGTGGGTGTTGTACGTGGTGGGGGGAGGAACGAGCGGCGCCGCTCAATCACATGTGAGGAGGTGAGGGAGGAGGAACAGGAAATAAAATAAATAGCTGGGCGCATCCATCTCGTGCGAATGGGAGAGTACCTTTCATGCTGTCGTGCCTCTGTTGAGTGATACTCGTATCAAAAGGATGAAAAGGAGAACGATCTGTGGACTGGTGGCCACACTCCAGGATGCCCCGAGTTATAAGCAGAAAGTAGTGGATTTTTACCGGTTTACGGCGAGGTCTGAGAGGATGCAGCAGTTTAGAGATAAGATCAAACATCTGCTCTACACCCACTTTTAAGGGGATGTCACAGCACATAAGTGGGCTTACTAGGGGAAGAGGTGACACTATCCTCCTGCTACCACGAGACCGCGCCGTGGGCACAAGGAAAGGGCGCTTCACAGACGTGCTTCTGCTGTTGATGGAGAACATGCGGAGCTTTGTAAGCTACGATAGCCAAAGCGCTTCGGGGATCCACCCTGAGGGAATGGACTCGACCGACAGATCACAGACTACCTCGCCTTAACGCGGATGTATTGACACACTGCGAAGCGATGTGAACCCCTTGACTACTGGGTGCTGCAGAACTGACAGGTGGCCAGAGCTACCCAGTTTTGCTCTTGAACTACTGTCCGGTCCTGCTTCATAGTGTCCTGTCAGGAGAAGGAACCTTCAGTGCTGCAGGCGGCCTAGTGGACAGAGATTAGAAAGATAGAAGCGAAGTTCGCGATGGTCAAAAAAGTGTGGGATACCTCACCTTCCTGAAATGAAACGATGGCTTATGGATTCCAAAGTGAGGACTGGACAGTGTGGGATACGTGTTTGCCTAGCAAAAGGAAGGATATTTCTGATGACATGCCTGGGCCTCAAAAATGAGTCCACACGCTGCTAACGGATGACTTTCATGAATCATAGCCACCCAACTGGGTTCAGCTGCAATGTTTCATTTCCCATTCTGCCGTGGAAAACATCAATTTTTCTGGCCGCTGCTACAAAAAGCGGGCTGCTACCATATCTAATTTTTTTTCTGTCAAATGTACATGACAAATTTTTATGGCAAGTGTACTGGCTCTAATTTTTCTGGCCTTGGTGTGGCTGCATTAAAAAAGGCACATACATGTGCCCCTTCCCCTTCGTGATCGCTATACCTGTCGTGGTGAAGGGGTGCGTATCACAATGAAGATGATCAAACCTCATGAGGTGTTGGCCATGTTGGCAAACACCCCAAGATGAGAAGGGCGCTTGCTGCCTAGTGATTCAGACCCAAAAGCGAGCGGTTTAATAAGTTGTCGTATGAACAAACAGATATTGTTTTGGATACCCAACTACGGTTGCCCCCAGGACTTAACGCACAAGGTACCTCACCTGAGAAGCTGATGACAGGTGAAATCCCCAAACCCCCCTGGGAGTATTCAGAACAGTGACAGATGCAATGTCCGTTGGTGCAGGAGGTCATACAAAGGAGATAAGTCCAATCAAACATGGTCTAAGGGTAAGCACTCATTCACTTTATTTCCTCATTGACTAATCATGTTGAGAAATCCTTGGTGCTGATTTATTGCGTGAAAAAAAAATTCTTGGGGAGTTTTGCCATGGATTCCCCTCTGTCATGTCATTGACAGGTGTTTGACCCCTTTGAAACAACTTTCTCCAACACTATGTGGCCAGAAAGGGTCCCTTTGTTAAAAATTCGTCTCCCATTGAAGCAATGGTGGGTTCGGGTGTCGCGAACTTTTGCG
>CM070033.1:138579196-138604097 GCA_036250615.1 Ptychadena robeensis
GGAAGTTCGCGTTCGCCGTTCGCGAACATCAAATTCCGGGTTCGAGCCATCACTAGTAACCTGCTGTTCCCTGGATTTATATGAGAGATTCAATCTTCATTTGCCAGGCTTTTGGGGGTTATCTCAGGGTACAATCTCATAAGTGGCAACTGGGGGCGTTTCCAATGGTTTTCTATGGGAAAAGTCATCTGTGTACATATCAATGGAGAGCTGAGATTAGGGACTTACCTGGCTATCACTGTGTGCGTGTCATCAGAGCCAGGAAGGATGGGCTGCGAGGGACCTTCTTACTTATTACTCATTACATGTAAGTTTTTTTCATGCCATCCTCCCTATTATCAGCACTTCTAGTGCCATTCATGCAAATATGAACTTCTGGTGGTAGGTCTGTATTAACACAAAAAGCTACACATATATTTATGTCCTATCAAACACCTTAAATACCATTATTTCTTACATTGATAAACTAGTTCTGACCAGGGAAATTTACAACTGGAATATATCTGAATAAATCTATCAGTCTTAAGTAAACATATGCTAGCCATACACATGCCGATAAGCGGCCGATTTTTAACCTGACGGGTGTGCACGCTCGCGCCGTCGGTCAGGTTAAAAATCGGCCGCTTATCGGGATGTGCCCACAGATCCCTGTCGCCCCACAGCTCGGCCGGCCAAAGAACGGACATGTCCGATATTCTCTGGCCGATGCAAGCCGAGGCAAGCCGATGCCATATGCTTCAATGAAGACGGCGTCTTCATTGCAGCTTATGGCCAGCACACAAAGGGTGCTGCCCGACTGAAGGGGCCCCATAATGCACCGGGGTGCAAACGTGATGATGTCATCACATTTGCATTCCGGTGAATATCGGAGTAGGTCTGTCTGACCTACTCGGCATGTGTATGCCTAGCATTACAGCTTGATAAATGGCAGTGAAAACAACAAAATGTATTAATTTGGTAAGAAAATGCTACTTACCATTTTCAAGATATGTTTGTAAATCATATACATAAAATAAATCTTCAATAAAAGCCTTAAATTGTGTGTAAGAAGTGAAAGTCAGGAGATACATAGAATGCAGCTTATTGTTGGATTTCGAGGGTCACAGCTGGATATAACTGTTTAACCACTTTTGAAGTTCAGAGGGAGTATTCAGAAATAACACATGACCTATGGCACATTGGGTGGACTGAGCCGAAGACTTCAAACAATGGAGATTCCAAAAAAAAGACGCTAGAGACACGGAACTCAAAACAAAATCCTTTAGTATCAAAGAAGTCTTCGCCTTTGGTAAGACAGTAAAACTTTATATTTTGAAAGCTTACAAATAGCGGTTATAATTATTTTACAGAACTAGAAGAAAGTGCTGCAACCAAATGGAAAAAAAAAATAAGAACAATATAATTTTTAATTGTGTATTTGCCATAATACATAAAGATTGCATTTCAGTAAATAGTCTGGAGGCGAAAAAAAAAACATTTGGTTCAAGGTACAGATGTGCAATGGAATTCTTGGAAGTAGGCAATGAAAGTATTACCTTTGTTTTAAGATTTTGTATGAAGTTCAACCCAGCAACAAGGGAGAGGCTTTGCTCCATGGGGGGTATAAATGATTGTTATGAGAAAATTCTTGCGTGCTGCTCCCTGCTATGGAGGTCTGAGTCTTTCTTCACACAGCTGAATGACCTGTATGGGCCTTGCCCTATGGACATTTGAGTGTTTGATTCCTTTATTCCCCACTGGTCTAGGGATAGAGTAAGATGGATTTACCCTTTAGATACTGGAAAGACCCACACCTCTCCTGGCTTGGACAGTTTGTAGTGCAACTCTCCTCATGTGTAAACCCTGTTTCTGGGCTCAGAGACAGAGATGTTAACTGTATATTCCTGCAATACCATTAGTAAAGAGGAACCCCTGTTTATGCTACCAGTGTGTGGACATTCCGTTATTCACAGAGGCCTGTGTATGGGCTATTATCACTCAAAATAATCTGGTAGTACTGAGAAGCTAGACACTGCAGTACCCAGACAGCTAACCTCTAGAACTTGTGAGGTGAATGGAAAAGGGTACACTGGGCTAAGGTCAGAAGTTGAGCCCCTTAACTCACAAACAACTCAAGGCCCCCACCCTTGGGGCTGTCTGAATTCCTCTGTTTTGCTACAAGGAAAGTGAGGGTAACATGAGGTAGAATCAGCATTCAGGAAATGATTGCTGGTCCAAATAAGCCATAATACATCAGATGAGAGTTTAATATTAATACACACGTTAGCTGATGTTCATGGAACTCTTCCACATTATGCATGAAGGTGCCCGATAGCTGCATTGTCTAAAAATGCTAACAAGAACAATGCCCAATGCCAGGCAATTCATAATTCCTATAGGAACAAGGACATGAGGCGCACAACCTAGTGCAACAAAGTAAAGTACTAAAAATGGTAAAATGAAATAAAACAAAAGACAAAATACTCATTAAAGGAGGTTTTGAAAAGGGTGTGTGCTTACCAGGATGATGTCACTTACTGGTTACGGATGAGATCCCTTCCAGCTTACAGGTGCTGGAGGACCATGGTTGACAAAGAGCTGCCGCTCGAAATGCGCCCCATATTTCCTGTTAAGCCCTCCAGCACCTGTGGGCAAGAAGTGATCTCATCCATAACCAGGAAGTTACATAATCCTGTTAAGCACACAGGCATGAGAGATCAATCATTGCAAACCTCCTTTAATGTGAGTATTTTGTCTTTTGTTTTATTTCATTTTACCATTTTCAGTACTTTACTTTGTTGCACTAGGTTGTGTGCCTCGTGTCCTTGTTCCTATTTGTCTGTTACAGGGGGGCCATACTCCCCCTTCATTTTGAGAGCTGCACACCTACACACAACTTAAACACCCACTGCTTATACTGACCCAATTTTACTCTGCAATATTTGCCCAGGCCCCATAAACCTACTGAGGGCCCTACTAGCCACTGATATCACTGAAACTGTGTAATCACTGCTGACAGTCGTGCACAACTATTTATTATCTTTTTTAAATTATAATTCCAGCTTATTGGATGGACTGATGGTCAATGATACTGTGCTATATAACTTCAGTTACAGCAGTACACCTAAGCAAAATGATTTCAGTGCAATAAGCTGAGACAGGTGCCTACATTATTTGTTCATGCATATTAGGGATATGGCTAACTAGAATGTTCTCAAGTACAGTATGCAGCTCTAATTGAACTCATGGCCCCTCATCTGTATTCATATGGGCGTAGAAAATTTGACCAAATAATAGTTTTCATTACTGCTAAAGCATACCCTTACCATTCACACTATGAGTGATGCGGGAACAGTTCATTTATTGCAGGATAATGTACTGTTACTGTGTCTGCTTTCATTTACTGCAGTGGTTCTCAAACTGGGGGCCGCAAAGATATTCCGAGGGGGCACGGGCCCTCATTTGGAACCTGTGTTTGAATAGGGAGGGGGGCCCTGCAAGAAAAGTTTGGGAATCACTGACTTACTGTGTTCATTACCGGTGAAAAACGTATGTACCTTGCGTCAAAGATAGCCGTGCTCATGTGCAGTACTTTACCGCACTGCAGCTGTAGCGCAGCTAGTGTGAAAGGTCCCAAAAATTTGTAAAGTAATGGACACAGCACATTTGAATTACACTGTGCAAACTAACTTTTTGTTTGATTTTGGACAACTTCTAAAACCATCAATCCAATTTGGATTTTACCAAAAATATTTTGGAACAACTGCAAACTGACTTTTGAGATTTGGTCAGCTCTGGCTATAAATTGAGGGAAGGAGGGAAATAATAATAATAATAATAATATAAGTATAAACCAGCCAATAAATCCATTATAAGAGCCAAGTCCAAGGACATACAGTACAATTTATCTATGATGCAGCATAAAATAGGCTGAGACACAATGCTGTAATCTGCCGATTGCCTTATCACAGCTCTCGGTGTGATTACTCTGTTTACCTGCAACTCCAGTCGCTGTTTTTACATCTGTGTTGAACTTTCACGTTTCTGCAAGCTCAGCAGACTGTAGACATGTGCAGGACCCTGCTGAGACTGCTGTGTCAGGTATTTTCTATTTATTATTGCAAAATCAAACTCTAATTTTACCTTCTGCTGCACAGATAAATCATGGTGCCACTGCTCGTTGTGTTTAAACAGAAAGAAAATGACAAGATTTTCCAGCTACTCGGCTAAAAATGGTTCAAATTACTGATGATGCCATTAGGTTTCCGCAGCTTTAGTGACCATTATAGCTTCAAGTATATCTAAAGGCAAAAGTTCTTTTTTTTGGAAGGGTTAAAAAGGGTGTTGTCAGAATTTTATTTAAAGCTTTTGTGTGTCAATAGGGAAGTTTTTTTTTTTGTCCAGTAAAATGAAGTAGGGTTTTATTCTCTTCTGGTTGTACATTTTGAATTTTCACTTAACTACATCCCGATGACATGGCAAGTAGAGAAGTCCCTGATGGGGACATAGCCAGGAGTAGCTGAAAGTTTTTTCATCTCTGAACTCGATATCCAGATGACATAAAAGTTGATATCTCAATGAATGAGCACCCTAAACCCACCTGGCAAACACAACATGTCGCTAAATGGAACCTTAAGCTGGGCATATACAGCTCGATCTTGTAATACATTTAAGGACAGTGCTCAATTCTGCTTGAATCTAGTACAATATATGAGCCATCCAGCCTTCCAACATGTTGTGAAACCCTGTTGGATTTCCATTACTTTGGAAGCCTGAATGCTGTGCTCGGCTGGGCATCTGTCTGATGGGATTCTACCTATGTATTCCCAGTAATACCCTTCCAAAGAGTCTTGCAAGAGTTTGACACCTGGCTACCAGGTCTTGATACTGCACAATGCTTCATAGAGGTGACCAGTACCAGTAATGGCAACACCATCAAGAGTTTCTCAAGCCCATTCTTGGGCAAGTATTCATTTATTTCCTTTTAATAATACAATGCAGGTCCACTTTAAAAAACTATTTTGAACTGTGTCTGTCCCTACCTTGTAACTCTCCCTTGGCCTGCCCTACTCCACTACTTTTATGTAATAGACCCCTGTATCAAAGTTTGGCCAACCCAGCTTTCCCACCAAGGATGGGCTGTGCTTCCTGTCCTCCCATACAGGCAGCCAATTCTAAGGACTCTCTTCAATCTTGTGTGTTTAGGAGATTCCTGTGGAAGATTCCAGTCACTGTCGCTAAATCCCATTGCATAGGATGACTAGTATTATGGCATTTCTATTGTTTTCAGCAGAAACCCGTAGTGTATATTTATATTAACATTTATTGCAAACATAATGTAACTGAAAAACTATTGAGAAATAGATATTTAAATTTCATTCCTAAAATTCACTTTTAAGATGCTACAGTTTGAATGCTCTGTTAAAGTCATGTGTAACAACATGCTTTTACCTAAAAAATAAAATGTGTTGTCAAGTGTTGAAAAATAAGAGGAACATGTTCTACTGAATGTTAGGCTGTGAGGGTTAGACATTTCTCTTGTGTGTGGGAAAATTTATTGAAAATAATATTTTGTATGGTGGATATTATTGGTTGTACAGCAAGAAGAGCGAAGGGGGTGTTTAAGATCATCTCTCCCATAACAAGGCTTTCCATGACAAAAATGGAATTGGTTATCGCTTATGTAAAGATTCCGTGATGCTAAGCCACAGCAAACTTCAATGCATGAATGAAAGATATAGGCTATGCATGAAATAATTATCAGATAAGAGAAAGTGTTCTGTGGATGGCTGAAGCATCTGGTGCACTTTATCTGATGCTCAAATAGCTATCTTGGCATAGACCATCTTAGGCTATGTCCCCAGCGATCTCCCGTGATTCTAATTGTGGGCAGTGATCGCTAGGGATTTCTATGGCAAGCGATCTGGAGAGATTTTCATTGAGATTTAAAATGTGCCCATTCATGTCTATGGACCTGATCGGGCGCGATCGTATAAGACTGCCTGTGATCAAACCATGGAGATTCGTGTTTTAGATCGCGAGCAGAATCGCGGCTGATCGCGGCTGTGGGGAAGAGCCCATTCAAATGCATGGGCACGATCGCCGCGACGCGTTAAGAATCGCTGACGATTGCCAAACTGGGGATCCTTAGTCCTTAGTTTTGTTCAAACAAAATTTCACAGATCATCACCAATCAATGCGTACGACACTCGATTGTGCTCAAATCTATTACAAAATCGAGCCGTGTATGCCCAGCTTATTCCAAAAACAGTTTTAATCTTTAATCTTACTATTAAAAATGTATTTATCATGTGATCCAAGCTAGTGATCCAAACTAGAAGGCCTGCAGTATAGCAGAATTCAAGCACATCTAGTGGCAATGATGACCTGCTGAATATACTAACCAGCAATATCAAATCAGAATTCACCACCACCAAACCACAGTAATAAAGAACATATTTGATTAGATTGGATGATTTACTTCACATATTGATCTTCATCTTATTGAAAGAAAACTTGCCTTTTGAAAATGCTGACTGCCATGCTGATCTAATGGCTACATTACTCCCCAAGTAACTGACCTGGTAACAAGTAAGCAAATAGGCATTGTGGAATAATACAAGGTAGGTATAAATTCTGGCTTCAGTCTGAACTTACTGTCTGCATATTTAGTTATGCAGAAAATACCAAAGTCAGAGGATCAGAATGCATGCAAGCACCTACTACAATGCAGATGTCTCAACACAGCCTCTATATTTATTTTAGCACAAATTTTCTTTGTCAAAAAGTTAGGCAGTGCTCTGTAAAATGGACATACACTGACCTTTTGTATATCATGTCCCTTACAGACAACCCCCCATTATATGGACAATCTCAAAAAAAAAAGATGGAAAAATATACATGAAATCAGTAGATCCCGATTATTAGTGTTCACCCCTGACGACTTATCTGACCAAAATTAGGGCAATCGCTGCCCCAAAAAATAATTCAGGAGGGGCGATTTTGCGAGATCTGTCCCAAGTGCCTCTACGGCTGTATGACTTTGCGTCCACCCAGTTCCTCTAGACTTTCTGACAGGGACCTGCCAGCAGTACGAGTTAGAGGTGCTCCTCCAGTGATGATGATCCGGAAAGTATTCACAGCGCATCACTTTTTCTATATTTTGTCATGTTACAGCCTTATTCCAAGATGGATTCAATAATTTTTTTCTCAGAATTCTACAAACAACCCCCCATAACGTGAAAACATTATGATTGAGGTTTTGGCAAATTTATAAAAAAAAATTTAAAAAATTAGAAAGCACATGTACATAAGTACAAAGAGTTTCTAAGTCTAGGACGTGATCACAATAACAGTGTAGGTGTCAGAAAAATAGCTAACAGTTACAGAAAAGTTTCTGCTGTTGTAAAGGCCCCGGAGAGCACAGTGACCTCCATCATCTGTATGTGGAGAAGTTCAAAAACCATCAGGACTCTTCCTAGAGCTGGTCAGATTTCTAAACTGAGTGAGCAGGAGAGAAGGGACTAAGGGAGGTGACCAAGAAACCGATGATCACTCTGTTACTGGTCCTCTGTGGAGAGAGAAAACCCTTCTAGAAGGAAAACTACCTCTGCAGCAATCCACCAATTATGCCTGTATGGTAGATTGGCCAGACAGAAGCCATTTCTTAGTAAAAAGGCACATTGCAGCCTGTGTGGAATTTACCAAAAAGGCACCTGAGGAACTCTAGTCTGATGAGACAAAGATTTAACTTTTTGTGTGAATGGCAGGCATCACAGAAAACCAGGCACCGCTCATCACCAGGCCAATACCATCACTACACAGCATGGTGGTGGCAGCATTGTGCTTTGAGGATGTTTCTCAGTAGCAGGAACTTGGAGACTAGTCAGGATAAAGGGAAACATGACATCAGCAATATACAGAGACATCCTGGATGAAATCCTGCTCCAGAGCGCTCTTGAACTCAGACTGGGCCAACAGTTTATCTATAAGCAGGACAACGACCCTAAGCACGCAGCCAAATGAGTGGCTTCAGGACTACTCTGTTAATGTCCCCAAGTGACCCAGCCAGAGCCCAGACTTCAATCTGATTGAACATCTCTGGAGAGATCTTAAATTGGCTGTGCCCCAACACTTCCCATTATGGGGTGTTGTGTGTAGAATTCTGAGGAAAGAAATAATGTAAAGCAGTTTGGAATAACATTGCAATATAACAAAATTTAGAAAAAGTGATGCACTGTGAATACTTTTTCGGATGCACTGTATACATGACTGTAGACAGGATGTCAAAAAATTATGTAGCAAAAAAAAATGTAATAAAACTGCTCCATTTTATCCTACTGACCTTAGGGGTGGAAGGAGACAATATTATAGTAAGACAAAGAAAACATCAGATGACATATTTTCTCTTGTGTCTTTTTACTCATGCTGCCTGGTTGGCACAAGGCATTAGCGGAATTTTCTCCTCAAGCGATAATTCCATTAAAGATGCACAGAATTTCTTACCAGCTGTGTGCAATTAGGCACTGCCAGCAGGCTCCTTTATATGAATCTGAAGGGCCTCATTGTGTGCGTAGATTACGACAAGGGCTATAAAGAAACAAATCGTTCATTTTGAGGTTTCCAAACGCACAATGAAAGGGTCACGCAAGCCATTTTTATTAAACAATCTGATTTTCACATTGGGTGCCTGCAAGTAAGCATTACAATACTTGTAGTTTTTGGGCAGCTAGACTAAAAAACGAAAAATAATAGGTGGCATCATAGGGTGGCATGTAGTTATTGTGATGATCTATAAACAAGTATAGCATTGAACATCTAACAGTATATATTAATATAAATATAGGGCAATAATAATAATAATAATAATCTTTTCTATAAATCTATAACAGTATATATTACCCCCTCTGCATATCTCTATTTAAGGTTATGTACAGGTTATTGCTTTTCCCACATTAGTCCGTTTTAAAAACTAGACAATACCTGAAAAAAGCAATGATTATCTATGGCTGGAAGAAGATATTAGTGGAAAATAAATGGCAAGCACATGTTAATGCTGTAACAATACAATCAATCAAATTGCAAATTATCATTGCATTCCATGTTTAAAAGACTATCTGTAGAATCATTTAGAGGAAAGGGGCCTGTGTGCTCTGCTTACATTTCTGTAGCTTCTAACCATGATTTTTCATACTTCCATTGTATTAAGTCTCCTGAATAAAATATGCAATGCATTAACAACCTCAATTCTGAAGCTCGGCGGACTCGGCAATTGCTTCCGGCACTGCCTCTTTAGCAAAAACGGTGACGGCAAAGAGATCATCACGTGCGTCATAGGCGAAACCGGCAATATGTAAAGGGGAGGAGTGAAGGTGGGGAAAACCATGACAACAATGCACTCTACTTTGATTGCCATTTTTAACGTCCTGGTATGGGTGTACCTCCAGGGAGCTTTACTAGTGATGGACAATCATTATCCAAGGCTGCTTTGCATACAGGCGGACTGAACTTCCGCAGATACCCAACAGTTGCATGTTCACAAAGCACCGCCATTGACTTCAATAGAGGATGACATTTTCAAACCTTCAGGTCATAATTGTAGCCACAATACCAATAAAAAAGTGTCAGGAGGGTGCAACCACCTGGATAGTGCCATGTCACAGGGGGATCAATGATAAAAAGTACAATTTTAAAGCATGGGGCCTAGTATGCTCTGGATATGGGGACTCTGAACAGCGAAGGGTCCCCCTTAGTGCATGAAAGCCCTGAAAGGAAAGAAGGGGGGGGGGAGCATACCGAGACCTCCCACCAGGCCCCTATGCCATATCTTAATGAAGAGGAGACCCCTTGTTAAAATAAGGGATCTCTTCCCCAAAACATGGGCCAGACTTTGTGGGGGTGTGGGTGGAGGCTTATTATGTATTCGGGGTTCCTCTTTAACAAGAGGACCCCCAGATCCCGCTCGTCACCCTATTGAATGTGTACAGAGGCCCTAAGGTCCCGCTACCCATTCACAGGGAATGGTTTAAATAGGTCTCCTAGAAATAGGAGACAACACCGCAACAAGTATTTAATTTATGTTCTACCATTCCACATAGTTACCTAAAAAGTGACTATGTAATCCATCTTGTCCCTCAAAGGGTTAACTGTCCCACAAGGGGTCTTATCCCAGGAGCTCAAGTGTCAGCTGTCTGAATGAAACTTCGAAGATACGGCTCTCCACCTAGTCCTTCCCACTGTCACTATGCATGCAAAGATTGATCAAAATTATTATTTTTACCTTAAGCTAGCTTTAACCACCCCTACTAATCAGACCGTATTGCGTTGTTTTTAAAAATTAAATCAGGTTGCTTAGTAAACCTCCCCTCACTCCCTTTTCTATATTAATTCTCGGCTTTATCAATGCTGCTGAGGATTAGAGGCGACATCGCCTGCATAACAGGTCAATAGCAGCCCACCCTGCCTCTTCAGCATCATCGATGACGCCGAACCCAGAACAATCGCTGCAGGCTCCCTGGGGACAGGTAGGTAACCCCAATGGTCGCTCTAAATGAGTTTGGTCTGTAAACCGCCGAAGAGGTTAAAGTGGACTCATCAATGACAGTGATTGCTGAACCAAAAGATCACAATTAGCAGAGCTATACTTGCGAGTTGCACAGCAGCTGGTCTGATACAACCAAAGACATTGTTGCCTCCAAGTTGTTAGCACAGGCAGATGCAGCTAGGGTAAGACCGGATTGTTGCGACTATGGCTGGCCACAATAAGTGGCATGAGTCCTCCGCTCACTTTCTACGTTCTTGGCCGCCTCTAGGGTCCTGCTCGCAGGTAATTTCACAGTCCGGGTTCCTAGATTTTTTTTACCTTATCATGTCACGTCCGGTTATGCCCAATTAGTTTTGACTATCAGCTAGCCCAGTGAAACCGACTTAAAACATGTCTGCGTTGGTTCATTACATGGGGAATAAGTAGTTTGGAATTTCTTTTAATTTTTAGCAATATTAGAAAGACACACTACACTAAACAATTTAAACACAAGAATATATATATATATATAAGTCTTTTCCTACTAAAATAGTATCTACTTATTTACAAATCATAAACACATAAAAATTTCATACTTTAATTATCTATATTTTGAGGTCAATAATTTATTATGTGCTGCTACTTTAAAGGTAGCCATACACAGGTCGATTTGTCACTGATCGATTCCCAAATGATCGAGGAATTGGCGATTGATCAGATCTGAAATCAATGAAACACCACCTTGGAAATCCGATGTTGTGGTCGATTTGAACATGAGCCGATCTCCAAAATGGCCACAAAATCCATCGATCGGAAAGGCTGCTGCATAGAAAGCTATGGGTCCACCAATGTACTTCGATTGCCAAACAATCAACCAAAAAAAAAAATCCGATCCGATTTTTAGTCGATTCTGATTTTGTTTGGTCGATCCTTCAGGGTGGGCAGAACGCGACCGTCGTGAATGCGGTCGGTGATCAGGGAGAGCCTTATGCCGGCCATACACATGCCGAGCTGGAGCGATATCGTCCTCCGATATCGCTCCGGGAGGCTAACGTGATGACGTCATCACGTTAGCCTCCCATTGCATTCTGGGGCCCCACAATCGGCCAGGCACCCTTTGTGTGCCGGCCATAAGCAGCGATGGAGACGCCGTCTTCATTGCTGCTTATGGCATCGGCTCCCATCGGCCAGAGATTTTCCGACATGTCGGATCTCTGGCCGGCCGAGAAGTGGGGCGACAGGGATCTGTCGCCCCATGTGGGCACATGCCGATAAACGGCCGGATTTTAACCTGACCGACGGCGAGAGCGCGCACGCCAGTCGGTCAGATTAAAATCCGGCCGTTTATCGGCATGTGTATGGCCAGCATTAAGAGAGATCAGGGACCAAAATGTGCCCTTGTGAACTAAATTATTCCGGTCCCCTGCATTCATACATCAAAGTCAAGCCAGTCACTTTTCTTCTAGGAATACGAATATCATACAAAAGTCTCTCCATGGGTTTCCTGATCATGTTCATTATGCAAAAAAAAAAAAACATACATTGCAGTGCAGCAGTATGCAAAACACCAATCTCATAATATGTGTAAGCAAACAGATGATCTGAACGAAGTTGGAAAAAAACCTTTTGGAATAAGTTGCCTGAACTAGGAAGCTTAATTATGTTCCATTTCAAGGCTGCTGATCTGCTGTTCATTTAAAGATGTAAAGTGCAGCACCATTTAGAGAGATTATTTTCTCCTACCAAACCGTGCAAATCATGAGAAAAAAAATTGTTGATGAATTTCCCTAAGCCTGCTATGCTCATTAAACACCTCGGCATAGCTGTGGATAGTACAACTACGGGATAATGGCATTCACGGAGACTGATTATTAGCCCTGATTACTTTGGCAGACCCTACTGATCAGAGAAAGCATAGGAAAAAAATAAACATGCGCTTCGGAGATTACTTTTTGTGCTGCGTTCCTTTACTTCCTGCTGCAGTTTGTTATTGTTGTGGAAAATCCCAACAAAAAAATATTCTCATATGAAAAAGCATCCATTAGCGGCAAAAGCTTTAAAATACAAACCGCAACACATATTCAACATATCCAAACCTTGACACTGGTTTTTCCTGCTTATGTGCTTTGTTCTGATATAATTTAATTGTAGCTACTGTCAACAAAACCATAGGAATTACTGAAGCAAACAGCCTGAATAGTCTAATGTGCAGTTCTCTGAAATGTATTTGCATAGAAAACACATTAGTATTCTAGAATATAAGATGTGGGGGCTATGCTCTAAAGCTGGCCATATGTGTGTCGATTCCGGAATGACTGAATGCCGTGCGTGTCCATGGTAAGCGCTTATGAATCGAACGCTGCCCACCTTGATCAATCCCGCTCCAAGAAAATGTTGGTCGAACAGGGATCCAACATGTTGGTAAAGCCCTGTTTGATCACTATTATTTTGGATGTGGACCGAGGGTTTGCAGATTGTTTGCCAAAGGTGGAGCGCATCTATTCGATGAACAATCGTTCAGCAGTCAGTTTTGTCACCACACTGCGATTGATTGTTTAGCAATCGCACAGGAAATGACCCGTGTATGGCCAGCTTTAAACTAGGCCACCATATGTTGGAACAAGCACACAAGGAGCACAACCTAGTACAACAAAGTAAGGTACTGTAAATGGTTAAATAATATGAAACAAAACAAAACAAAAGACAAAATACTCACATCAAAGGAGGTTTATAAGGATTGATCTCTCAAGGCCGTGTGCCGTCTGAGATGAGATCACTTCCTGCTTACAGATGCTGGAGGGCTCAACAGTAACAATGGGATGCGTTTTGAGCGGAGGCTCTTTGTCAACCATAGGTAGAAGGGGGGCAGTAATACCAACATATGTTGGACCATTGGATTTGTGGGAACATATTAGGGTGGGCAAAAATCTACAGATGCCACTATGATAATAACAAATTCAAGTGCTTGTGCTGACTAACAACCATTTCTCAGGGGAATGGAAATGTTTATAACCACCTAAAACAAAACCACACCATCCTATCATTAAGAGTTATCTTATCCTCTATATAGATATGCAGCTGACATTGGCCACATGTGATCAGCCATAAGTGCATTATATTTTAATTCTACCTGGGTATGTGGTGGAATTTTTGGCATTTATCCAAAAGCAGATGGCTTAACAGTTTGTTGAGCTTGTTTGTTTCTAGCAAAGGTTGCTCAACTATTATAGAGAGTACAGGAAGGCGGGGGACTCGGAGAAAGCCACTTGCAAGCCAAACCAAGTTGGTGGACCTAATCGGTTATGTCTAAGTAGAACCTTTTTTTATTGAACTGAAGATAAGTCTTACTTTTTCGTTTAATTTTGTCTTATTTTTTTTTAATAAACCAACTTTTGTTCCCTATCCTACAAAGTTTGATATATACAAGTGTGTGTATACTCAAGGACTAACAAGAATCTAGCCATGGAACAAAATGTATACTACCTGCCTGGTGACTACCTGCCTGGTGAGGTTGCTCAATCTATATGTATGGATGACATGGACAGTCTGAAAGAGTTTTGTTGGATATCCTGACAGGTTTGACTGATATCCTGTACCTGTATGATACAGGTAATGAATCAGATAATGACAACTCGAAACCGCTCGAAAACTGGGATGGCCGCATTAGACATGGGCCAGATAGACGGCAGTGAGCGTGCACGACGCTCAAATCTTCCATCGATCTGGCCCATATCTACATGTGTGTACCCAGCTTTACTCTTATTTAGAATCGCCTGAATCGCTCTGCTGGTATTGAGTATGTTTCCAAATAGTATGAATCGCTCTGTTGGTATTGAGTATGTTTCCAAATAGGCCTAATGTAGGAATGGGTTGACTCTCAGGAAAAGGATAGCTTGTAGTATATTTTTAGATTGTGGGGAGTAAACTGAGCTAACTGGAAATACAGTACATGTAATACAGAGGAAGACAATGATATACAGTACAAAACCAGGACCCTAGGGCTGCAGGGCAACTGCTATAGACACTGAACCATAAAGCTAATATAAAAAGCTTTAATCCATCTTAGCAAAATGTCATACTAATAACATCATCAAAAAGCAAATTCATCATATAGATAATTACAAAGTATTGGATAAAAGATGGCTAAGCATCCATTTCAGTGATACTGGCAAAAGGTTATGTTGACCTGTTAATTCCCTGGAACAGTGACAGAGCGAAAGTTCAATTAATTATTAAGCTGTCTGGTTGGCTCTGAATCAAGCTTCAAGATGAATTATGTAACTTGTGTAACACTTGAACAATGACCAAAATGAATAGGGAAATCAAACAGCCATCTCAGACCAGTACTGTCTTTAGACATACTTAACCTCCCTAGCACACTGCTGAGGTCCAGATTTCTGTACCAATTCGCACCATAGACTTAAATGGAATTTTTTTTTATGTTGTAGGCCTGTACCTTACCAAAATATGTCCCTACAAGGGTCTAGTAGACATCCTGAATATAATAATGCAAATAACAAAAAAAGGAAACAAACAATTATGTAAAAAAAATTACATTTAAAAACAAAAATTAAATGAATAAAATGTATAATTTGAATGATAAAATCTCTAAAATACTTATTTTGTAGGACAGATTTCAAAACAGTATGTATTCATATTTCATATGAATTTCATTTTCATGTTTAGTTTATAATAAAATTGTAATTCATTTTGGGTTTTTTTTACATTGAATTGTATTGGATACAGTTATCACTGTATCCCTTTGGCACCCTCTCTCATCTGATGTGATGTACCTGGTGACATCATACCAGGGGAGGGAGGGTTAACGTCAAATGGCACACCTGGGGAATCCCACTGAATATAGTTTTCTGCATAGAAAACAGTTTTTGTGCAATTTACTTTTGAATAAGTCACTCGGGGGGACATCGGCTTCAGTGCAGAAGCCAGTTCAGATGATTGGAGCCACCAGGACAGTGCAGAACGGCGAGCTCCGATCTTCGCCGGACACCACCATCTCATCCGTCAGGAACGCTAGGGGGATTAATGTAGACAATTTAGCCGGTAGCTTTACATGTTTTGATAGCATATGCAGAGCAGTGATGACAGGACAGCGCTGGACAAGATGGTGCGTCAGGAACGCTAGGGGGATTAATGTAGACAATTTAGCCGGTAGCTTTACATGTTTTGATAGCATATGACCTAGGCGCCCAAGCTGCGGCCCTTCGGGCACTGTTCGGCGCTCAAGGGCTATGTTCGTTTACGGCGAGCGCTTTTCCATGTTGGTAGGCGGGAGGGCACCGGGTATAGCTTTCCTACTAGGTGTTTTTGGAAGGATAGGGCTCCGCTGGCTTTATGTATACTAACTATAGTACTCGCCGTTTTTATAATCTTACTAACAGATGGTACTTTTTCACAGTGGTTAATTGTCGCCCCTCCTATGTTGTGACATGACCCTTAAAATTGTTAGTTGAAATGTCAAAGGCCTACGGGCTCCGACGAAACGAAATTTAGTTCTGAAACATCTTAAAAAACTAAAAACTGATATAGCGCTTCTGCAGGAGACCCATCTCAGGGAGAGCGACACGTTTCGCATGCGGAAGCTTTGGGTGGGTGAGGCATATGCTACCCCGTCAGAGGGCCGTAAAGGTGGGGTGATGGTGCTGATCCGTAAGGGTCTGCAATACACTGTGCATGCCTCGGATGGGGATGCCCAGGGTAGACTGTTACACCTACATATGACTATAGATCAAATGGAACTTTGAATCAACGCTTTCTGGACGGATTTCGGGAGATTCCACGCCTCATAAGATAGTGGGTGGGGACTTCAATACAGTCATGGTTCCTTTTTTGGACAGACGTTCCCAGAAGACCTGTTTGCTATCCCCACCCCCAGATTCTAGCCCTGTCAGGCAGGAGACTGTTTTGGAAGAATTCACCTCTGACTTGGCCCTCCATGAAGTCTGGCGGGAATTCCACCCTCTGGACTACAAAATCACTTTCATGTCCGCGGCCTATTCCTCACTGTCCCGCATTGACTATCTGTTGGTGACTGATTCCCTACTGACGCTTATTGACCGACCGTCCATACACGACCTAATTATATCTGACCATGCCCCAGTCAGCCTAACCCTGAAGGATCGCATGCCTAGGGGGAACGACATTATCTGGCACTTCCTGAACCAGCTTTGCAAGGACACAGACTTTCGATGAACGTTGAGCACTGCTATTCAGGACTATACCAAAAACAACATTCAGCATTGTAGTAACCCTGTATTGTTCTGGGAGGTGGCTAAAGCGCATCTCAGGGGAATAATTATTTCTTACTTATCCCATAAACGTAAGACGACCATGCTACTTTACCATGACAGTTTGCGATCCCTTAGGCAAGCGCAAAGGGATATGGCCCAGCATCCTTCCCCGCTCACCGCCAAACGAGTACAGGACGCTAAATGTCAGTTGGACCAGAGGGCGGAAGAACAGGAAAATCTCAGACGATCACATTGGGACGTTTATTTCCACAAACATGGAAATAAGGCCGGCAAATTATTGGCAAATTTGGTTAGAACGGCGATACCTAGCTCCCGAATCTCGGCTCTCCGGGGAAGTGATGGACTTTTGACTCATGACCCAGAGCAGATTACTGCTATATTAGCTCAATATTATCAAACCCTTTATGCTCCCAGCCCAACCGACCCTTCCAAGCAGAACGATTTCTTTCGGAAGTTTCGTTGCCCAAACTCACCTTATCTCAAGTGGAGACATTGAACGCCCCTCTGACTCCTGACGAAATTGAGCAAGCCATATCCCATCTTACTGACAACAAGGCGCCGGGACCCGATGGGTACACACCCAAATTTTACAAACTAATGAAACCTAAACTGCTAGATCCCCTTTACAACTTATACAAGCACCTTTGGTCAGATGACTCATATTTCCCCACGGCGAACGAGGCGTATATTAAATTAATTCCCAAAAAGGGTAAAGATCCAACTGATCCTGCCTCGTACCGCCCGATTCCCCTTATCAATATTGATGCCAAGCTCCTGTCCAAAATACTAGCGGATAGACTGGCTGTGCTTCTTCCTGGGCTTATCCACCCGTCTCAGTCGGGGTTTGTAAAAGGCCGTAACGCAGTGGCTAATATCAGGAAGACACTTATGGCCCTGGAATATGCCCAGAGACATTCTGAATCAGATACGGTGCTGTTAGGAATCGACGCCGAAAAGGCGTTCGACAACGTCAATGTCTCTTGGATGTTCCTGGTATTATCTAAAATGGGATTTTCAGGGCGGATACTTCATCTACTGCAAGCCATGTATGCTAACCCCTCGGCTAGAGTTTCCACACCGGGCTTCTTATCCTGACCCATTAAACTACACAGAGGGACGCGCCAAGGGTGTCCCCTGTCCCCTTTGCTTTTTAATTTGGCCCTGGAGCCCCTGACCCGCTTGCTAGCGTTCCACCCGGAGATATCGGGTATCCCGTACCGTGACGCTTCCCTGCGTTCTGCACTATTTGCAGATGACATTCTCCTTTTCACTGCCTCCCCTGCCACAGACTTACCAATATACACCCGCCTGCTCAAGATGTTCAGAGACTGTGCAGGATTTAAAGTGAATGTGACTAAAAGTGAGCTCCTTTTATTGACGGCGCGCCCCCACAGGTCGTGGCTTCAGGGGGTGGAATTCGCTGTCGCTCCACAATATATACCCTATCTAGGAATTAAGGTGGGAAGGACCCCTTCGGCAATCTATCATCTTAATTACTCACCCCTTATTCAAAAACTTGTGTCCAAAATGGAATCGTGGCAAAACCTTCCCTTGTCTCTCTTTGGTCGGGTCCACCTGTATCAAATGGTCATGTTTAGTCAACTATTATACCCACTCCAGACCATTCCCTTGTTAATAAAGCATAAAGATGTGTCCGCCTTCTATAAAGCTTTGAATACGTTTCTGTGGCGCTCCAAGCATCCTCGGATCGCACTTAAAACGTTATTTCTCCCCAAGCAAGAGGGAGGAGCTGGTCTCCCTGACTTGCGCCTGTATAATTTATCGTGCCTTATGAGACACGCGTTAGATTGGTTGAAGGGGTCTTCCTATTTTTCTAATCATGCTCTGGAAACTGCCATGACTTTCCCGTGGGAATTGCACAACATTCTACACTGCTCTGTGGGTAGGCTGCCCCAGTCCATACGGTCGAATATCTTGATACGTCATACTGTGGTGGCGTTTAGAGAGGTGAGAAAACTGATGCGCCTCCCGATAGCCATCTCTAAGTATGTTACGTTAGTGGGGAACCCGCTTTTCCCGGCAGGAGCGGAACAGGCCTCGTATGCCCTTTGGGGTGCCATGGGTCTTAAGAAGGTTGTGGATGTGATAGATAAAGCAACCTTGAGACTGAAGCCTCTGACTCTGTTAAACGAAGAGTTTTCCTCTCTGCACCCTCCTATTCATCCTTTCTGCTACCTACAATTGAAAGCTTATTGTGGTACTCTGCCTACAGACCTTGCATTGCTGTTTGTTCCATCTAAATTGGACGCGATTTTGGCGTTACCCTCGTTTGGTCTGGCCACACTGACTAAATCCCTGCGTACTTGCCTTATGCGGCCACTGAAATCCACTAGCGTTCCTGGTTGGCAGAAGGAATTCCCTATTGATAACATAGAAGTATGTTTAAACAATGGGTACCAATTGACTCGTTCACTAATGACCAATGAGGTGTGGAGAGAGACGCAATTCAAATTGATCCACCGAGCGTACCGTCTCTGTGTCGCCATGCCCGAGGGGGGAACTGTGGGAAAACCTATACCGTATTGTCCTAAATGTAACTCGCATACCCCTTCATTAGCTCACTGTCTCTGGTCTTGTGATCCCCTGGTGCGCTTCTGGAAAGAAGTGGCCGCTTCCTTTAGAACCTATTGTATTTCTGTTTAGCTATGTTGATCGGCGGACCTTTCATAAGGGTACAGGAATTCAGCAGTGGGCACACGTTTGTCTATTGGCGGCTAGGCGCGCCATAATGCGTGCCTGGATACATCCCGAGCCACCCACACTTGAGGAAGTACTCTCTGGTGTGCGTACCTTATTTCATAAAGAACTTTGGCTGCCCCAAACGCCTGAAACAATTTCATGTTAGATGGAAATCTTATATTTCTTGTGTACTCCCAAGGCCGGAAAGATTGGCTGCTGCCCAGTGCTTAGCGGTGACCCCCTAACCAGTTGTACGACTTTTTGTCTCTAGATGCCGCTCCTACTGGACCAGAGATATGCCCTTATGTGCCATGCCCTTCTTCCTTCCTTCCTTCTTTTTATACCACACTGCCCGAAATGTGCGACCCCTTTATTATATTATATTATGTTATATATGTTCTCGGTATATGTACCGTATTTTTATTTGTTTTTGTTTTCTCTTCCTTTCTGTAAAAGCAAATACCGGTTGCCTGTTGCGGCCGATGGAATTGTTTCTATGCATTTTTGTACTGTGTGAGAAAATTTCAATAAAGAAATGTAAAAAAGAAAAAAAAAGAAAACATTGACATTGTGGGTCCATGACCAGGAAACCTCCGAGACCCTCCCACAATTGAGACTTTGCGGTCAGTCCTCAACAGACAGGCGGACAAACAAAAACCCACCAAATCTGACAAACTCCAATAATAAATGATAAGATAATGGGCAGATCAAGAGAAGAGCAAGGCAATACTTCCATTGACTATCCATCCATGCAGATCAGATTTCCATGAATTCCAGTGATCTACTGGAGTTTTGAACAATACGTTAACCTCTCTATAAACTGGATCATGATGGATCATGACTAGTTACATGACATGTATCTTTTAAATGCAGTTAAAATGTTAGAAGTAGGAGACACTTAATGTAAGGGTCCCCATACACCTTTAGATTTCTCTGTCAGATTTCCTTTAGATCTCCTTTTGTTTTACCAAAACCATGTAATATGAGGGACTTTCTAAACCCTCAATTGCAGAGGACCCGGCACTACAGAGTTGTTGGTAGATCTAAAGGATATCTGACAGAGAGATCTAAAAGGTGTATGGCCAGATTTAGTGATATGGTCCTTTCCCGGCAATAATGCGAACATGTATGATTTAGAATCTGCAAATCAAAAAGTCAAATTGGGTATTTAATAGAATCTCATTGTTCAGAAGATCTTACGAAGAACAGCTAATTGTATTTGCCAAAGTATTTTTATTTCTGTCTGTTCTATTCTGTTTGATTTTTCTTTGTTGCAGTTATGCAAAACCTTCTATACTATACGGGTCTTGCATCAGTTCTATACTGTAACTTGACAATGAGAGGAGAATCTGTAGACCAATAAGCTCTTCTCTCTGTATCTCTGTTCTTCACATCTATCATAGCTTATTAGTTATAAATGAATGTACAAGTTGATTAATTAATTATTTGACTGATTATTGTTTGTTTGTGCTATTTAGTTTTGCCAATATCATACCTTTACCAAGTCAAAGTCAGGTTCAACATTGCTTGGGGAAAAATGTGTATCCTTTTCATTGTAGAATTTAATCTTTACTCTTAGATGCAAAGGTAAAAGTAAAGTCAGGTTTTTATTGATGTATGTCTCTCACAAAAGAAATAGAAGGCTCCCAATGTGGCCCCTTTTTACAACTTACATATTACAATGTGGATATGGAAAATATAATTGGTTGGTTACCACAATGAAGCTTCTATAGAGAATGATCCTCACAGCATCAAGAAGAAAACGAAGTAAAGAACTTTGTTTAGGCTAAACCAAGCTGATTTATAAAGAGTTTAATTACTAGTAAAACAAATTTTAGGTTATGTTTCCATAGCATCAAAACCCAAAAATTTTGATAAATCACATTACCATTAATAAGCATGTTTCCACATGCGCTCATGTAATGTGTTGGGCTTCGTTGCACTAAAATTGATGTAGCTTGCTAGGTCAACATTAATGCCCAAAGCAAGTATGGGGATTGCGCACCCATAGACATTGAATTGAATCCGTTACAAGCTGATGGTTATCAGACCATTTTGCCTTTTAGAAAAAGAAAAAATTATGCAACATCACTTCCAGTCCTTCACAATCATCATTTCCACTCAAAGGAGCAGAAGAATGGGCAGAAAGGTCCCTCTATCTAAAACGCATGCCTTAATACATGCCTTACAGGATGTCCATGGATGTCCTAACGCATCATAGATGTGTTTGACAAAGGGACCTTGGCGGACTCATGGACGCTGTGGAAACATAGCCTTAATCACTAAGTACTACAAGGGCCATAATAAAAAATATTTTCATTGAAAGAACAGGAGGATTTGTTAGGCACACTGGCTAATTGCTGGGTTTGTCTTTTGATACTTATATTCACTAAGACACCATTGCATTCGTGTCAGCATTCATTTCTCCTATCTCTAATCATTTTTTTTACTGCACTGTCATTACTGTGCTTGGATGAAATGGTAATTCAGATTAGATGACCTTTATCAGTCAGCCCTGATGGTGTAACAGCAGTCTCATAGACAGGTCAGGAGCAAGATGTCTGGCTAAGACCCGATGAACCTTAGTACAGTTGATAAGAATACAGAGCTTAGTTCTTTGGCACATTTCTGATGTTACTAACAAAAGAGACATACTCAGACATCCAGCCTTTATTACAAAAGTGACTGGAAAAAGGCTGATTAAACAAATCCAAAAACAGGCTATAAATAAAGCTCCTATTTTCAGAAAAGTTTGGAAAAGATCCATCTTCAACTGGAAGACCTAAATCGTTTTTCTGCTAGTACACATTACATTTTAAAGATTTAAGGCGAAACTGCTACATTTCACTTTAATTTACATGACATATGACAAAACCTTTAATGTATCAGTTAAAAATATATCTTGTTATATATTTAAAGACACAGAGGGGATTGTTTATTAAAAAAAGTTAACTTACTTGCTCACAAAGCCAATGTGAACTTTGTAGACAGCAGGGTTCAAGAGAAGTATAGAAGCAACTGTTCAGTTTTGCATAAGTTGCACTGTGTGGTAGTGGGAATGATAGTTTTTGCATTGACAATTGAATTTTAAAAGAATAATATGATATTTATAATGATATTATATTTATATTTTACATGATAAGACATCAATTAGGAGTTTAAAACATAACTATTTCATAAAAAGAAAAAAAAAGGGGGTTTGAACAGAGAAATTAAGTCCTACACAAAACTTGTAGGTTCCTGACCTTAATTGTGCTTTCACCATTAGAAAAGCGGAATCAACAGTTCAAGCAACTAAAAATGAAGGTTGTTTGTCCAAAGTAATAAATATGCCACACAAACAATAATCCTAGACTTTGTACCTGTCATCCAAAAAAATACTGTTGTAAAAAAAAGTCTGCAGTTGTTCCTTGGTGCTTGGTTTTTCCTTTGCTGGCAAGAATACGAACTAGGGAGCTTTTGTACTTTGTTATTTTAGATAGCTTATCTTGTAGACATATAGTGCACTTGCATGAAATGTTGCCCTTAATATGACTTACATTTTAATTGGTCTCACTCCATCTTAAGACGGACAAAGCTGAGCCCTGGGGAGTTAATATACCGTATTTTTCGGACTATAAGACGCACCCAGTTTTTAGAGCAGGAAATGAGAGAAAACAAATATTGCATATGTTTAAATTAATTAGGGAAAAAATCCCATACAGTACCCAATTTCAGCCACAAAAATTGTGTCACTAGAGAGCACACTTCGGCATCTCTTCTTCCTCATACACGGAGAAGGGGGCGCGCAGGGGAATCTGCACTCTCCCTGTCCTCTCTCCAAAATGGCCATGGGTGGTCGCACATTCGGACCATAGGAAGCAGGAAGCAGGGGAGGAATTGTGTCTTATAGTCTGAAAAATACGGTAGTTTGCTTAAATAATATACTAATAATATATGCTAACTAATATAATAATGGACAAAAAAATTTGATATGTAGTCACTGAATTCAGACCCACTGCCACCTAGCCACACAGTCAGCATTTACCATCATTTGTGTAAGAATGTGTCATTCTGAATACCTCACTAAATTAAGTATGGTCATGTCATAGGTTTCCACCTTGCAATCCCTGGTATTTCCACTATTGATTGTAAGATAAAGAATAGAAATTTAGCAAATTAAAGACAAACCAAAGCACCCACAAAACACTGTATTTCAACCTTCCTCTGCTGTTACCTCAACACAAAAAGAGTGTGCCTGAAGCTTCGGGAGTGGGGTTCTACAGCTGAACAGCTACTTACAAGCCTTCCATTACAATTATATTTTTAACTGTTAAATAGAATTGTATAAAGCGCTCACCCACTGGGAGTGGAAATGTCTTCTGCGGTAAGACGCATCAAGGTTATTTATTGGCCAGTATAATCAGTCTAGATTTGATGGCTAAGAGAACATTGCTTGGCTTACTACATTAAAGTTTAGTGAAGGAGAGATAATACCTTCACAGAAAGGATAACTTAATGCTTCAGCATACATTGTCACAAAACATTCTGAACAATTCTACACTTACAACCTTGTGGAAACAATTTGGGAAAGTCCACTTTTAGTTCTCAAACCATGTCCATAAACACATACCGTAGTTGGCATGGAAGAGCTTGACTGGTGTAAACAGAGCCATGACCTCAACTCCATCAAACACTTTGGGATGAACTACACAGGAAATTGCAAGCAAGGCCTTTTCAACAATGCCCAACCACAAGAACGTTCTTCTGAATAAATGTGCAAAAACATCCCAGAGGCTCACTCCAGTAAAAGTCTAGTAAAAATTCATTTTAAAAATGTAGAAGTTGAAGTGATTGCAAAAATGGGCCACCTCCATATTAATGGTTGTGTAGAATGGGATATCAGTTCCAGAAGGTATCTTGGCCACGCGTATCCATACTTTTATCCATATAATAAAAATAAATATATATACACACACAAACAGAAAAAAAAAAAAGAAAAATCAAAAATAGAAAACAACAATCCACTGTTGGTGTTATGGATGGTTGATTCTCACAGCTAAAAATGAATAACTGTGTGTTGGTCATATAATCCTAATAGTAGTCATTTTGGCCAATAGACGATGGCCACCTGTGAATTAACAGGACCAACATTTCAGAACAATCTTACCTGCTCCAGGGAGTTGTATTTTCTAAAAAGCCAGATCAGTAAAAGCATACAGAGACTGCAAAAAAACAAATATATAAAGTTTAAATGAGATGTTTTAATTTGCCAACAAGTCTATATACTGATGACTTTTCACTGAATACTTAACTCAAAAAAACTTAAAATAACACTTAAACCTATTCACCCCGGCCTTTACAACATCTCGCAGTGCCTATCGGCCATCTCTTCATGGATGGCTGACAAATTCCTAAAACTAAACCTGAGCAAAACGGATTATCTTTCCCC
>CM070033.1:138611467-138624462 GCA_036250615.1 Ptychadena robeensis
TGTCTTTCAACTATTTGTGAGTTAATAGAAAAAAATCCTTAACAAGATATTATATGTAATGTTTCTAGTCCAAAGCAATGACCTGGGTGTTACAGGGATAGGAAATGTCTGCAACACAGATGCAGACAGTGATCAAAAGCAAATGTTGTGTAACCCTTTCCTATCCATTAAAATATAAAGAATTGTAACAGAAAATGAATTTGAAATATTGAAGAAATGAATATGTTACATTGACAAGGATGAGAACATTGAGCTCTCTCCTCTAGGAAAATCTTATGCTACACAATGCACAACCTATTCCTCAGGCTAATTGTGAAGTTGACTTGTCTCAGGAGTGAAATGTATATTTACCCAATATAAACCTAAACATGACACATATAAACATCTTTGGAAATTGTGTAATAATACTTTTTTTATGTAATTATTAAAGGGGCTTATCCAACATTAATAACATGTTGCCTTAAAATCTGACAAATCACCACCTGCCATTTAATAATTGGATTACTTCCAAAAATACGGATGTACCCGCCTTTCTGTGACAGACGGACAGTTCGACCGTGAAAATGGAATGTTTTCTTCTCCTGTCAAACAGTACGGGTGTTCAACCCACCACGTTTGTCACCAAGAAGAAGATTATTATTCTACTGCCGGCCAGATCAGGAGCAGAAAATCTGTCCAGAGGAAGAATATTTTCACTAGAGACCAGGTAGAGAAAAAAAATTGGCTTAAACCCGGAAGTGACGCCACGTATGGTAAATCAGAAAAAGGCTCGGATACTGGAAGTGGTGTCACTTTCAGGTTTAAGCTGATTTTTTTCCCCACTAGAGACCGGGTTGAGACCGCGTTCTCTACCTGGTCTCTAGTGAAAATATTGTTCTGAAGATTATTTTGAAGCGATTTGTTCTCTAGAAGACCTGTGTCCCAACCCGGTTTCTAGTGAATGAATTCTTCCTCTGGACGAATTTTCTGCTCCCGATCTGCTTCTTGTCGGCAAACGTGGTGGGTTGAACACCCATACTGTTTGACGAGAGAAGAAAACATTCCATGTTCGCGGTGAACTGTCCGTCTGTCACAGAAAGTCCGATCTGTCTGTTCGCGAAAGGACATGGCTGTTGTTCAGCCATCACTAACAGTTAACAAGCACTTTATTCTAAACATGTACTACACAGGAAAAGAAACATAACATCCAAAATTGGCAGGATAGGTGGGAACTTCAGTTTCACCAAAATGGAGTCTAATCCCACCCCTTACTAAGTATATAAAGCCCTACAAAACTTATCCAACCTTAATGACCAATAAAACTCTACTTAACTTCTCTTCACTCCTTGACCCCCCCCCCCCCCCCCCCCCCCCCCCCCCAGCCCACACAAGTCAAGATACCCTCCCACGTATGCTTCCAGCTTGGATAGGGTTACCAGTTCATGACAATCTGTTTTTATGTGAACTTGGCAGCACTTGCCCAACAAGTGCACATTATATCCAATGACAATGTACCAGAATGTGTTAGATAGGTGTTAATAAAGTCTTAAAGAAAGGTAAGATCTCGAATTTTTTAAATAACATCATTAATCAGACATAGAGAGATTCTGCAGAGATTACAAAAACAATTATTTTACCTAATGTAATCCATGGCAGTTAGATATATCAACAATACCAACCTTAAAAAAAATGCAAACACAGAAGTAGACAATACAAAGAAACAAAATGTTCTAAATACTCGGTACGTTGGGGTTTTACCAGAAGCAGATGTCTGTTGGTTCAACCTGGATGAGCAAAGTGGCTATATATATAGTTCTCTAGTTCAGTTGTTTTTCAAACAGATTTTTTTTTATTTTTCGAAGACTGTGATGCTTCACCAACTTACACTTGTTCATATCTGAAGTACTCTTTTCAGATCTAAGTTTCAAAATTACAGCATTAGCTACTAATCAAGCCAAAGTATAGTTTAATTTTAAAACGCCCCTTCTGCTGTGCTGCCCTAAAAGATATAGTATAAACCTACGAAGTGTTAAATCCCCTGTAAAAAAAAGCCAGAGCAACCTTATCTTCCTTCTGGTGAGACCTAAAGCTAGCCATACACGTGTCGGATTCCATGTCCGCTCGATCACCCATCCGATCGATTCCGGCGATCTCAGCGGGAATCGGAGCTCCGATCGAGCGGCCAATTAAGTGATCCGATCGCTGCATACCACCTTGTCCAGCTGATTCCGGGACGGATCCGTGTCCGATTGTCCACCTCACAAATGGCAACTCCCCCTGATCTGTGCAGAATCAATCTGATGGAACCAACATGTTGGTTCTCTGTCAGATCCGATTCTGAGCCCCGGAACGGACGGACCTGATCGATCGGACAAGGTGGGCTGCACGCGATTCCGGCACGATCGTTTGGCGTGCACGCGCCCGGAATCGATCGGCCCGGAATCAGACAGGAATCTGACCCGTGTATGGGGGCCTTAACAATGTAGAGCAATCCAGATATTACTGAGGAGACATCCTCTGCATTGTACTAATTAGCCTTCTCATAAAATTTTGATATGGAGTATTTAGCATTTCCTAGGACCTCATCGGATAGGAATGGTGCATTGTAACCCACATCACTAGTGAACCAGAAGTAAGGTGAGTTTAATATTCCTAAAAAGAGAAAAAAAAACAGAAGCAGCAACAGCGCAATATTATATATATATTAATTGAATATTCCTGGTGCAGTGGTCCACAGACTGTAGCTCAGAGGTCAGATGTAGCCCTTTGCTGAAAAGCCTCCTATGGAGAGCTTTTACAGACCCCCTATAGCAGTGATGGTGAACCTTTCAAAGACCAAGTGCCCAAACTGAAACCCAAACCTCAAAGTGCCTGAATTACACATACACAACTTATATACACACGAAACATGTTAACACACACTCAACTTCCTTATAAGATAGAATAGGAGAGGGTATGGGAGCTGTGTAGAATCAGAAGAGAGGGGAAGAGAACTGACAGCATTGAGAGCCAATACGCTGCAGTTCTTTCCTCTGTGCTGGCTGACTGCTTGCATGCCCACAGAGAGGGCTCTGAGTGCCACCTCTGGCACACGTGTCATAGGTTCTCCATCACTGCCCTGTAGTCTGAAAGACATTTAATGGTCCTTGAGGACGTTTTGGGAGAAGCAATAGAGTTACAGTTGGCACTGCTGCTGTAACCCACTATTTCACGGACTCCAGGGAATGTGGCCAGTGCTGGTGGCTTTAACAACAATGCAACTGATGAAAGTTCAATGCAAATCAACTAACTAATCATCAAAGCTAAAACAAATATTCCTCCTGGGAAACCCTAAATGTAACAAATACAGGGGTTGCCATTACTTCCGACTTCTGATTTGTACTGCTTTCTATCCTTTACACTTTCCTTTTACTTTAAACGAGCAACAAGCACACTAATCAAAATACCTTATCCAAATGATGTTTCAAAAGTAATGTAGCCATTAAATTATAATGATAGTCAGACAAATAGAAAAAGGAGAATTCATAAGTGGGATCCATATTTTGCAGCATTTTGATCCTGCTAAAATAAAAACTTCTAGTAGTAATTTCTTAATTTGTTCAGGGGCTTTGCAATAACTCTTGTTCCTAACCATCTTTAAAGGATAGTAATATATTACACTTTCAAACCAAGTTGACAGTGTAAGTCGTTATGATTGTAGAATTTCCTTATAATTAATTAATGATAAGCAGCATAAGCAATATTCGTATGCACAAATTATAGTGAATTTTTCGCCTAATAAATTCATAATTTAGAGAAATTGTAATCTCCAGTCATTATTCCTTAATGACGCAAATTGGCACTTGTACATGCGCAAACTGCAAGTGCAATGCATGGAATTTTCTACAGAACACCCCAATTGCGCAAATCTTGAATAGTTGCAATTACAACGATATAGTATACACTATATTGGATATTTTCGCAATATTCACGATAAAAAATTGTGATTAGAATATTCGCTAACAACACAATAGTTAATATGAAAGTTTGTAAAAAAATGTCAGGAACAGTTCTTTAAATATTTTCACATGAGAGTGTGTAAACTTTCCCTCTTCTATTAACCCCCTTAGCAGTATTCCCAGATGTGATGATGCAGAGGAGCCTGCAGGATCTTCTATTAATGGGTCCAGTGGACTGGTCACTGGCTTCGCCTACCTGGTGTTGTTTGTCTGCATTGTAAATACAGGTCACTGATGATGCCGGTAACGTCAGAACGGAGTCAGAGCGGGTGGTAAGATTATATAGTAATCTGTTTGTATCTATTGTACCACTTTAAAAACCCAAAATCTTTAATAATGGCAGGTTACACTTGTTTTAGTTTGGTACATTGCTATTTCAAACAACACGATTCTTCAAGTGGCTTAAAACTAGTGTGTGGGGCTGTCAATAACCCTGTATTTGTTTCACAACTCAATACTACATTCGCCAAAGTATTAATCTGTTAGCTCTAAAGTTTAGCTAACAAATTAAAAAACTTGTTACATATTACAGATCGCTGATAGTAAGAAGCAATATCATGGAGCATGCAGTTCATTGTGGTTCCAACCAGGAAGAAGTAAAGATGTATTTATTTCACTAAATGCAAGCTTGGTTCCCAGCTGTACCAGGCATTTTCACGGCAGCAGGGAATGAATCTCACTGGAAGACAAGACACTATTCAAAGCTAATTGACATTTGTAAAATTACCACTATAATGTACAAAGTGTGTGCCTGGGCCAAGCAGAGCCTTCTAACTAAAGGTCAATTGTTTCTTCCTCATTTTAGACATTAAGAGGAACCCCCAAAGTCACAAGGGCCCTAATAAGCTATCTGACTTTATCCTACAAGTTGTGAACTTTTACCTTTATTTGAAGTAATGAAATAAATTAACAGGCTACATTAAGAAGCTATTTATTAGCAGACATTAGCATTCAAGTGGATGACATTTCATGTAATTAGGACTTCACTGAGGTCAGGTAGATTTTAATGTGTTAATTAAATAAGCAAACAGTCTGCCAAAATTGATATGCAGATTGGTGGTCATTAGAAAATGTCTAAACAAAGAGTTTATTAGAACCACTCAAACACAAATGTAAGTTCTAAAGTCATAGTTTTACAATACCCTATCCTTAGCATCCCCTTTAACTCACTCATCCTGTAACCATAACCCTAATACTTAGCCTTGAAAATAAACTTAAGCCTGAACTGTAAGCGGATATAAAATATGTAAATATTTTAGTTGGGCTGTAAAGTGTACAGACACTAGAAATGTTAAATAATCTATCTAGATAGATTCTCTTAGGTGGAAATCTAGGACAGTGAACCTATGGAACGTTTTCCCAGAGGGGTCACTCATGCTTTCCCATGCTCAGTGATTATTGTTAGGACAAATGGAGGAGGTAAATCACTGTTTGTCTTTCTGTATTTCCCCAGCTTGTTCTTTCAGTCTTTATCTTTGACACCTCTGTTTGTCTGTCCCTCTATGTCTCACCTCTATCTCGCCACCATCTATCTATCTATCTATCTATCTATCTATCTATCTATCTATCTATCTATCTATCTTAATCTATCCTACTACTGCTATCGATCTCATCTACTTTCTAGCTTCTCCTATCTCATCCCATCTCTGCAATGTCACTCTATCCCCTTTTTATGTGTCACTTTTTAGTGTCCCCCACCCAAAAATTTTTTTTTTTTTTATCCCTAATCTGTTTTTTTTTTGTTTTTTTTTTTTTTTCATCCCCTTTTTTCTCCTGTCCACAAATCCTGGGTTTTTTTGGTTTTCCCCCCCGCACATTTCAGGTTTTTTTTTCCTGTTTGCCACTTGCCCCGCAATTTTTGGGAGAAATTTTCCCCCCAAAGGCCAAAACAAACTAACCCTCCCCGAACTTTTTTGAAACGGCAGCCACTTTGGACCCTCAAGATTCCTTGAATCCCCCCCTAAACGGCATAAAACGGCTCCAAAACCAGCAAGTGGGCAACCAGCCAACCCGAGTCTCGCTGTCCCCCTCGAATCTATTCCACTCCTCACCCACCCCCAACCCACCCCTTTGGTGGTGGCCCCCTCTGGCCTCCTAGATTCCCAGAATTGTTCCCCCTGTTTTCCCCCTGGCAGCGGCAACAACTGTGCCCCCCCTATCTAGACTAAGCCCTCTTCCCCTACCCCCTATTTACTAAGGAGGGGACCTCCCCTCCAAACATAAAACAACAAAGCAGATTCCACAACCACTCCAGTAAAAGTGCATTTGGGCCCCTGAAAAGAAGCCCCTATCGCGAAAACCTGGGTGGCTTAACCGATATGCAAAAAAACCTCACAAACCAAAAACCCAACCTCGACCTGTTCATTTTTTTGGGCCCTGGTGGGGTTATGCCAAATTGGCGTTGTTTTTTTAATGTTTAACCTTTGTTTTGGCTAGGGGCAACATTTAAAACAACAAATTACATGCCAAGTTGGTTCTGGTATCCTACCCCCCTATGACAAAAGTTTTCTTTGCCTGGTCAAGGAACACGATTAAAACTGTTTTTTAATAGGATCACCGTTGGTAAAACAAGGAAATCTCCCAACAATTCAATTTTAAATACACTTTTTTAAGGCCAATTTTCATTGAAATAAAAAAAAAAAGGCAAATTTCACTCATCTAGGTGGGTTGATTTGTTATCGGGTGTTTTTCCATTTTAAAGTTCTACGGGGGCCGCCCGCCCCCCTCTTCCATATTTCTTAGGTGTGTAGTGGTTTTTGTTTTTTCCAAAATGTATTGTCCCCCAAAAGTCCTGTTTTTTTTCGTTTTTTTCCTGTGTTTTTTTTTTTTTTGTTTTTTCAGAAAACTGCAATCACCTTCAAGCATTTTGCACAAGACTTGGGTCCCCAATCTGCTTCAGGGGAACAGAAAACTTTTAACCAGCCCCTGAATGCAAGAGGAAAACCCCTGTCTGGGTCATGTTTGATCTTCATCCCGCCACCCCTAAGGGAGTGGGTTCGCTAAGCATTTCAATAATGGGGCAGTACAAACTCCCAAAGTGGGGGGGCCCTTTTACCGCGGCGAGTTGGCCCTTTTTTTTTTGGGGTCTTTGGAACTGGTGTTTTTGTTTTTTTTTCCCCCCAAAGACCAATTAACTGGTAGAACCCCCTTGGGCCTACAATTGAAAATTTCCCTGCGTGTTGTTTTCGCCCTCATTTGGAATTACAACATAAAGAACCCCAGGTTTTGTTTTTTAAAAGTCAACTACTAGACTGGCTGTGGGAAACATTTTCCCTGGTTGATTGTAGAAGGTACTATGATTACAAGAATCCTGCATGGAAATACCCGGTTTGGTTTCTGGGCGGCAGCAAGGGGGTCCAGAGAAAAGTAGGCGCCCTTGTGAGGGGGTCCATTAAATATTTTTTCTGGAGATAAAGCCCAATTGAGATTACCACCCGCTTAACCAACCACCCCTGGGGGGTTTTGTTTTTTGTTTCCCAAGCTTGCCACCCGTTTTTACAGCCTTAGGGTCCCTTTTTTCATACTCATATTCCCGTTGTTTAAAAGGCCTGCAAATTTTTTTTTTTTAATTTTTTTTTAATAAAGGCAATGCCGTGTTCTGCCAATATATAGACAAAACTCATGCCGTTTTTCACATTTCTAACAACCTCTCCTGATTCGTTTTTGCCACAATCTGCCGTTTTTTTGTTGAACAATCATGAAAATGAATAAAAAAATGCCATACAGCCAAGTGCCGTTTTTAAAAACGGCAATGCTGAATTGCTGGGGGCCGTTTTAAATAAAAACACACGCCAATGCAGTGGGGGGGTAAAAAATATTACAATTGGGGGAAAGCCTTAAAAAAAATGTAAAAATGTTAGTGCCAGTAAAAAAAAAACGTTTGCGTGTAAAAACAAACAATCAACTTTTTTTTTAAAATACAATGCCAAACCAACTCATATAGTGGGGGGTGTAAGGGGCCTCTGTAAAAGCACTACACAAAATTCCAAAAAATGGAACAGCTCAAATAATGGTTTTTTTTTTTGAAATTGGGAAACATGGAAACAACACATCAATGAAGGAAATTGATTGATCTTAACAGCAAAAATTTTTTTTTTTTTTTTTAAACCCCAACGCCCTATTTTTAAAATAGAATGGTCCCACAAGGGCCGGTCTGCCCCTACTTCTAAACCACAAAATGTCACCTCCTCCCTTTTCGCAACTGGGGGGCATTTTCCCAATGGAACCCTCAAAAAACCTATGGTTTAAAGTTAGGGAGCCTGTCACCAACTGTGGGAAAAGAAAAAAAACCCTAAAAATTAAAAATTTACAGTAAATCTTTTTACCCCTCCCCTAGCGAATACGCCCCCACCAAAGCCCATTTCGGCAAAAGGGACGCGGCCAACTACTCGATGCCCCCCGAAACTGCCTTTCGAGCCACGCGCTGGAGCTTATTCGGGTTTCCCCCGGGCTGTTTTGCCCCCCCCTCCCACTATTGTCCCCTTCGCCGGCTTTTTTCTCCCCTGGGTCCCCCCCAGTGGAAACGTCAAGGGAGGCGGGGACCCGACTTTAAAAGAAAATTTTTTTTTTTTTTTTAAATATTTTTTTTTTAACCTTTTTGGACGGGCAAAATCAGAAAAAAATGTCCCCCCCCCCCTTCATCGGAGCTTTCCTGCATGTTTTGGATCCCAACCCACCTCCCCGGCTGGGACTCGCCGTTGGAATTCAACCCACTTCTTGGTGCCCCCATCCCCCAGGTGTGGGCGATTTTCAAAAATTTTAAGGTACCATAAAAAAAATTTTTTTCCCTAGATTTTTTGGGTTTTTTATATTGGATTTTTTGGAAAAAATAAATGTTTTTTTTTTATAATGTTTTTTTTTAATCTCAATCCAAAAATTCAACGAAAGAACGAACCAAAATGGTAACTTTAAAAAAAAAATAAAAAAAATTCCTGGTTCCCTCTAAAGCCGGGCCATAGCCGCTGTAATTCTTGGTGGCCTGAATTTTTTTTTTTTGCGAAATGAATTCACTCATGCCCCCGCCTTTTGGGTAATGATCCTTTGGGTGAGCAATCGCAAATAAACGCCACCCCACCTTGAACAAACGCGTTTTTTTTTCGTAGTGTGTATTCCCCCGCCACACCTTTGGATCCAAGCCCCAGAGAAAACCAAACGTTTTTTGTTGATCTTGGTTTGAAAAAACGGCCAGTACTTTGAATGCACACAAGGGTCCCCCATCCAAAGTTGGTTTTTTTTCCCGAATCGCAAATGTGATTTTCACACCAAACCGATTTGAACCATGGCCAACTGGGGAATGATGGTTCAAAATCATGCCTGTGGTTCGAGTGTTTTCGTTAAACAACGCCCCCAAGCAATATCGTCCTATGGGCCGTGTTTTTTTGTTTAACCTCCCTAGCGTTTTCGCCGAAGCCAAGTACACGGGCCAGTCTTTTCGTGAATCCAAAACGCACCAGTGGGCCCCCTGGACAATCGCGCAACCGCCCTTGTGCTAATTCCTGTCCCTTGGCCTGGGCAGCTTTCCCTTTAAAGAGCTTCAAGCAAAACACAGAGCCCCCTTTTTTTTTCCGCCCCCCAACTCGGCCGTCATCAATTAGCCGATGAGGGCAGAAAGTCAAAACCTGTACAGAAATTCACTTTTGGTACGAAATCTGGACTCATTTGGGAACCCCCAGGGATGTTTTTAATTGGTGGTAAACAGTTTAAAACCAATACAGGAAGGACCTATCTCTTCCCCATCATTAAATCCTCCCTCTATAATTTCTCAAACTTAATCCTATGTGAACCTACAACTATCCTTCTAAAAGACATAAAACCAATACAGAACCTTTAAATTACTTCTAATCTATATAGGAAAACCCACCCCTCACCCCCATTTTTAACACATGGCGTACAGTGGTCAAGAGGGCCAATGAGGGTTACTATCCCCCCAGCAAAAACTAAAAGATAATCACTCGAAGCCTTTTTCTCATGGAATTATTTTAGGCCATTGTCCGCCCAGAAAATAACATAAAAACTTTGTTGGTCGATACCCTTGAAAAAATGCTTTTTTTCATCCAATGGCATTTCATCTTTATACATCCAATTTCTTAGCCCACAAATATCCACATTGATTTATTACTACCTTTGCCATTTTTACGGCAATACCATACAGTGGATAACAGCCAAAGGCCAATAATGGGACATTTTTTTTTTTTTTTTTTTTTTTTTTTTAAATATCCAAAAAATTTGTGGTTTTAATAATTGGGCAAACATCCCCCCTACTTGAGAACTTCATGAGTTGTTTTTTTTTTCTATTTACCTTTATTGCCGTAAAGTCTTTTGTGATATTCCGCAATTTTTTCGCAATCAAACACTATTCACATGGATAATGAATCATTTGTTATTAACTTCAGTTGTTGGGAAATTCGTCCAACTTGGTTAACATGGGGCCATAAACTTGGGTGAATGCCAAATGCCTGTTAAACGTTTTTGTTTTTTTTTCTGGGTACCTGATTAAAAAAATTTCTCGAAATCTTTCACATTATGAAAGATATGGCAACCTGTTTTAATTCGTTTCGAGAAATCCTTTTTGGCTGAATTTCTCTCCAAAAAGGGCAAGAATTATTCCCAATTAAAAATTTTTTCTTTTTGCCACTGAAAGTAATTTTTCCAACATTTAACACACTTATGAGTAAATATTTTTTATGTGGGACCTTTTTGGCTCTAAAGTCTAAACCAATGCCGTTGAAAGGATTTCCCATTTTATTTGTTTTTTTTTGGGCTCAGGGAATTGGTTTTTAAAAAATGACCCCTACCTAAGGGCAAAATTCAAAATGAACAGCAAAAAAAAAAAGTGGCAAAAACCAAGCCAAATGTTCCCTTCTGTGTTTTTAAGCTGCCCGTGGCGTGTTTCCCTCATTTTTTTTTTTTTTATCGTGTCAACGCCCAGGGGAATTCCCGGGTTTTTGCCAAAAAACCAACTGGGGGGGTTTCAATATTTGGAACCAAGAATTCTGACCCAACAATTTCCGGGAAAATCGCCAACAGTTGTTATCTAACATGAAAAACGGTAAAATCCAAAATTTCCCTATTCCCATTTAGTTTTTTTTGGATGGGGAAACGGAAGTTCCCAGCCCGAAAGTAAATGGGCGGCCAACCCCAAGGTGGTTGCTTTTGGGCCATTCTTCAGGAAACTAGCGACCGGGAATGAAACAGAAATGTTTCCCTCACGGTCCTCTAGGTCGGCCTCGGGCTTTTTCGGCATCCGACAGGGAAAACGAAACCCATCTATTCCCCCAGCTTTTACAGTTTTTTTTTGATCATTCACAGAGGTGGGTCCATGGGACAAAAGTCATAATGATTTTTTTTTGGCTGGCCCTGTTTCCAATGTTATATTTGTTATTAAATTTATTTTAACAAAGTGGCTGGGCGCAGTGTATATTAAACAAAAAAATCCCCCCCCCCCCCCCTTTGCCAAAGTTCCCCTTGGAAAAAACTGAAAACATATTGAATGGTGGGGCAACTTTGCAACCAATAGTTGGCCATTGTTTAAAACAAATAAAATTGCATGCAATATAAGTGGGTTGCAAGCCCTAAAAAAGTTTTGGCAAAAAAATTAACCAAAGAGGTGAATAGTGCCAACAATGCCCTTATCTTCGTCCCTTGTAAAAAAAAACTAGGATTGGTTTTTTTATGACCATTAAATATCTGGGTATTATTTTTTGCGCCAGTGTTCAATTTAGAGCACTGGTTTTTTTTTTTGTTTTGTTATTAGGCACCAATTTAAAGCCCTGGTCCCAGGTGTTTTTAAGTCCCAAGGTTTTTTTAAACATTAAATTGATTAATTTTACTCCACCATACCACTTTCTTTTGGGAAGCTGGCCCCGTAACCACCTTTTTTTAAGAAACTTTCGGTTTGGAGCCAGAGTAAACATCTTGGGCCATAAAAGACTGAAAAGGGGAATTTGTAATCATCCCCTCTTCCCACCCTGACAGAAAAAATCAAATCTTCAATCCATTTAGATAGGATTGGGCTAAGAAAAAAGAATAGAATCTCTCCCCAACAACCAAGCCCTTTGGATTTAAAATAACACAAAGCCCCAGATGTAAAACAATCTATTTCAAAGGTCCAAGTTCCCCCTTTCACTTGAAGTGCATTCCTATCCTTTGCAGAAATATCCACCTACGGGTTTTGGAATGTCCAAGTGGCAGGCCCAAAATGAGAAAAAAGTATCTTTTTATACCAAAATTTTTTTAAAACGCAGGTTTCTAAAACTCGACCCTAAACCAAGGGAACAATGGCCTTGATAATAGGCAGAACGTTCTTGTTTTTTTTTCCCCGGCAGCAGCAAATGATGGCCGTCAGATCACCTGCTGGCCTAATTATCAGAACTTATCGGGAGAAAGTTTGCCCGGCCCTTCCAGCCCTCCGCAAAGATGCTTTTTGCCTGGATACACCCGCGGACCCCATCCAACAAAGCAATGGACATCGACCGGGTTTTATGGGGCCTGTTCCCCGATGTAAAAATTGGGGATTGGAAAAAATTTGCCCCGCTCAAACCAACCTTAATGGCAACAATCAAATATGGGGCCCCCAGCATAGAATAAATTGGCCGTGAATCCACGCACGGTTGCTGCTTTTGAAGGTTGACCATCGACTCCTGGCCCACATTCCGTACCTAATCGTGTTTGTTATTTTCTCCTGCTTGAAGAATCCTTACCCCAAGTAAAATAGAAAAAGCCGGGTCCATGAAATTTTCCATTGTACAATCAACAGGGAAGTAAAACCCGCTTACACACAAAAGGTAATAGGAATGTTATGTTTTTTTTTTTGTGGTTTTTAAATACATAAATTTTACTGTTTTGTTAAACAGTAATATAAATAAGCCCCCTTTCGCCCTAGCCGAGGCCCGTCCCACTAGGGCCGATTTTTGGGAAGGTGCGCAAGCCCTTTGTTTTTTTTTAACCCGCAAAACCCCCCACCCATCTTCCCACGGTTTGTTTAACTTGCCTGTTTTTTACTTTCACCTGTTTCTTAAT
>CM070033.1:138642631-138659551 GCA_036250615.1 Ptychadena robeensis
AGTGCATAGTGTTAACTCTTTTGTATTGGATTTTCTTTGACTTGCAGCAGTGTTCTCACCAGGGCAGATTGGCCGGGGCGGCGGCCCAAGAGATTTTTAGTCCCAACCCTTGCCAGTTGGTTTAGTGTATGGGGCCCTTAGTGTAAGGTCCAGCACAAGTTTGTACCGCGGGACCGCATCCGGACCATCTGTGCACGTCTTCCTTCACAGTGACACAGGCTTAGGGGTCACGATGAACGGAAGGGTTATAGGCCAAAACACGTTTCTCCACATCCAGTTTCCACATCATAAACAGAGGCGCTGTGAGACAGACATCCCCCACAACGCCACCGGGCTGCTCCAGAGTCGCCATAAGATAAGTGACATAGCCTTTGGGGTGGAGTGGAGCCCAGCTCTCTATTGGTTAGTTCGCCAACTACGGTGAAAGCTTTCAACAACAATCCGGGAGCCGGCTAGTCATTGGTTTCCCGGAAAATCACCCAGCCCCCCCGTACACAGCAATGCTTTGGCAGGCCACCCTGAGAGTATGCATCGTGGGGATCAGGGAACTGGTGAGATGAGACATGGGCACTGGGCACCGCACACCTGCCATGGGTGGGAAGGCATGAGGTTCAGTGCTTGGCACTTGTCATTGGAGGGTTCTGTGGGCATGTGCAGTGTGTGTTTACCTGGGAATCTATGCCTGCTACCATGCAGTTATAATCACTGTGGAGTGGGGGGGCTAGTATGTAATGGGAGGTATATAGGTTGTGCTATGTATGTATAGTGGCCATAAATAAGTGTTACACATCTATAGTGTGTTATTGGTGATATACATTACACATAGGAGATGTAGGAATCTGTGAAATTGCCATAAAGCGTAAGCAGCTCCTTATCGCGCCCACATGCCTACCCTCCCCTCCTCCCACACTGCTGAGAGACACATGTTCCCTATGTTCTAAGCACTCAGGGCAGTGTATGGTGGGCACAAGTAGCCACATGTCCTCGAGCGCACCTTCACCTCCTAATACAATCTGAGAGAGCAGAGTCTATTAGTAAATGATGAGACATCACTCCATACAGCTCCAAACAGGGAACATGCATCCAATCTCTTCTATCTAGTGCGCTTGGGAACAATAAAATTTTATGTTCTGGCCCCACCAGATTTTGCCCTTCTCTATAGACTTATGGTCTATTACTGGCTCACAGGACATTAACGATTAGGTAGCCATATTTGCATCCATTATCTGACACTAGGACATTAGTCATCGTGATTCCGCACAACTATACTAAATAGATAGTAGAGCATGAGATTATAGCGTTTTAAAATGTAAAAAACCTATTACTACGCTGGTTTCCATAGTCTATTTGTGCACTACGGTCAGACTGCATTGTACCTTAACTAACTTATGATAAGCTGCTAATGTCTTGAATGGCTCATAGTGCTTCAATTTCACTGCAGAACCTGACTGACTATGCGAATTGAGCAATCGCCAGCTGACCATCTCTAATTATTAGCGCATTTAAGTTAAACAGGTCTATCATTTCATTGGCCTTACATATATTGTCTAATATATATAATGAGCACCTAGCAGTATGTGCTACATTAGAGCATTGCAATAGCACACTGGATAGTTATTTACACCTTTACGCATAAATATGATCTTGGTCCAATTGCATATGAGTCCTATCAGTTCTTTCGTATACTACTTAGTGGGCGTCCAGGAATGCAGCGATCAGGTAGCAGGTCGATCTCATCATGGCATATCCACATTCACAATACAATGCGGTCATCATCTCCATGACTTATCCCATCCCATCCCTGGTTTATTGGACGCAATAAGGGAAGCAGCAGGATGAACAATCAATCTTTGCTGTACGCACAAACCAGGTATCAGTCAGAGTGCAGTGAACCGCAAAACTCATGGGTTGATGTCTTGTGGCGTTGTATAGCGGACAATTCGGATAGCCGTGGTCTCATGAAGTGACTGCATAAGCCCCACAGCTCACTTCCGCATACCCCGCCTCGAGGCCAACGCAGCATGATTGTCATCAGGCTATGCTGTTATGGTGATCCCTTACAACGGCCCCTCCAACTGAGGTTTTACCTTTGTGTTTTGTGTGAATACAATTATGCACCGAGCTGTCGAAACCTGTTAAAAGCATCTTGTGCTGTTGCCTATGTGCGCCTTGTTTTTTTTTTTTAATTGTTAGCATTGCGATTTATTCCTTGAAATTAAAATTTTCCCAATCGCGAAATTTCCCCTCCCTCACCACCCGCGCTAAGCCTATCTTTCACCTGTCCGTATGCTTCCGGTCTGGACTGCATGTAGAAAACATTTGCTAGTATATGGATTAACTTTGAGAGTCCTACTGATCCATATTGTACATTGTAATTAAATAGCATTATGGCGCTACTAGGTCTCATGCAGGTCTACCTCTATATGATTATTGTCGCAACACACCAACTGAGTCAATACTATGTACAATTTTCCACTGCAATTTCTAGATGCTCAATTTGGTAGCTTTACTCCCTCCCTTTCACCCAGAACATGATCTTTCATCTGACCATCAATGCAACGGTACACCTAGTTCCATATGAATAACGATGCCAGCCTAACAGCCCACGATTGACTAGCGATACAGGCGCTACAAGTCTTAGCTGCATAGATCTTGCCTCCAGCCCTTCTATTTAATATCAGATACACGCAGACTACTCGCTACACGATCCACAGTAAAGGCTGCGTGATGTTGAGTCGATTTTTTTCTATCTTTTAATTAGATCTTACCTTGTTTTGTTACTAACGTGTATACGCTCCCATAATATATGTTATTGATACGCAATCTGTTTTAACTTTGCCATTTGCGAACCCGAACGTATCTGAGCACGTGACACAGCTATTAGTCATGTCTCTGTGCACTCGACATTTGCCTTCTACATCCCAAATTTGCAATTTATGCGTTTGCCACCGCTCATGGATGACCATAGGGGCTAGGGTGGAGACTTATTTGCGTATTGGCGCATAGCCCCCTAATAATTCCGGCACGGATAACCATGTATATGTTGATTAAGCGACAACAGGCGTTTTTAAATTCCACATTGAGCCTATACTGTCTGCTTTCAATGTTGTTTCGGACCAAAGCCGTGCAAGCCGGTCTCTTCCCGTAATGACAGCGGCCTAGCCATTGCCCACCGCCTAGGCATAGTGTCCAATTCCTTACTAGGAATGCCTGCAGTATGTAGTCAGATGTTGGCCTCGGTATTTATTAGAGAAGCTGTCATGTTCAGCTAAGAGTAGTGATTCATAGTAATCTTTATTGAACCCTTACGTTATAAGCATTTCTATACAACGCTTACCATATTTTCTCTTTTTCCCTTATCTGATTCATTGGAGCCGTATAAAAATATACCAAAAAAATGCTAAATAAATTGAGTTACCTGCATCATAATTCAGGCTCAGAACAGTGACTAAGCATGTAGCTCTGGCTTCCCTGGAACTGTCACACGCAATAATGCACATGGACTACCGGGGTCAGGACGTCAGATCAGTCCATCTTGGCCATTATAGCTATACGCCCTCCATTCATTTGGAACAAGCAGAGGGTGAGGGACTGAACACCACGAGCTCCTTGCACCAGAGACGATGCACCCATTCAAAGACCTGCATCATGGTTAAAAAGATGCAGAGACATGGTGAATTATTAAATAAAGCTCCTAAAATTGTGCCCATCGGAGGTACTTTAATTGCTCATCAGCCCTACCCCTGCATGGCCAACCCCCATTCACTATGCCTCTGGAAATAGTGAGCAGAGGCAAGAATTAGGGGGTTTGCCACGATTATACACATAAAAAGAATTGGTATTGTACAACCAGACCAAACTAACACTATATAGATTTATGCCATCACATATTCACTAGTAGTTATTCTTAGTCATTATTCTGGTACAATAATTTGGACACATTTCGTGTGACTTTTCATAGATGATATGATCGTTAGATTTCAGACACACAATGGACAACGCATGTACGACTTAGCTTATCTTCGTGCTTTTTAATGAGACAAAATAAAAACTTTTTGTTGTGTACACCTGCTTACCTGCACTAAGTCGTACACACAATATACACTCTATACATGGATTGGAATCGATTAGCCTATTCAGAGGTACCTTTATCTCATCTTAGCATCGTGCGCTTCTGTCTGAGTACCTCTTAATGTTGTGAATTGTCTGGTAACTGTAGGCAACAAAATTGATTGTACAGCGGTTTTTCAAAATGTAAAATGCTTGGAAACTAGGTATGATGTAAAACCCCGTGTAGGAGTGAAAGAAAAGGAGGTCCACTTCTACGTACAGCCACAATGGCATGTCAACTAGCCCACATCAAGTCATCACTATAGCACTGTTATGACTGTCGATATTTATGCAATACATGCATAAGCCAACTAATACTGTAGCATCATACTAATGCTGCATGAAATGATTTCCTTGTATCAAATACACCAGTTCCATATGACTACATGCTAAACAATTGAAGCAAATGTTACAACTTAGTGCATGCTTTTGTCCAGTTTCATTTAATATCACAACAGAATAGTACAGATAGTACAGGCTGCATGTTTGGTCGATTTTTTTTCTATCTTTTATTATTTTACTATCTATATATTTTAGATAGACTGCTTTGCTTTGGAAGAACTATCTGAACGCACTATAGTCTGCTGTGCATCACGGTTGCACTCATGGCCTAGGGTAGGGGTGGGATAATGTTGAGACACAATGGGTTTTTAAATTCCACTGAGGGGCTGGACCAAGAGCCGGTAATGGCCGCCGTCATAGGTGTCCCAATTCCTTACATGCCTGGCTTTATTAATTATGCTGGGGGCATGCAGCAGGGACATTGTAATCTTTATAAATTTCCTGTATGCTTTCAACAAATAAATCATACTGCCAGGAAGGTAAAAAAATATACAAAAAAAAATAAACTTACCTGCCATATTTCAGTGAAAGTGACAAGATGCTCTGGCTTCCCTCTGCTTGTTCACTGCAATAAGCACATGGACAAGGTCGACTTCAGACTCCTCTTGGCATTATGCACGCTCATCATTGGGAACAAGCAGAGGGGACCCCGAGCATCACGGTGACAAAAGGGCACATTAAAAAGTAGAGATGGTCGAATTTTTAAAAATAAATTCGTCCATTTCGAGTTAATTGCAAAGCCCCTGAACATGGTATCATCATTAAACTTTCTGGAAATGTAGAGAAGGGTTAGGGGTATACTACAAAAAAGAAAGTACAACACAAACTAACACATATAGTTTTTGCACAAATTAAGTTTAATGTCAAGTCAAAATTGGAATTTCGACTTTGATTTTGAACTTAATTTTCACAAAAACTGCTAGAGCAAAAAAAATTTTTTTTTTTTAAATGTTCCCACAACCCATCTCTACATGATGATACCATATTCAGAGACTATCTCATCTCTATCTGGCCTCTGGGCCTTAGTTTGCCCATGTCTGGCCGAGGGCAACATGAACGGTTCAAAATGTAAAAAGAAAAGTTAGAGAAACTGTAATGAAGAAAAATTCCAAACCCCATGGCATTTAGCCCCTCAGAACATGGTGTTGTGTTGCCAGCATCTCTGATACACCAGGTGCAAAGAGGCTTGAGAAGTGAGACATCACCAATGATGCTTCCTTCCTTAGTCTTGCAAGATTTCATGGCAGCTGGAGATCCCAGTGCAGTGCTTTTGTGCATGTGTGGGATTTCCGGCTACCAGAAAGAAGAGAATTCAGGTACCAGATTGTCTCATTTTTTTTCAGAATAGAACATTGAATGGGTCCATTAACTTGGAGGCATACAGAAAAGTGGCACTGATAAACTTCTGACCTCAGAAAGCAAGCATTTGTAATTGGGGCAGGTTTTCTATTGTTTCCAATCGACAGATTCTTTCATGAGAATTTGGGAATTCATAAAGAAACAAGAACAATAGCTTATCTGACAATTTTCTTCTTCCATGTCTATCTTTACCTTTTAAGAATGGCTGGATAAAATGCAAAGTTGAACTTGCAATCATTCCTATACATTGTTCAGTGCAAAGCATACAGTAGATAGTGGAACCTGATTGACTTGTTTCAACGTTAAACAAGCAAGTGTTTAAACAATATTCTTTTAGCCACAACCCTTTGCCACAATTAAATAGCATTCTAGAAAAGACGATAAGGTAGCACTGATGTTAGGTAATCTGAGGGATGTATACCTTAGCTACTGTCTCTGTTGGTTGTCTTTTCATGGTAACCTTAGGATACATTCTTCTCTACTTCTGCATAGCTGGCCTATCTGGTTTTCCCAGCCTGTCTACATGTTTGGGTTGATACTCCATTCACAGAAAACAATCCTCTGTTGTTCTAAACTGCTTAAGCTACAATCTCATGAGAAATGGCAACGCTAAGTGAATAACTGCTTTTGTGTATTGTTATAATAAAATACAGTACAGCATTGGGAAATCCCTCCCTCCATAAAATGGTTATTAGTGAAGATGAAAATGGGATTAAAAATTATTAATTTTGAGTAGATGGTGAAAATAAAACAAAATAGTGATTTTCACAGAGCAGCAATAATGTTAAAATCACTGACGACGATGAAATTAATATAACTTATTTTTCTTACTGTGACACCGGCCAAGAAATGGGCTATATGCGGCAGCATTTACTCAAATGTGATGTTAATACATAAAGGATGGACAAAAATGTATATACTATATTTACATACCCGATTGAGATCCCTTATAAAGGTAGGGGACTTGGGGACATTCCACTATGTAATGAGTACCCATATGTTCACTTACAGCTTATGTTATTTCAGTTCATTCATGTTTCCAATAGTTAATATTTTTTTTAATTTAAACACAATTTTAGCTTTTTAAAGAACTCTCTAAGCAAGTGGAAAGTGACTATGGAGAGAAAGGATGCTGCATTAAGAATTTAGAATGCAGCAATATGGAGAATTATGAAGCAATGGGCACGCCCTGTCCACGATCAATGGCAGAACTTTAGGATGTCAACATCGCTAGTAGTGGATTATGGCACGGGACATATATAGAAGATATATGGAATGGGGGAACTTAAATAAAATGATTTTAAAGAATGCTTTGTGTGTTTCTTTCTGTAAAACTAATGTTCCCCCAGAATGGGTAAGGGGTCCTAAGGACCTCTGTTCTCATTTCAGAGAGACGGATCTGGGGTGCACTTATTAAAACCCCAACCACAGACCCATAAAATGAGGCCCTATACCCTAAGCTGGCCATAAACCGTTCGATATTTCCGTTCGATCAACTTAAAACAATCGATTTTTAAGTTGCCTGAACGGAAATCGATACCTGTCTACCGTGTACAATCGACCAAAAGGGAAAAAAATTTTAAATCGATTGGACATGTTGGAAATTTTTAGTAGATCGTACAAGTATCTGGCAGGTTTTCTAGGTATTTTAATTGATCTACTATCGTACTGTGGAGTGCATGCATAAAACGTTTGCAGTACAATCGTACTGCATGCCATTGTAATAAGCATGCGCTCTATAGTACGATTGTAAATGGATCATAAACAAATCTATTACACAGGGTGGTAGTACGATCGATCAATGTTTGGTGATCAATCAAGTAAAAGTCAGCCCGTGGAATCATTAAGGAATTGTATTAGGTCTGGTTTGGGTTGGGAGGAGGTGTAAGCTTGTTGCCAACATCTGTGGGACATTTATTTGATATAACCATATGTGTGGTATTTAGGATTGTGGACCTTGCCACAGGTTGACATTGATATTTTTGCAGAGTCTTGTTCAGTGTTGTACACTTCAGTGGACAATATGCTGCTGGTCCAATGCCTAGCATGTTTAGCCTGTAATTGTGAAGAGCCACACAACTTATCTAAAATGCCCCATCATTCGCTTTGCCCATTAGTGCTGGGGGAGGGTTTGAGTGCTTTGTACTAATATTTCATCACCCCCCTCCCCTCATAGAACATGCCGGCATTACATTTTTTTTAAAGGAGCTGTTCTTTCTATTTTTTGCTTTTTGCAAAAATTCAGCTTACAGTTTATAGTCTTGATAACAATATATCTTGAACTACAGGGAAACCATTTCAGTTTCTGATTAGGTCAGGTACATCATAAAGTTATTCAGTAACCCGAGTCAATAAACTGTTCTTGTACCATACTTCCGTACATAAAATGCAGAAAAGATAAGACAGTCAGACCATATAATATCAGTATTATGAAGTAATATACTGTATGCTTGTAATGTGTGCAGTTGGTCACGGCTCTCTTTGGTAAAGGTCATTTTAGTTGAATATTGTTTGCAATAACTGATAAAACCAGTAAGTTTGCAGTTTTTTGTTTTTTTTAATAGAACTGCAGACATATGAACTGTCTGAACTCTGCGCAGAAATGCCACAGAAGAAATTATGGTACTATGAAAAAAGGAAGGGATGCCGGTAATTTCTGTCTACTTTTAGCTATTTACAGCTATTTCCTTTCTGTTTTTAGATCACCCAATGGCCTAAAATATAATTTTTTGTTTAAAACTGGTGGGAAAAATTTAATATAAAAAGAAAATGAAAAGTCAAGCATCCAACTATCCTTGTAACTTAAGCATCAATGGGGGGGGGGGGGGGGTCAGTTTGTGGTATTACCCCTAAACAATGTGAAGCCAATTTGACTTGTTTTTCATGAAACAGACTCTGATAAGAAGTCATTATTAGGAGGTTTTGTTTATATTAGTATGTAAACGGATCACTGTAATGTGCTTTTGTATGGCTTCTGCCATAACTGTCTCTTTGGCCTTGGACTGCCATAGATATGATAGCCATTGAACATATGGCTGCTATAAAAAGTGCTTGACAATGGTGAATGTAAGCCAGCCTGGTCTGAACCTGGTAACCAATGGCAAAAGTGAAAATACTCCTTATGTGTGTGTAAACCTAGAGGGGGTACAAAAATGCTTTAATGATCAACTCACATCCTCCCTATTTTACAGGATTGAAAGGAGGAGATGGCAGACACCCCTGGTTCTAATTGTTGTTTGGAAAAAAAAAACGATGGTGATCAGTGAAAAAAATCGAGCATGACCAAGTTCTAGATCTTGACTGCCCAATTTAGTAATACAAATCAACAGGAAACCTGCATATTCAGTAGTTTTGACTTAATACTACTGAGTTAATTGTAAAGCCCCTGAACATGGTATTATCACCAATAATAGATGTAAAGAAGGGTGCATGGTATAATAAATGTAAAGAAGGGTTAATGGTATACTAAATTACTAAGTACTACATAAATTGAATTGCAAATCAATAAAATATTTGAACTGAACCTAATTTATGTAAAAACTACATATGCTAGAGTAATACTTTTTATTTTCAAATGTTTCCGCAACTCTTTACTATAGCTCCAGCAATTTTGGTGATGATAGCTTATTCAGGGGCTTTGTAATGAACTCACAAAGTCATCCAGTCGAAATTTGACCTTCTCTATTCATTACCACCTGTGTACCATGTTTTTTATTTTTTTGGTAATGCAAACATATGGCGTAGATGGTAAATATACACTTTTTACTTTTGGGAATCTGCATATGACTGCTTTAGCATGTTCCTAAAAAATCCACAGTAGGGGTCTGTTTAAAAGGAATGGGATGCATACTGGAGACCCAGCCACTATGTTTTTCCATGTTTTGACAAAACGTTGTAGCTGCATCTTCAGTATGCATCCCATTCTTTTTGAATGGTCGCTTTGCCTGCAATGTGCACGCATCCCATTGCCGTATACCACATTCTAAAAATTGTTCCACAATGGGCAAGTGCCCATTAAAAGTAAATGATGTGAACTATGAATTTGAATCGGTCTAAAGCTAGGCATACATGTGAGGATACCTGTATGATCGACCCGCAATCGATCGCAGCATAGTGGCGTCACCATCATCATTGAAGGGAAGGGCTTTTTTGTAGGATTTTTCATTCGATGGATGATTGCGGAAGCTCATGGTTCATCTATAAATGTATGGCCACCTTAAGTCATTTGTAACTAACATAGTCTAATTTCGATTAACTTACCAGTATACCCTTGTACATATAACAATAAACTCCTTGAAGATGGTTCCCAAGACTTCTTACTTACTTACAATCCCAGCGATGCATGGCCAAAATGAAAACATTTTAAATTGCAGTGAACTAATAAGCATATATTTAATCCACTTTAATTGCACAGTGGTTAAGAAATGTCATGTATGATGTGTTTGTGCTACCTGGATTATGTTGGCTACCATGCAATATAATGCCTTGTCACACTTTTTATAATCATATATGTGATATCATGTTGCAAGATAGTGTAGGTTAATACTTCCAAGCAAGAAATAACATATGGAAAGACTGTTAATTATTTAGTTTTTGTTATCAGCCTCAAGTCAACATCCTGTGTTTCTTTGATATTATATGTAACAACTTCTTCTATCTGTTCAAGGTCAGTCTGTGAACTTTCTGTTCAAATGTAGACTTCAAAAGGCTTCATGTCACAGAGACACTGTGTCACATCTTCTCAAGAGAAAAAATTCCTGTGTTCTCAAAATCATAAAGAAAAGGCTATATTACTACCTGCTTCATAGCTCTGACAACATCACAGACAATATGTGATCCGAGCTTAAACTATTCACCCAGCAAATGTTTTATTGGACACCACAATGAACATTATGCATCAATCAAACACAAGTTTTAAACCACCTGCCCAATATTGTGCCCTAAAAACCATTCCAACCTGTCAAGGCATAAACTCTATAAGATCTCTGAGTGTGCCCTCTGGTATCTCTGGCATACAAAGATGGTTGTTAATCCAATATGTTGTCAGCAGACAAAATTTTGTAAGTATATTTTAAAGTAAACAAGGTATCCACATCTGGTTATTCACATTCTATCTTCTTTCAAGGCTCCATGGTTTAAGATAGATGGTCCATTTAAGGCACTTTCATTGGCGGAGAGGGATCCATTTGGGCAATCAGATGTAAGTGTAACTACTCAGATGCTACATTAGCTGTTAGATTGCATTAATTGGCTACTCCTACCCTCCCACTCCCTCCATGCTATTTATCGAGCCTTAGGTACAAATGACCCTATTAACAATTTACCAGTTGTACATCCACTTGACCACTCTTGGTGCCAGAAGATACATGGAATTCCGCTTTCCGCTTTTGGTACAGAAATCTGGACCTTGCAAGAGTGCTAGGGAGGTTAACTTAAAGCTGGGAATAGACGGTATGATTTACCGTCCATTTCTTATGCGATCCTATGCAGGATGACGTCATCACGCCCGCCTGCTAGTGCCAAGAATCGGATGGCACTCTGCATTTGCAGCTCATTAGTTCGGCTGGGGGCCACTGTCCCCAGTCGAACTAATGGGATCAGACTAAAATTTACCATCCTGTCGGATAACTGTGCGATCCGCCAGGACGGCTTATTTTAGCCCAATCCTCGTCAGTTGCAGCCTCCAATTCCTGCACGACGCGATCCCTGAGGGATGCGGGAGCGCGCACAGCATCGGATCGGGGATCGGATCGTGCAGGAATTGGTACGTGTATGCCCAGCTTTACAGTGGTTTTAATGCTAAAGATGATTAATGCATACCTTTCAGTTTAAAGGGAAAAAATAGAGTGCAGGTGCCACAGTATAAACATTCCTCTTGTTTGCATCTACAAGTACCCCTGACTGCCTGAAAATCACTAACCTTTATATTTAAGGGGTCCTATGGGATGCAGGCAGGGCACGGCAACCCACTGTGTGCTGCCATGGGATGTTCCAGGAAAGGAAATTATGGAAGGCAAGTATACAATTTTCCTGGTTACCTAAGTAAGATTATGGATTTTAGGCTCAGTCTGTATACAGAACTTGTAGGCAGCATTCACATGGGCAATTTAAGAAAGTGAACATCCATCCTTGTGTTTGGAGAGCACTTACAGATGTCCACATGTTAAGCATATTGGGCAGACGCCCAAAAAGTGGTTGGGAGATGTCTCAGGTTGAGTCTTCTCAGCTTGAGAGCTATTCAGGTGTCCAGGTGCTGGAAACGTGGCATTTTCAGATGCCCATGTGCATGCCCCCTTACTTATTGCAATATGTAATGCACTTCCAGCTTTCATAAAATGAGCCTTTAAACTGTGCTTTCTCTTTACAGAATATCAGATAGCAACCATTTGAAATCTATGGCTCTAAGTTATTTTCCATACAGTGGAGTAAATATCTTAATTTTTTTTGTAATCCATTCTAGACTCCTAGGCATCCACAACATTCTCTTAGGGGACCATAGCTCATCTGTTTTTTGTATGATGGCACCACTCACAATACAATAAACAATAAACCCTTATTGTCGTATGCTTGGGAAGGACAGGTTCTGTCAGCACATTGCCCAAGGTGGTTCTTTTTATCTGGGGAAAAATGCATTTTAATATAACTTTTTGTTCAAATGTGCTAAAAAATCTCCATGAGATATTACATGATTGCATGTGTCCTACATATTATGTACTTTGTTATGTGGTTGTAACTAATTTTAGTCATACCTTTCTTATGTAAAAGTTCACTGCAGTTCTTTGGCATTTATCATCGGCCTAAAGCATTTCGAAGTTGAAACCAGCACATACCATGCATTGTTAGAAAAAAAAAGGTGAAACCAGTACAGTTAGTGTAGAAAGGTGATCAGAGTTTTCTGGTATCCTATCTATGCAAGATATGTGTTACAACATGTTTTACATTGTAAGCGTATATAATGTGTATTAAGGTAATTTCTCAGGACTGGTAGAATTTATATGTGTTTTGTGGGTGTTGTTTGTCATTGACATACTGTAGATCGACAACCCTGAACATTTTGATTGATGTTGATTAATGTCTAAAGTTGGGATTTTAATTTGTATGCCATAAATTTAAGTCTATGCATGTTTTTATATATATTTGGATGTAACAAAATGTATTTTTTATGCTGGAATTAGTTGATTTGCAGTTATCCCGTTTCTCAAATTTGGCAGATTTTTTTTCTTTGTAAATATTGATTGTTTAATTCTTTTGAGAGATATTCTAAACTGTCTCATTATACCCCAACCCCTGTCCTTCCCCTTAATCATTTTAAAAGTAACAGGTTCTCTTCAACAAATAAACCTTATTTTTATTTTCTTAAAAAGCTTTATGTCCTTGTTGTTCCCTCCTTGTAAACATTTCTGTATTCTACCTCTAACAACACCTTTTAAAAATGCCTAAAAAAGTAGACATACTATCTAATTCCTGCACACAATAAATATTTTATACCTTCCAAACGACAAATAGAAGGCTTTTTACAAAAAGTCAATAACTATTTTTTGCACAGCTGGGTAGCATAGAATTAATTTGTTTGTTTGAAAGTCTGAGGCAGGATGTCTCTATTTTGTAAGCATGTTCATTTTTGGTGTTCTAACAAAATGGCTCAAACTTTTTTTCTTATATACAATTCAGGGCAACAAAAAGAACTCTGGTTAGAAGAAAGAATAAAGCAAATGCAGTATTTCTGAGAGTTCTTTTGCTGCTTTTTATGGATTTTGATGAAGGGACTAGGAATTTAAAGTAGTATAAATGGCCCTTTATAATTGTTTATGCTCATGCTGAAAAAAGTATGATGGCAATAGTACAATATTATATGTTTTAATGTAAATGTTAATGTTAATGTAATGTTAATGTTTAATTTAATTTCTATAGCACCCTTCAGTGCTGAAACTTGTAGAGCTCTTTTCCACACTTATGCCTACCACCAACAGCACCTCATTGTTGACTTACGGTCTACTACCTTGGCATATTTTACCACAATGTCTCCAACATGCTGGACATAATGCCCATAGGTCTGTCAAAGATGGGGAGGGGCATTTGGCACGGCTGCCTTGCCTTTGCATGGGCTGAACTCACAGCAGTTTTATCCTCCTAAGATCTTGGGGTCTCCACGGGACCATTTATTTGTATTCCAGCTCCTTTGAAATCCTCTGAGCATGATGTATTTTGACGAACAATACATTGTAATGGAGATGGTATGCTATATTTCCCTTGTATGCTTGCATGATGCTTTCAAACCATAACTGTAGTTACAGTCTGCACTCCACAGTGCATCACAATTCTAAATGGGATACCTTATAATAGAAAAACAGATCCGCAAATATGGCCACTGCAACCTAGTGATTCTTGAATCTTGAAACCAAAGAGATCTCATCTCCTGTCTATCTAACGATACTACGTCAGGAAGGGAAGTGTCTGGTAAACCAAGTTGAACTCCAACTTAAAAATATCAGTATTTTTATTGAATACATCATAAGCCCCCCCCCCCCCCCCCCCCATACACGTCAATTTTAAAGTCGATTGATCAAAAATCAATGCTTGTCCACATGGTTCGATCGACCTAGATCGTTCTAAATTGACCAAAGGATCTATCGAAAAGTGATGTTGGAATGGACATGTTGGAAAATTTTGATCGGTCGACTGTACGTCGAATGTTATTTTGTTGTGCCCCAATAACAATAATAAGCAACCCATACATCCATTGCCAGATATTTTGGTGTGTTTACGATCAACTTCCTTCAAAAATAATTTCCAACATCTATCAAATATCAGTTTCTCCATGTCGGAGGTAGTTTGATTGTACTTTGATCAATCGAACCAATGTCGATCCTAAATTACGATTGAATTTTACATCAATCCTAGTGAAATTGAAATGTGTATGGGGGCCTTTAGTTTTTTATCTTGCTGCCTATTATGCCTTCTGGACAAAGACTGGGGTCCTAGGTGTAATGGCTGCATACATTTAGTGTTGCCTGGCTTTTCCCCTTTCTATTCACCTCGTAATATGTAGAATAACACACTTCCTGTTTTATGGTGACACTGCATACATAAGGAGGTTGACACAAACTAGGCTGAGTAACCTAGGGCAGTGGCAGAATATTGTTCTGTGTTGGCCATTGATTTAGGCACTAGGTTTGGCATAAAGCCATTAACCTTCCTAGTGGTACGGGTAGATCCTATTCTCTGTCTAAAAAATGGAATAGGAAATTTTTAACAGATTGCTAAGTAAACTGCACATATTCCCCGCTTGCCCCCCCCCCCCCTTGAATGTGAACACCCTGAACACATATGGGGAGGGCAGCCCCCACCTCCCTGTGTCATCGCTGGTGTTAAGGAGGTGAACCTAGAAGAAGAGCCCAGGTTGCCGTTACTGGAGGATGGTGCAGGCTTTCCTGGAGCTGGTAAGTTACCTCGAGTGTAGCTCCGCTTACCAATGTTATCAATAAAACCTACCCCAGGCTTGGGGTTACTGCTTGGGAGGTAAAAAAAAACTACAGTTACTCAATAACTTATACAAATAACATAATAAACTTCAAACTTCCTCCATAGAAAGGGAAAAGATAGCTTGGAGTAGATTGGTTTGGTTTATATGATACGACATGGACATTGCTGTTCTGGCATAATCAACAGGAATTTTATGTTTTTGCTATAGAACATTTTTAGCTTGAAGAATAAAAACCAATGCAGAAACTACATCTAAATACTGCAATATGTTACATTTGCGTATTTTGTGTTTTTTCGTTATCCTTTAACTTTATCACGGACTGAATACTGGTTGCTGATTAGATATTTCCATTTTAATAATTACATTTTCTCCACTAATACATAAATGCAAATTGCTTTTTCCCTCCTTCCTATTAATGACTAGAAAACTCTCAGCCACCACAGAGAAACATTAAATTTTACATTCAATGCACACACAGTATGACTAAACAAGTCAAATAGTGCTTGTATACTGAAGGCTAGATGCTTTGTTGTTAAATGGATTATAATTGTGGAGCTAGATTATGCTAATCAGAAATGTAAATTACAGATGTCAGAGTAAAAATTGCCTATTTTTAAAGTGATACGACTTTTTTTTTACCTAGTTTTGGTAGTTGCGAGGTATCCAAATACATTAACATGTCAGGCCCCTGCAACAGATGAAGTAGCAAATGAACCTCAACATTGGTTTATGTGTCCAAACCCACCTTGGTACATCAAGATGGTACATCAATGCAACTTCAGCTACCAAAGTATGCAATACTTCTCGGAATACTGGATACCTATGTCACCAGTGAGTACTGTGGTTCCAACCTCTGAGCCTCACTTCACTACTTGGTACATTAATAATGGCAGAGTCTAATGATGGCACCATAGTATCAGGCTTGGACTTGGGTTGAACAGCTCTTGGGATACACTGGCAGAATTACAATGCAATGCATTTGTACATGTACTGTGTGTCTCCTGGGGTAATAAATTTGTTGCTTACATATAATATTTGGTTGTGTGGGTACACATGACTTAAACTGTAAATAATGGTCATATATGTATATGACAAAATGGGAAAAAAATTACCAGTCTTTTGCATGCTGTACGTTGATATCCAAAACCAACAACCTACTGATTATAAGATCTGCTACTGTAAGAAAGAGCACCGTCCATCTCTAGCACCTGAGTGCACCGCACGTACAAGGGTGAATCAGGGGACAACAATGATCTCACCCCTCTGTTACCTCAGACTCTCTTCAGGCCTCCACGGGCATACACCTCCCTTCCATCCAAGGGGCAGCCATGCCTCACAGTCCTCTCCTGCAACAGCGGCTGAGCGGGCTTTCTTTTAGTTAGCGGGTCCTTGTGCACATCCCCTTAATAAAGGTCACGACACATCAGCTTGGTGTGAATACGGTGCGCCTTTATTGTACATACATCAGTTCCAGGGACACTCCATTTTTCCCTTGGGAGCCTTCTGGAAGCAGCACTACCGGTAGCAGTCTCTATCCTAGCCTTTTTCCCCCAGGTGACTCTTCTAGCCTAGGGATGCCCTTGCCCCAAACAGGGGGATAAGGGTGAGGCCTCAATCAGGGTTTA
>CM070033.1:138669328-138712969 GCA_036250615.1 Ptychadena robeensis
AAACAAAATAACATACATACCATGCAATAGGTAAGAGAGTAAAGATGACCATGAAGACAGTTGAAACCATAAATCTTGAGCTCACCAAGCGACTTCCAATCGCTCTACACTTTCCTTTAATTAACCAACTATGTAGTGCAGGGGCCTCTCTGATTGGATATAGACTTATTGGGTAGTTCAGAAAGTCCCTCATATTAAATATATCATACATATTTTTAGTAAACATTTGTTAAAAACTGTTTGAATCAGATTACCTTGGGGTGAGTCCCACCCCGAGCTAACATTGGGCATACTCACCTGTCCGGTGGAAGCCTGCAGCGGTCCTCTATATTGGCGGACCCGACCGCTCTTTTCATGTCCACCTTGATGACTTAATTCATGACAACGGAGATGCAGGGGGGAGGGGTGGTGCATGTCCTCCATGTACATACCTGTCAAGTTTCCTTTTTTGGTTCAGGACAGTTTTTTTATCTTGTCTTTTCCGGCCAAATACCAATTTCAATAGGTCCCGGGATTTTGAAATCGGGATAACTTCGGAGGGTGCGGGTGTTCCCACCCCACTTGTGCAGATGATGTGCGGGGTGGGGAGTTAGCAGGGAGAGCAATGCCCCCTCCCTCCTAAGTTAGACAGGTACAAAATAGGATGGATGGAGGGGGTAAATGTGTAGGGTGGACAAAGGAGGGTACAAAATAGCTTTTTTTTTTATTGTGCCACACCCAGGAGGTTAAATGATCAAGTATAAAATATAACACAATAGTCAAAACATTTGGTTTGAAGATCAACTTGTGTTAAACAACTCAAGTTGGGTGATAGCAGCCACCACATTTTACCATTCAGTATTCTGTTAAGAGTTAAAAACCTGTTCAGACAAAAAATGTCAGTGTACCAGATGCAATAAAACAACCACTTCACACCTGCCAGCCATCTTTTCAGCATGCTACGATCTAGAATATATCAAGGCCTTAGTGACAGAGATAGATATATAACTCATGCGAAGTACCTGCCACTTGCGTAACCATTTTCATCATTGGTTACAAATGCTTTTTCCATTACAGAAGTTCACCTTGCTTCGCTCCAATAAAAAGAGGCTGTACACCCGGAACCAGGCCAAGATTCATAAGCACAAATCAAATACAGCTGCACACAAGTGGAAGAGTTTGTGTCTGGCTGGTTTATACTTACTTAAGGAAAAATAAGTTTCTAGAATTGAACATAATTTATACAAATATTGTTGTGGGTGTAAATCATGCGTGTGCTTGTTTTCTTCTACTTTCAAAAGCAGCGAAGCAACAGGAGGCCTGCTGGATAATTGGGAACACATCCCAATAAGGACAATGGTGAATGTCATAACTATACAGTACATTATGGAACAATATACCTGTATTCCACTGACAACTACTTAATGATCACCAGCCATCAGTGTCATCTTCTCTGAAGCTTCTTCCACAGCCAGCACCTTCCTCATTTGGCCTACGTCCAGCAATAGATGATGCAATAGAATGTCACCATGCAGTCTCTAGGTTCTACTATCCTGTTAATTTAGATCAGAGCCCTATTGAAGCTGTGTTTGTATGTCAGTACTTTTCTCTGCAAGTAGAGGTGAGGAAATGTGAACTAGCTAGCTCTCGCAGATGGTACTTCCTTCCTGAATATATCAGAGCAGCCACTGCTCGGTTAGGGTGAGGCTCCACTATGGGAGGACAGTTTCCCCACTGTAAATGAACTAAAACTTGCAGCCAGCGTGGGCACGGATTAGCAGTGATGCAGTGCGGACAAAAAATACACGGTTTACCACATGTGTTCTTCTGTCCTCTCATAGTGGAGCTTTATCCTAACCGAGCAGTGGCTGCTCTGAGTCCGGCTCACAGGGGGTAAAGGGAGCGGTTCACGGTTCTGCTCCCAAACTGCCTCAGTGGAGTTCTATCCTGAAGGGCCATTTCACACTAGCCATGCTGCGGCCCAGTACCACAAGACTGCATGACTAGCGTTTACACAAAGACCGCAGCACTGGTCCCGCATATGCGTTTAGGTTAATGCAGTTCTTCCCACAAACACCCTGCAGTCAAGCCAAGCGTCTCCCACTCCTCCCACTCCTACACTTGTAACACAGGATTTCACCTGCCAAAAACTGAACCACAGCAACAGAGCTGCAGCTGTGAAATGGCCCTCGGTTCACTTTTTTATTGATGGCGAATACTTGAATCGCAAATTGCTTATTGCGAATATCTGCACTTCGTTAATTTGGGAAGATCTCGAATATAGTGCTATATCTTCGTAGTTGCGAATATTCTAGATTTTTTACATCAGTACCGTGACAGACTGGTCATTTGTCACTGAGTGAACGGAGCGTTAGGTGGTGTCCTGAAAGGACTCCGGGAATAATTTGCCCAGCACCATTAATTTGCTGAGAATTTTTAATTTTGTTTTCCTTAAAGGCCTCCCAGACTCTGGGATAGGAGGGATGGAACTGGGTGAGCCTTCCTATTCCACCAGGTACACTGTAAGGGTTAACACCTGGGTTGGCAGTAATTGGAGCTGGGTGTGACTCCAAAAAGTTGTAGTATGACTCCAAGTGTCCAGTGTGTAAGTTGTCCTGATAGAGACACTGCTTCATACCAAGTAGGTGACAGGGGGCACACAGGGAGTGTGGGGCCAAGGCCTATGGCTACTAGGGCAGTTGATACAAGGGGCTCAAAAAGAGTGTGAGGCCCAGGCCTGTTGCTGCTGGGAAGCTCAACTGAGGACAAATGTTGGACGTTTACCAAGCCAGGAGGATTGGCATTTTCGAGTTACTTTGTTTGGATGTCTATTAACCCCTGTGAGGGTGAGTTTTGGACAATAAATACAGGCAAGAGCCCAAAAGAGACACTTTTATGGTGGATTTATTTGTTTTGGGAGCACCCTTTTGAGCTGAACCCCCACAGTACCCATAAAAACCATGCATTGCATTCACAATATTCGCATGTACAAGTGTCGATTTGCAAAAGGAAGGTTATTAATTATTAGTTTTTATGTGATCGTGTGATACTGAATGGAGATCACAAATTCTTGAATTGATATAAAAAAAATATTAGCCGAAAAATTTGCAATATTTTGCAAATACATATATTGCCTGTGCAGCTCATCACTCATAGTTGGATAGACCTTGCTCAACATCTAGCATGCAGATTAAATCCAACAGGCTTGTTTATATGTATTTATTTTGTTGCATTGCATTTCTTTTTTTTATCAGTTTTTATGTTCCATTGCCATGTCAATGGCAGCACATGGAAATGCCTAGAAATCATGCATTTTAGCGCCTCCTTTATCAAGATCAGTTCATTGTCCGTAATACATGAGCCATAAAAATGGATGGATAGAAGTGAATTGGTAAGAGGCTGCCTACACTTTTCAGTATTTAAATTTAGTTGCAAAGAAGTGTGAAGCCTGGTCACATTATTATGTATGTGTGCAGAAAGGTTTTGTTGCGTCTAATAAAGGATTCAGAGTTTAAGAAGATAATACAGCCAGGTAGGACGTTTTTCTGTGCACCTTTTAACCTATGACATGACATACTATTTAAATATTACACACAGGCAGACGCGAGGAAGTCTGTTAATTATAAAGCGGTGTAATAGGGAACATTTCGTAATGTAGTTCTCTGCAGTCGGCATTTTCCCAGGTGCTCAGCTGATGTTACCTTGCTGAGTTTGCAAGCCAGTAACACGTCCTCAATTGCTGCAGACTGTTCATTATTTCCAAGTCAACAGTACTGAGCTCATTTAATAAGGCAGATGTCAGAGCAGCACTCATAGCACATCATTTGACTAAGAAGACATATTGTTGAAAAGCATGTAATGACTGTAAGTTCTGTGGTCTGGCTACTGATCAGTTGCCATTTTTTCCTGCCTGTGTGACAGCCTGAAAAGCACAATGAAATTACCAGCTAAGATGTCACCTGTATTTCCCGATTTATTAATTGACCAGCAAAATCAGCACATTTTTAACTTAATCAGCAATTTAAAGGACAGCAATTTCTAGATGAGCGTGTACAATAATCTAAAGCTCTGCTCTGTGTATACCATGAAATCCCTAAAGCCCAGGTGCCCAACCTGCGGCCCTATGGGGGTTCTTTGGTGGCCCCCCTTTGGTCCTCCCCTGTTGACCGGCCCTCTCCCAGGAACTTCTTAGAGCGGGAATAGGAGAAGAGGCGATAAACTTGTGTGATAGGCATTGTGTGAAAGACAATCAGCAACCCAGATGGTGCCTAAACAAGTCCTTTGCCTCTCCTCTTCTCCTCTATTGGTGGGGTATCGGCAGACAGGTTAGGACTTATGCTCCCACTATTTCACCAATGAATGGGGGAGGGGGGGGGGGGGGGGGGGGGGTTGTATAGTATATATTGCGGCACATAACCTTTAAAGGCAGTGTAGATTGAAAATGTTATGTGCGGCCCTTTAGTGATGCTGAGGGCCGCACTTGTGGCCGTCAATATCAACTCAGTTGCCCACCACTGCCCTAAAGGTAGCCATAGACGCTCCCACCAAATTTTGCAGTTAATCAACCGCCGTGCGTGTTCCCGCACAATTGCTGGCCGGTCAGTCAGCTGCAAATCACGTGCGCCCACCTGGACAGATCGACCACGATCTGATCTCACATGTCCATAAATTCCTGGCCAATCAAATTACTTTGATTAATGTCCGGTACAAAAAGGTGCCCGCCGATCCTCTGAGGGACTGACTGCAATCAACTGTGAATCGTACCGGGTATGGCTACCTGAACACTGAATTATATTAAAATTTTTACTTGAATTTCTCTCCATAATACAGTGGTTCCCAAACTGTGTGGTGGGCCCCCCAGGGAGGGAGTGGGGGTATCCTGGGGGGCGCAGCTAGGGGGCTAAGGGAGGGACAGGCAGAAAGCCAACCATGGGCTAACAAGTTGCAGACACTGTGTCTCTGTGTGTGTTGATCACTATTTGAATGATTCATGTGTCTGCATGACTGTAGTGTGTGTGTCTTTGTGTGAATGATGCATGTCCACTCATGATTGGTGTAAAAACCAAATAAAGTTGAATTCTAAATAACGTTTGAGGCCCATTTTAAACTAGTACACAATACTGTGTAAGTGTGCAATGGCCCTCAATCTGAAACTGTGTAGTGTGTGGGGGGGGGGGGGGTGCTCAAAAATGTTGCTATCTTGAAAAGGGGGGCCCTGCAGAGAAAGTTTGGGAGCCAATGCCATGGTGTGTGTGTCAAACCCTATTCCCAACCTGAGCACAGAACCCATAGGAAATTCAAATATTGTGTCATCAAAAATACCTGAAATACAACAAAGAAGACAGTGACAGTGTTATGTATTAGCCTTAGGTTGGGTTTCACCTTCGATCCAATTTCCAGAAAACAATCATACTAAAGTGAACCTAAAGAGATTAGTTTAGGCGGCAGACAGGTCAACACTCATGAATGACTTTGTATCCTATGAGCTGGGAATAATTTTTCTGGCCCGGAGTAAATAATAGCATACACCAGAAAGTGGTAAGGCAGCTTAAGAGTGAAGATACAGATTCTGTTAATAATCATTTTCTAAAGAGTATTCTTTGAAAAATGATGATGTTTAGGTGGTTAATGTACACATTCTTACATGAATTACATTTAGACAGCACATTTATTTTGAATGAGGATGATTGTGAAGCACGTATCTACATTTGTGATACTGGAACACAGAGTGTTCACTTCCTGCTATGTATGAATAGCTTTACGTCATGTTACTGATACTTTTCTATGTTTATTCAAAAAGTAAGCCCTGGATCTAATACCCATCTATCATCGAACTGTCCAGCAAGAGATCCCTTATTAATGCGTGGCATGAAGGCACAGCCTACTTTAACCTCCCTAGCACTCTTGTAAGGTCCAGATTTCTGTACCAAAAGCACACCATAGACTTTATTAGATTTAGTTTTTTATGTTGTAGGTCTGTAACTTCCGAAATATGTCCATACAAAGTTCTAGTAGACATCCTGAATATAAGAATGTTTATCTTGTCATTTATGTAAACAAATTTATATAAAAGGTATTATTTGAATCATAAAATCTCTAAAATACTTATTTTGTATTAGGGGTTGTTTCCATTTCGTCGGGATCCCTCTGCTAAGCATATACGCTTAGCAGGAGGACCCGACATAGCAGATAGCCTTACCTGCTCAGTGAAGGATCTGTCTTCACTACGCCGAGCCACTCCACCAATGTAGCCAATTTTGCCAACAACCGATGGTCACGAGTGCGCATGCACATCAGTCGATTTTACCATCAACCGATGGCACGTGTGCACATCGGTCGGCCACGGCTCGCTAGGTGTATGGGGGTCTTTAGTAATTGGAGTGTGAAAGGGAAAAAAAACACATAGACACAGGGTGAACATACAAACTTCTTAAGCTTGGCATAGACACGTAGATCTGCAGCGGATTTGTCGGCAGATTGAATGTGCGTAATGACGTCATCATGCGCGGCCGTTCCGACAATGGGCCATGCACCCTTTGTGTGCCGCTATATAATTTGGATGGGAACGCTGGTCGCCATCCAAAAAAATATGGACATGTTGATTTATGGTGGTTGCGTTAGATTTTTCGGCTGATTTAAGGCAGTTCGATCATGGCAAGCGCACAAGGTGGTCATTCTGCCTCGAAATTGGCAAGGATCTTAGAGCCTATGCCCAGCTTTACAGATAGTGTCCAGGAGATGTTAACCTGATGCATCACATAAGTGCTGACCACTTAACGAAGGGTATGCAAACTTTTTGACTTGTTGCCCACATTGGGTTTTTAAATGTGAAATAGGGGCTGGTCGAAGAGTCTGCAAGTGCCACCCGGCATAGGGGTGCTAAGTCCTTGTAAATAGGGCAGAATATTTAAAAGAATAAAATATATTTTAAAAAATGTATAAATAGCTTTTGAGAAGCTTAAACATTCTATTGCGGCAAACTATGGCCTCTAGGAAACAATCCAAACAATTATCCTTAAGGCGTTATCTTCACTTATTGCAGGGAATGAGGGGAGCCAGAGCGTCTTGACACCAGGTGACAAAGGGTCAAATTAAAAGACTAAAGCTAGCCACACATGGTTCAATTTAGTGTTCAATCGAGGTTCGATTAGATTTTGTAGTTCGATCAAAAAAATCATAAATCGATTTTAATTCAATCGATGTACACCCACCACATGGGGAGTATGATTATTGTTCAATTTCGACTGAAAAGTTAATCGAAGTAATCAAAAATCGTCAATTAAATTCCTCTTACGATTTAGTTTCAATCGGAAGTTAAAGGGAAGTAGCCAAAAAAAATCGAGCTAAAAATTTTCCAACCTGTCCGATCACTTTTCAATTGACGATTTGACAAAAAACGATCAATGATCGTCGATTGTATGTGGGCAGCACATCGATTTTTTTTTTTTACAATCGGTCGTTTATTTGATCGAAAAACGTCGATTGAATGCTAAAATCTAACCATGTGTGGCTAGCTTAAAGGGCTGGTTTTGGCCCCCGGGCCTTAGTTTGCCCACATCTGCACAAAACCATCATGCTGCATTGATCTTAATCAAATGCACCATAATACACCAAGAATACATACAGTATGATAAAAACATTTTTCCAATATACCCTTATCCTGAGGCTCTGCTTTAAGACTGCACATACAATGAAAAGCCTACATTGACAATCGTGATGAATGTGACTTTGACTGTCTTTAGCTTTCTATTGATTCCTCTGATGAATAGAGGTCTATACAGGACACAATTTCTATCAGTACAGGGTGCAGCCCTGGCAGACACAAAATGCAGACATGATGTGTCCTGCAGGAACCTCTGTTCATCAGAGAGATAAAGGGAAGCTGGCAGACAGAACTGGCAAAGTCAGCAATTGATTGTTACTCAGAGAATCATGAATCTTGAGTGATTGCAGCACCAAACATTTGTAACAACTAAAATCGAATTTTTAATTTAGCAAAAAACTGTTAATGACAGTCTATTGTATTTAGCTAGATCAGGTGAGATGCTAATGTCTAGATCAGGGGTGGGCAAACTGGGGCACAATAGGTCCTAAAATTTGACAGAGGGGTTGGACCTAGAGAACATAGATTCACTTTTTGCATTGAATAAATAAATTGTGTACCAGCAACACAATAAGTACTAACCCAACTCTCAGATCACCTACTTCTTCAAGCTGCCATGTCTGTGCAATACACTCCCATATGTGGCTCCCAGACCAGGGCTCCCCTGCCCAACAGTACGCATGTCTTAAGGTAGCCATACACAGGTCGATTTGTCAGCGATCTAATGCCGCTCGATCGCTGATCCAATGTTTCCAGGTGATCAAGAATCGGCAATTGATCGGATTGGGAATAGATGCAACACCACCTTGGGAATCCGATTTGTGGCTGATTTGGACATGAGCCGATCTCCAAAATGGCCGATTCCACAAAATCCATCAATCGGAAAGGCTGCTGCATAGGGCTATTTGGGTCCATCAATGTACTCCGATTGCCAAGCGATCGACCAAAATAATGATTGTCCGATCCGATTTTTAGTCGATTCCGATTTTTTGGGGTCGATCGTTCCGGGTGATCAAAACCCGATTGACTGCCGATCGATTGCCGATCGAACTCGTGAATGCGCGCAGTGATCGATCTGTCAAAAATCGTGTGGAAAATCGACCTGTGTATGTATACCTTTACACTTTACATTGACAATTTAAGCCCCCCCCCCAATTGTTGTGGTGTTTAATAGTAATGATTTAGCTCTCCCGATTCCCTTGTCTACCATGAATGGTGTAGGCCGGTAGACCTATTAGATCCACGGCTCCAGAAGTGACGTCACAGCGCTTCTCTTCCTGTATTTGGAATGTGGAAGTGCCAGTGTGAAGTGTCACCTTTGTGTTCCAGCTATACCTACCTTTGCCTACCGCTAATGCAGGCAAAGGTAGGTATAGCTGTTACTACATTGGTCTTTGCTTCTCTGTCTTTGGATGGTAGGGTTTCTACTTTTTAGGGGGAAAAGAAGATACTGAATCTCTTCTTTGTGGAGAAGCCAGGCAAGCTAAATGGTATATCCTACATGTCTCACCTACCTTTCCTATGCCTAGAAACAGGCTGGTCTGTTATTTATATCTTTGGTCAATTGTAAACACCTCATTTTCCGCACATCCAAATCAATGTGTTGTCAATAGGATGACTGTTATGAGATGGTTAAATCCCTGAATAGAAGGAAAATTTAATCATCTGCGTAGCCCTAGGCTTACTCACAAGCTACTGAATGATTAAAAACCCCCTGTGCAATGCAGACCTTAGTGGGCTATAAAAGTTCAGTAACTCATTTTAACTAGATTGTAATGTATAGTAGTCATATTGGTAAAAAGCGGTTGCTATGGAAGATCTGCGCTACTGTTTGCAATAACATATTGAAAAGGTTATATTTTAATTATTATATACTTGTGTGTTTCAATTTAATAGTTCATGCTGAAGAGGCAAGATGAATAATATCCCTCTCTCACTGTAGTCATTAATTCTGATCCTAGTCATTTCATAATCAAGCACATAGCAATGTCCAGAGGAAAATCCATAAGTAGATAACGTCTCCTAATACAGGAACTGTGTCCAGCCAATTATGGATTTATTTGATTATGATGAGTCTGGGAAATGTTTGTATTTGAGGTTCCAGTCTAAAGACCCCTAAACTAAGCTGCTGACAATGTACTGAGATCCCTGATGATTATGGTAGATATTGATTGTAATAATTCTCCAATGTATTCAGTTTTAATGGACATCAATTGTCAAGAAATTGTCCAATCATTTAGAGCTGCTATTCAAAGTGAACATGAGCAGGGCCAAGGGAAATCACTCTGAAACTGAACATTGTTGCATAAGGCTCTATGTTTATGATGTCCGATGTCATGTCATTTTGGCACCTTTTTTTAAGGCATCCATTGCTAGTCAATGAATGCGTTTACAGCGCTTTAAAAAACAACAACCTGAAAACGCATGGAATCAGACTCCAAGGAAATAGAGCTCAGGTTCCTGGCCTGGACAGATTATTGCCATTGATGTAAAAATGAATTCCAGAGTTTATCAATACATTTTGCAGGAAAATGTAAGACCATCTGTCCGCCAGCTAAAGTTCTGCAGAGGATGGGTGATGCAACAAACAATGACCCAAAGCATACAGTCATTCAACAAAAGAACTTCAAAAGAACAAAATGCACCTTCTGAAGAGGCCCAGTCAGAGTCCTAACCTCACCCCGATTGAAATGCTGTGGCATGACCATAAGAGAGCGATTCACACCAGATATCCCAAGAAGATTGCAACACTGAATTGTGAAGAGGAGTGGTCCAAAATTACTCCAGATCGTTGTGCAGGTCTGATCTGCAACTACAGGAAACGTTTGGTTGAGGTTATTGCTGCAAAGGAGGGTCAACCAGTTATTAAGTCCAAAGGTTTACATACTTTTTCACCCCTGCACTGTGAATGTTTACATGTTAAGTTCAATAAAAACACGAAAACATATAATGTTTGTATAGTATTATTTTAAGCAGACTGTTTTTCTTTGGTGTGAATTAGATGATCAGAGCACATTTTATGACCAATTCATGCAACACTCCACGTAATCCCAAAGGGATTACATACTTTTTCTTGCAACTGTATATTCACAATGTCCAACAAAGCAGTAAAGGTGTACTAGTACTAGCCTCAAGTAAATATAAGGGAGGGTTCTTCCCCCAGGAAGCTGCTCGGTGGGGAAGGGTCTGATGGCACGCTGTCCACTCGGAGACCTGGTACCCGCCACAGTCTAGTCCAGCAGGTACCAGGTGAGCGCAATAGCACACAATCCTATTTTAAGATCCCAGTTACGAGGAGGCGCTGCTTGTTCAGCCTTAGACCGGGTTCAAGGTTTCCAGTGGGGGTGGTGTGTGGCCCCCACCACGTAGAGCAGACCCATTGCCACTGGGGATTCTGCCTGGAGCCGTGATCCCTCCAACCTGCCTAGTTTACCCTTTGGACACCAAAGTACTGGTCGGTGCTGGCCTTATTTCCCTTGGCCTCACTTAGGCAGTGTGGTCTGAGCAGTATGGGAACTAACAGGGTTACCTGTTCATTTTCACTCTGTTGTATGTTATAAGTTACCCTAGTCCCCATTGGGTCTTGTTTAAAATAAAGTTTGCTTACGCTTAAGCTGCCACTTGTCATCAGTTGATTTCTGAGCCTCTACAGTTGTAGTGAATTAACAATATTACCTTAACTATGATGATTGCTATAGTAGTTTGTGACATCATTATGGTAAATCCTACCACTTATTGTCAATATCATTATCATAAGCATCTGGTTCTTAGTCTGAGTCATCAGTATCTACCATTCTTAGCTTAGTTGCTGTGTAACTGATTAGTCAAAGTGTCTGCTCACTAATGTGGATTAACTTGTAGTTCCAGTACTGGCAATTGTAACAATAACTGCTTTCTAGTGTTTTCCATCACTGACTCAACAACCACAAGCAATGAATATGAAAAGCCTATCACTTGCATTGTAGACCCAGTAGTTGCATTCCTGTTTTACAAGTTATACTTGGATTAAATTATGACCTGTCAAGATAAAGCAAAGGCATGGAGCTAATTAACAGAAACTGATAGAAAACACAAAGTTATTTTAATCAGTAGTTGTTGATATTTTCTATGACCTGAATTAGAAAGACATAATTACGTAATTGGTCGCTATGATTAAAGTGGAACAAAAGTCCACAGACAGGCAGCCTTTTAATGACTTAAGAGACTGTAAAGTTCTCTCTGTCAAAGATTCCTGGAATAGTCTATTCCAGTCTGTATGTCTGAGTTTCCAACAAGATGGAGCAGTATAGAAAGTGTCAGCGATGGAAGGTATTGCTTTCAATGTAGGTAAGCAGACTTTAGTTCTGCTTTAATAACTCCTCTACTCACTGGCTGTGCTATGTAGGCAAAAAGAAAGTTATCAAAGTACACCAGAGGAACAAAGCACACACTGTCCTTCCAATCCATTGCCTCTCTCGCCATTCTCCTTTGCAGACAATTCTTGGCTGTCCAAATGCCAGGAGTTGATGTGTTATTCAGCAGCTATTTCAACTTCAGCTGTTAAAATTGGACCTTCTCCCCAGTATTTATCAGCAGCGCTCAGAGATAAAAATCTGAGTGCACAAAGATGGAGACGACAGAATATAGAAACCATGATCTGCTGTGCAGTCTGTGGGTATAGTTGTCCATTTTGTAATATAACTGCAGGGATGCTAATGAGATGTATGGTAGTAACATGGAAAAGAACAACTTATTTTTCCTCCATTAAGCTGGTTACAGGTTCTTTTGATGTTCAAGTGCATGAATCGGCATGTAACGATGCGTAAAGCCCCCCATAGAAGGGACGATTCCCCCCCATATTTGTGGCCGACCAAACACCATTCGCGCTCCCGCCGAGCACATAAAGGTCGGTTGGCCGCAACTACAGGGGAGTCCACCTTGAGGATCCGACCCAAAAAGCTGGCAGGTCGGATCGCACACGGATCGGTCCTTCTGGTTCTTTTTCTGCCCGATCCTCCGATCCTGTGCTGCAGTCTGTTAACTCGGAGGGGAGTCTCCTCCCCCTCCGAGTCAATTGGCTACAATCTGATGGGTATCCCTGTGTTAGTGGAACACACAGGATTCCTGTCCGTTCTCTAACCCACTCCTCACAGCGTGGTGCTGTCACCACGCTGTGAGGAGTTTGCTAAAAGCCGGTCAAAGATCAGTACGTCTATGGCCGGCTCCCGGGCATAGCTGCAGGCGATCGACCGGCATGCACGCTTATGCTGAACGCATGGTGGTTGGTCACCCGCAACTACAGGGGTCCCCATCTTGAGGTTTCTACCCAAAAAGCACAGCAATCTCTCCTGCCCGTACTTTTTGTGGCCGATCCTGTTGTAGTCGGTAATGTAGAGGGGGAGTCTCCTCCCCCTCCAAGTTAATTGGCTACAATCTGATGGGTATCCCCTGTGTTAGTGGAGCACATATGATTCCCGTCAGTTCTGTAGCCGTCTCATCCATGGCCGGCTTGTAGCAGACTCATTACAGCGTGGTGACGTCACAACAAGCCGGCCATGGACCGAGGCGTCTATGGCCAGCTTAACACATTCCCCCTAGCAATATAAGAAACATTTTAATTATATGCTGTATTTTTCTTTGTCTGATTTTAACAGATTCATAAAAACTACACTTAAGGGCTAGTTTACACTGTGTCTTTTACATAGTTGTAACACTTTGTAACACTTTACCTGTCTGATCAATAGTGATGGCCGAACTTCGGCCGTGTCCGTCTGCGAACGGGCGGAGCAGACTTTTAAAAAAGCCTGTAGGCGGGGAATTTGAATCGGAAAACCCGGATGTGACGTCAGTGACGTCACATCCGGCACCTGGAACGCATAGTTCCTGGTTGTGTTAACTGGATGTGACGTCACATCCGTGTTTACAAGCCGGTATTTCACTGAAAGACCGGGTTCTCTACCCGGTCTTCAATGAAATATTCTTCCTGCGGCGGGATCTCGCTGCTAATGATCCCACCGGAGGAAGAATAGAGGGCTCCCTCTCGTCGGCGGACACGGCGGGTCGAACACCCGTACTACTGATCAATAACAGAACTATTTATTTTGCCCGCTGTTTTATATTTTCTTTGGCTGTCAAATCTTTTTTAGTAATTTTCTTACTTTATTTTCTAACTTTTATAAAGGTGGGGATGGGGTGTGGATGGTAAGTAATTGAATGGGGACAGGGTGGGAACTGATGAGAGTTTGATGTGGACAATAGAGAATGAAATGCTAACAGGGAAGGGATTATATGGTACAGTAAAGCAATGATGGGGTGGGGGTGGATAGATAAAGTCGGAGGAGAATGGAGACCAGATTATTGCCCTCTTCTCCACACACACATCTCTAATACAAAGTTGCTACTTTGTATTTACTCTGTTGTATTCATCATCAGATCAAAGGGTATTACAGATGGTCGAAAATTGTCAAAATGTGTAAAAATTAAACCAACTGTCAAATGTGTAAAAAGTTTATGGAATGAGTATAGAAGTGGACCTCTTACCTATTCCTTAAGTGTTAAATAAAAGTTATAGGAAAAATAGAGGACATATTTTTATATTTAAAATGTATTTAAATGTAAATCTATAAATTCTGCCTTTCCACAAACCTACCTGAAACAATATTCACAGATATACTATGGGTCCCAGCCAGGGCTGAGCAGAAGCATTTACTCATCCCTGGCCAGGTTCTTGCATGTCATCATCATATTATCATTCATTTTATTTAACATATTCCGTGCTTCATCCTAATAGTAGTTGTTTTTTCTTTTTAACCCTTTAGGAATGGTTAAGAGGTCCGGAAGACCTCTATACTCATTCCATAGAGTGGAGGGCAGTGATCAGGTTATATTCATATAAAAAAAGATACATTTTTATAACTTGCCTCCTAGGCGGTATGTTTGTGTACTAAAGCTAGGAACACACAGCTCAATTTAAGCGTACAATTGATGTAAATCAATGAAAACTTACATCGGTTGTACCAAAATCATAGCGCGGACACATGGTACAATCGACGATTTTAGTTCGATGAAGAGCTTTACATCGATTGAAAAGTGATCGGACTAGTTGGAAAATTATTGTCGAATTGTACCATGATTGTACTACTTTTTCATTTTACAATTGTATTCGATGAAGTGATAGTTTACTGTTTTTAGGGCATCAATAGCATCGACGACTTTAGTCGATAATCAATGTTTTCTACATCGATATTGTACTACGATTGTATGACACTATAGCGCACACGGTACAATCAATAAAATACCAAAATCGAGGTTCTTCATCTAATCTTACATCGATTGTATGCTTAAATCGAGCCGTGTGTTCCTAGCTTAACAGTACTCGCCCCGAAATAACCTCAAGCATACATACACACACAGGGAGGCCTGGGGAAACAGCTCCATTGACCATGTTATGGTGGCGGCAACAGTTTGCTTCAGCGGAGCGGAGTATTTAAAAAAAAAATGTACAAAGTATTTTTAACTAAAGTAAAATTTACTTAAAAATTCGACATTTTAACTTTTCGACCATTTCTACTGTATATAGTATACAGTATTAAAAATTTTGAGCACAGATCTATTCGGGGCAGGATTCGGGGCATATAGGAATGGCCATAAATACACCTTTCACACACTTGCTGATACATTAACTAAAGTCTTCTTTAAAGGGGATATTGAAAGTTTACCTGGTAGCGCACCCATTAACTAAAGGGCCCTATACACGCAGCGATCCGAGGTTCATCTCAACTGATGTGTGTGCACGTTCACTGCAATTGATTGGCTGCAAAATCATCCGCAGACCTCGGGTGCCCACATGGAGCAACAGATCCATGTAGCCCAAATTCTCGGTCGGCCAGAGAATGTCAGTGTTTCTCTGGCCGATCCCATTTCTTTGAATGGGGACCAGAGCCCCTATCCAAAGTAATGGCCGTCATAGGAGGAGCCCGCCGATCCTCTGGGCGACCGGCCGCAGTGTGATGATGTCATCACACTGCAGCCGGTCTCCCAAAAATCTTGCAGCCATCTATGTGTGTATGGGGGCCTTAAGGCTTGAGGCTAGGTTCAGTCAGTTGTTAACCTGCCACTTGGCAGCTCCCAATCAGCCACGAACTAAGTGGCAGCCTTCCTGTAACCATCCATCAAAACTACATGGCTCAAGTTTTTAAATAAATTCTAGCACAATTGAGTGCCGTGCACGTTCACAGCATTCGATTGTGCTTGAATCTATTAAACAATGAAGCCATCCAGCCAAGAAAGTTAAATTTCCATTACGGATGGGATTGATGACGCAGAAGTGCTGTGGCATATCGAGGAAACTTAAGGACAGCGAGTTGACATCATTGCACTGCACTCGAACAGCCCCTCAATCGGGGGCTGTATAAGGCTTCGGCACTTATTTTTGGTGGATGTGTGTGTTTGCTTGGTGGGAAAGGTGCATAGTAATGCTTCATCTCTGTGTCTGCATGCCAGGGGAAAAAAAGTTGTACTTTAAATAAAAAAATATGTCTGTAATCTTATCACTCAGACTTTGTTTCTTAACTTCGTTCTCTGGCAGCTTATGGTCACCAAGATGGGTTGTACATCACATTCTGAAAATGGAAGACCACCGTGGGTAATATGCCCAGATCCTCCATGATGGAAGGAACTGAAATCCTTTATGAATACAAGTGTGTCCCAGGAAAAGTAAATATGGGCATACGTGGTTCAAATTTTCAGTCTTAAGCCTTTTTTTCTGAATTGATCGACCTAAAGCGATGAAAATGAAAAATGTAATTTAGCAGCGATCGGACATGTTGTTAGATTTTAGTTGATCGCTCAAGTATCTGATGAGTTTTTGGTATATAGATAGATTTATAAAGATTTGGTACTATAAAGCATACACACCGATTTGGAAAGGAATAAAACGGGTTTGAACCGAACCATGTATGCTCACCTTAAAGAAATTGTAAAAAGGACTTCATGGGCTTTATCTTACTTTTTGCAACTAATAAAGAACGTTGCATAGAAAGAAATTCCATTACTGAAAAAACATGCATAACTATAAAGGCCCCCATACACCTTACAATCTTACCATACCATTTCTGTACAATCAACTTTTCTTCTTCCAAAACCATGTAATATGAGGACATTTCTAATCCTTCCAATCACTATGTATTCTATCAGGGAGGACCCGGCACTACATAGTTGTTGGTAGATTTAATGGAAATTGTATGAAGTGATCTAAAGTTGTATGGGGGGAGGGCTTAAAGGACTGAATGAAAGACTGAAAATGAGACACCATTGGGTGACTGCTATTGGACCGTCTGGTTACTAGTTCATAGTGCATTATCCATAGACTGTCAGTGATCAGATACATTTACGATGTAGGTGCCATTAGGATAGTAAAAGTCCATTGTGTAAGAAATGTGTAAAAACGTTTCAGCTCCCTTTATGATTAATGTAAACAATTAGTTGCAGCAAACTAAAATACCAAAGGCCAGTTATAGAATTATCATTTGGTAAAATTTTGCAGATGCTTATTAATAGAATATTTTATGGAGGAATAACGACTGGCAGATTTGAAAGGTAAGTGCACCTAAAGTGCATCTACCCTTGATCTCAAGGTCATGGTTCAGCTGTTGGTCTCCATCCATTATTTGCATTCTTCGCTGTCTATGGAGCTGTGTCCAGAGTCTGGAGATGGTCCTATAGATGTCATTGGGATTAAAATGAAGAGGGAGGACAGTGCAGACTTAAAGTTGGCCCTACACCTTTAAGCCCCCCATAGACAGGCAGACTCCTCCATACAACTTTCATGAGACCTACCAACAACTATGTAGTATAGTGACCTCCCTGATAGAATACATAGTGATTGGAAGGTATAGAAAGGTCCTCCTATTACATGGTTTTGGTAGAAAAAAAGTTGGTTGTACAGAAGTTGCATGGAGGAGTCTGCCTCTCTATGGGGGGCTTTAGATCTCTCTGTCAGATATCCTTTAGATCTACCAAAAACTATGTAGTATAGGGTCCTCTGCGATTGAACACAGGTAGATGGTTTAGAAAGTCCCTCATATTACATGGTTTTGGTAAAACAAAGGGAGAACTAAAGGAAATCTGACAAAGAAATCTAAAGGTGAATGGGGACCCTAATACACTAGATGTAAACAAACTGCGGGATTTTCACTTGGACTTGGTGGGTTATAAGGTTAGATCAGGACAAGAACAATAAATACTTTTTTTTTGCAGTTCACATTACCTTAATGATGTGATTGCCAAAACTCTTTGTCCTTGTGGGTACCCATGGCTTTCACATAGGGACATCTGTATCGTAAATGTTTCTTGTTCTGCATGGAAGATTCAATTACTGCTAATGTGTTTTGCACAAGCTTTTAAGGTGTTGTCTGTTGAAAATTATTATTTTATACTCCACTTTATGAGGCATGTTATATTATAGCGTGTGGTTATCTCAGAACATCAGTATGATAGCTGGGAGGTGCAACTGGGGTCCAACGGTCCTTCAGCACTGAAATACCCCAGAAATTTCAGTTTGGTCCACAGCTAGTGTTTTTTGATTAAATGACTTGAAGAAATGCTAATTTTTTTTCCATCAGTTCCCAGGTCTTTACATCTAACTTAGCTATTAGAAGGGACACCTGCTGGATTTATTATTGAGAAGACAAAAAAAAAAAAAGGCCGGCATACTAAAAACCAAAGCTGGAAACCAGTAACGCTACGGTGCCAAGATCTATAAGAAGACATCCAGTGATCCACCATAGCTGACACTGCCTAGATGACTTTATGATGGTGGTGGAGCTGGCAAGACTGTTGGTCATGCATTTATTTGATATATTTCTGTTTTTACACAGCATAAACTTACCATTTATGTACATCCTTATGACATTATAGCTGGACATACACCTTTAGATCTCTCTGTTAGATTTCCTTTAGATCTCCTTTTGTTTTACCAAAACCATGTAATATGAGGGACTTTCTAAACCATCAAGTCTACCTGTGTTCAATCGCAGAGGACCCAGCACTACATAGTTATAGGTAGATCTAAAGGATATCTGACAGAGAGATCTAAAGATGTATTGCCAGCTTAACATTGAAGACTTTCTCTAGAATGTTCTGATCACTATTGCAGGTCTGAGGATTAGCTGTAAGGAGATGTCGAGTCCGATTCTTGCTTTACAATGGAGTATGTTGGAGGCAAAATATCATTTTTTCATAATTGGCATGTGCATGAGATGTGTTATACCGGCACTTGTATGCTTGTATATATTATATAATAATACATATAAAACCAATATATATGATGATGTGGTTGCATCTAAAAAGCTGTCCAACCATACAAAGACATTAAAACACATTGTGTAATTTATTAAAATAGAATATGAAACAAAATAAAAAAAAAAGGCTTAATTTTAACATTTGTTAATTTGCATATGACATGGAACCATTCCACATTCCACACCTGCATTCGGAAATGCATCATATAGTTCCGAATTAATAAGAATTGCTAACAGTCCGTAAGTCATTGGCCGGAGAGCCTCAGGTGCCCGCTTGTATTTTGCGAGACCATGAGAAAACACCTGCTGTGGATGACACAAAGAAGAAACATGGCGGTTTCTGGTCCGCTGAGCCAGCAGAATAAAATACAAGCATGTCTAGTACAGTGCAAAAGAAGTCTTACTTATATGTACATATTAATTTAGGTACAAAAATAGTGCAAATCATGAAAGGCTGATGCAATCTTCTGTAGAATTTCCTCTTCGTCACCCCACCCTTCTGCCCTACACACATCATCCAAGCCTGCTCGCCGACAGTATCAAGCGTTTCACTAATTACCCCTATGTAGTCGAATAGTCTGCATTAATAAAAGGAATCGGCCCACGCATCAATGTGCCAAGTACTGCTAACGAGCATATTTCAAAAAAAGAAGGATTTTAAAAAATATTTGTGTTTTTTCATGTAGGTCAGTAGAATTGGGCAGGAAAGGGTTACGGTTATCCAGGGCTGTTCTGCAATTATTCTTAGTCAAATATTTATAAGAGGCGTAGCACTGGAAACATCCTCAGTATTTCATGGTTATGGCTAGTAAAGAATACATGACATTAAATATGATCCCTGACCCCCTCCTTCCTTGTTAATGGTACACACTCACCCAGCAAATAAACAACATAAAAAAATAGGAAACAATAACCAGAGAGAATAGAATAAGCCACTATTGTCAATGTCCCCAGCTGCCAAATCCGATCTCCTCCTTATATCTGTTGGTGAGCAGGTTGGCTTTCCGGGTGAGTTTATTGAGCACTGTATGGAGTCCAGTGAGATGGTAATGGAACTGTTTCTGCAGATCCTCCTCTCCTCCATCTGCATCCTCCAAGCGGCTGATATCCACAGAGGCCAGCTTGTCCTTCTTCCTGTCGTCTCCCTGTAAGATGCCCCATTCGATGTCATTCCTGATGGATTTCAGCAGGTTGTAATAGCCGTGCATGTCTCTCCTGGTGAAGTAGTTGGCAGCCCCGTTGCTGTTGGTGACTTCATCCTTCACCTCCATGTCCAGGGGCAAGTCTCTGAGCAGGCTGGGCACCATGACGGTCTGGTCCATGTTGTTCACCGCCCCGATGAAGCGATTCATGGCATTGAACAAGGAGTGCCGCTGGTTGTACGTGTCAGATATCTGCATCATCTTGGCTGGAGAGAAATCCTGAGGTGAATGGAAACGAAGTGCTGCCGGCTCCTGTCACAACGTGTGAAGGTGGCGGTGAGTGTGTGACGGATACAAGCCCAATAAGCCGCTCTATATGATCATCTCCCGCTCATAGGTGCCGGTGGTTGTCAGTGTGATGGAAGCCACTCCTAGATCCCTTCTCACATGCAGCAGCGGCTCAGTCTCAGGCTCGGTATATATACCCGGATAGGTGTAGCTGCTAGTGCCTCCCCCTTGCAGTATAGCAGGATGAAGCCGGTTCACGGATCTCTCTGACCGAGAGTAACATAGGGAGGCTCCTCCTCGTCTCTGCTCTCCTCACATCCACCCTGCTCTTGTCACTGGGCAGAGGGCTGCTTGGTAAATCCCTCCACTCCTTGCATCACTCACACTCCTATACAAAGACATTGTGCTGCTGCCATACATGCACACAGCATACATGTGGGGGCGTGTGGCGGCTAATCATTTCCCAGCGCTATTTACAGGGAAGTTATATTCCAGCTCAACAAGCGGAGTATATGTACAGTGACCTGTGCCCGGCCACACACAGCATGCTCACACACAGCGCGCTGGCCACATAGAATCCGACATGTCTGCGGTCACAGCATTGATCACCCGCTAACCGTCGCGCAGCCTGAACCACGTCTTGTGTCATTGATTTTCAATCATCGTGATCGTTAAAAAGGAAATTACCTCAGCCTACATCGACTTAAACATCAATCACTGAGATGTAATGGTGCGATGGAGCGTAATGCAGATCATCAATTATGGAACAAGCGCTTGGTACACTGAACACTCGCAGTCAATCGCAAAGGATCGATTTGTACCTCCGCCGTTATATTGAGGTCCTTTCGCACAGCGCACGCTGCAACCCTAAGGACTGTGCTAAAATCCATCCAGCACAGGAAATTTAAGCAGGGTACAGACCTGCAGATATGGGCCAGATCGGTGGCCGCTTCTAGCGCCGTGCGCGCTCATGGCCATCTATCTGGCCCATATTATATGCGCCCATCGCTGTTTTCGAGTGGGACCAATAAATCCCGCTTGAAAACAGCCATATCGGACATGACCGTAAATACGGCCGATGTCCGATGCTTTCTCACAGAAACCGCTGGTCTCTAGGCAAAGCTTCAGCTGAGCTGGGGAGAGCAGAGCTGTCTCCCCAGCCCCGCCGATGATGGCGTCATAACGCTGCTGCAGGGTACATCGAACGGCTCAAATATCGAGCTGTCTGTACCCTGCTTAATCCAGTGGAGCTAAGCCCCCCATACACCTTTAGATCGTACAATTCCCTCCATGATAGAATACATAGTGATTGGAAGGTATATATCACTGCTATGTAGTGCTGGGCCCTCCCTGATAGAATACATAGTGATTGGAAGGTATATATCACTGCTATGTAGTGCCGGGTCCTCCCTGATTGAACACATAGTGATTGGAAGGAATAGAAAGGTTCTCATATTTATGGTTTTGGTAGAAGAAAAGTGGATTGTACAGAAATTGTATGGTAAGATTGTAAGGTGTATGGGGGCCTTTAGGATTGCAGTGTACATAGTGTGAAAGGACCTCAATATAACCGCTGAGGTACAAATCAATGCACAAGCCCCCCACGGAGGTCAGAAGGTTATGACACAAGTCATAGTCCCCAACCTATCACTCCTAACTTCCATGGTGTTTTATATCTTGGTGAGGCCTCCCGTCAACATAAACGTGACATATCACACATGAGCACAGTGGAGCCAAGCCCTTCATTACATTGTCATAGGGTTGACACAAATATGTCCGTTCTAGGCAAATAAACCTGCTTGGAAAGTCTTGCAGCACGCATTTTTATCTTACAGGGAGTGCAGAATTATTAGGCAAATGAGTATTTTGCCCACACACAGCATCTGTATGCATGTTGTCTTACTCCAAGCTGTATAGGCTCGAAAGCCTCTACCATTAGCATATTAGGTGATGGGCATCTCTTGTAATGAGAAGGGTGTGGTCTAATGACATCAACACCTATATTAGGTGTGAGTAATTATTAGGCAACTCCTCCTGGCCAAATGGGTCAAATAAGGACTTCGCCAGGCTTAGAAAAGTCAAAATAGTGAGATATTTCTGCAGATGGGATGAGCACTTTAAAATTGCAAAGCTTTCTGAAGCTGGTTCATCGAACAATCAAGCGTTCTTCAAAATAGTCGCAAGAAGCGGTGGAACAACAAAGGGCAAAATAATATGCCCATGTTGCAACGGAGAAAAGTCGAAGCGTGCAGCGGCCAGAGCACTCTGACCGAGCCAGGTTGCGCCATATCTTCAGAGCTGCAACACACTGGGTGCCAAACAGCACAGGCGTGTGGCAATACTCAGAGACAGAAAAGGCTGAAAGTACGACCACCATATGAACAAGACACACAGCTTGAAACGTCAAGACTGGCCAAGAAATCTATCAAGACTGATTTCTACAGGTTTATGGACTGATGAAATGAGAGTTGAGTCGGTGATGGGCCAGATGGATGGGGCAAGTGGCTGGATTGGTTAAAGGGCAGAGAGCTCCAGTCCGACCTCAGACGCCAGCAAGATGGAGGTGGAGTACGGGTTTGGGTCGAACACAGGTAGTCATCAAAGATGACGACTTGTGAGCCGGCACTTTTCGGAGTTGAGGTGCGTCAAGTCAACGTCCCAGTCCTAGGCCACGTTTCGGGAAGACACCCTTCTTAAGCAGTGGTACAGGAAGAAGTCTGCATCCTTCAAGAAAAACCTGATTTTCATGCAGGACAATGCTCCATCAACACGCTGTCAGTACTCACCGCGTGGCTGGCAAAGAAAGGGTATAAAAGAAGAAAAAAACTAATGACATGGCCCTCCTTGTTTCACCGGAATTTGAACCCCATTGAGACCTGGGTCCAGTCCTCAAATGTGTGGATTACAAGGGGAAAAACAAGTTACACCGCTATGACCCCGTGTCTGGGAGGCTGTGGTGCTGGCTGCACGCGAATGTTGCATGGTAAACAGATTAAAACACTGCCAGAATCATGGATGGCAGGCTTTTGGTGGCTGAAAAGAAACAGTGGGTATATTGTTAACTGATTGTTTTGTTTTGTTTTGTTAAGTCGAAACTGTAATTTGTGAATGTTGAGATGTTATATTGGTTACCACTGGTTAAAAATAAATAATGAAATGGTTAAATAGTTTTTGTTACGCTTGCCTTAATAATTAGGCACAGTAATAGTCACACTGCCACACACAGATATCCCCTAAAATAGCTAAAATAAAAACAAACTAAAAAACTTACTTCCCAAAAAATAGTCAGCTTGATATTAATGAGTTGTTTGGGTTCATGAGAACATGGTTGTGTTCAATAATTATTCCTCAAAAATACCACTTGCCTAATAATTCTGCACTCCCTGTATATTGAGAAAAATGCGTGCTGCAGGACATATGCATAAGCGTAAGACCTATCACTCCATGCCTCCATTGCATTTATGCCGAGCGTCAAAATAAACACGATGGAGGCTTGACATATGACGTGCCCATTGACAGTCAATCGACGAGTCAGAAAGAGTTAATATCTAGAAATTCTCTGGCCCAGGATCGCCTAAAATGGCTAACTCTGCGGATCACCTTGGCTCTGACTCCGGCGTCTAGACACCCTGCGCACCACACCACCGTGCCATGAACTATTCTCTGACCAGAGGCCAGAAATGAAGGATTGTGTCACAGCTCACCCAGCGCCATCTGTTTCCAAATGTGACTTGGCAGGAGGACTCTGGGCAAGACATAGGATTTCTATCATTGTTTCCCCATCTCCTCCAAACTTTCCAGTCATGTCCTGTGTATCATGAGAGCTCTTCTGTATGTGAGCTTCAGCTGCATGTCATGCTCTACACTGGCTTCCTGATGTGTGTTATCATAGCACCTTGTGAGAAAGCACATGTGCATAAGTATTCACAGCCTCGATACTTTGTTGATGCCCCTTTGGCAGCAATTCCAGCCTCAAGTCTTTTTAAATATGATGCCACAAGCTTGGCACACCTATCATTGGCCAGTTTCACCCATTAGAGGAATGCAGCACCTCTCAAGTGCCATCAGGTTGGATGAGAAGCATCAGTGCCCAGCTATTTTTTCTCCAGAGATGTTCAATCGGATTCTAGTCTGAGCTCTGGCTGGCCACTCATGGACATTCAAAGTTGTCCTGAAGCCACTTGATATTTCGGCTGTGTGCTTAGGGTTGCTGAGTTCAAGAGCGCTCTGGAGCAGGTTTTCATGCAAGATGTCTCTGTACATTGCCATCTTTCCCTTTACCCTGTCTCCTAGTTCCTGCCACTGAAAAACATTCCGACATGCTGTCACCACCATGCTTCACTGTAGGGATGTTATTGGCCTGGTGATGAGCAGTGCCTGGTTTTCGCCAAACGTGACACCTGACATTCACATCAAAGAGTTCAATGTTTCTCTTATTAGACCAGAGAATTTTGTTTCTGGTCTGAGACAAACTTTTGACAAACTCCAGGCGGGCTACCATGTGCCATGTGGCCACTCTTACCATTCAGGCCTGATTGGTGGATTGAGATAGTTGTCCTTCTGGAAGGTTCTCCTCTCTCCACAGAGGTTCTCTGGAGCTCATTCCACTTATAAATGATGGCGCACATTGTGCTCATTGGGACCTTCAAAGCAGCAAAGATTTTTCTGCAATCTTCCCCAGATTTGTGCCTTGAGATAATCTTGTCTCGGAGGTCTACAGTTTATTACTTTGACTTCATGCTTGGTTTGTGCTCTGACATGAACTGTCAGCTGTGGGACCTTATATAGACAGGAGCATGCCTTTCCAAATCATGTCCAATCAGCTGAATCTACCACAGGTGGACTCTAATTAAGCTGCAGAAACGTCTCAAGAATGATCAGGGGAAACAGGATGCACCTGTGCTCAATTTTGAGCTTCATGGCAAAGGCTGTGAATGCTTATGTGCATGTGCTTTCTCAATGTCTTATTTTTATAACATCTGTAGTAAATTGTGTTCACATTGTTATAATCGGATGTGTAGAATTCTAAGTTGAATCCATTTTGGAATGACATAACAAAATGTGGAGAAAGTGATGCACTGTGAATACTTTCTGAAAGCACTGAATATTAGGAATGCTATATTGTGAGCTGACAGTGACAGGGACTCTTGATGTGCTCATTAGCGCAGGACTACTTTAACCCGCACGCCGGCATAAAAGCCGTTTCAGCACACACCGACCCAACAGATAAAAGAAAGTCTCGTACGCACATTAGATATTAGTCGCCAGAGACGATCGTGAATAATCATCTCTGGCAATAAAATATCTAGCGTGCGCCCAGACGTCGTTAAGTGATCCGCTGTGTTGGATTGCTAAATGCCCGCTAACGACCGCTATTGTTTATTATGAGGGAGGACGCGGCAGGGCGCCTCGCAGCGCTCGCTCATTCATTGCTGGAAGGAATCACTAACGAACATCTCCGATCTCCATAACTGAATACATATGTGAGGGAACATGAGAGGGATGATGATTACTTTCCTATGGATGAAGGAAGCATTTAACCCTCACAGTGCTGGGGCTTTTATTTTTCCATGCTGCTGCCTCCATGTACTGTGTATACCAGACTAGCTTTTATATACACCCCACTTGTGTCCGTACAGTCAGTGTGAGGGGCAGTGAACACCGTTGGTGCCCACACACAGCCCTCTTTGTTAGTCTCATGCTGGTGGCAGCTGTTGTGTGGAGTCTGGAGCTCGTCTCAGTAAAACCTGGCTCGGCTCGCAATACAAAGCGGTAGGAGCGCTCCGCTCACACGAGCTTCTCATCCTCCTATCATCGTCTCCTCACGACTTCCGCACGCTCTGCTCGCTACATAAGCTATTAATAGGCACGCCGGCATCACCCCACAGCCATACCTCCGCTGCCAACCAATAGCAGCTCCCTTCGTCATTCGTCTCCAACGCGCCGCCAGCCACTAGGGTTATTTGCATACCCCGCCTAGCGTTCAGCAGCAACCAATGAGACACAGCCCTTTTCTCTGGCGGGCCCCAGCGTCCCTGGAAACAGCTCAGGAGGCGGTGGGAGGTCACGTGGGTGACGGGCCTGTCTGGAACGCTGAGGCGATAATTGATTTTAGAATCCCCCGGGTCGCGTTCTTTATGTTGTGTGGCGTTCCCGCCTCCCCCCCCTCCTCCTGTCTCCAGCCCAGGCAACTGATTTGTAATACACAATCCGCAGTGGAGAGACGCCGCTGTGACAGCGGATTTGTTTGAAAGATAGCATCTAGCGCTTTGATATTGACGTTATATTATCCGCGGCTCGGGGTTCTTCGCAGCCTCAGATATGAAATGAACGAGCCTAACGTATTCCTGTGAGGTAAATCTATGACTGCTGGAGCCGCGTATGGGCAGGAAATGACCGTAAAGGCTCGTTCGTGCGGCGTCCACTAATGTAGCAAAGCGCAAATATGAAGTGCTTCGTACATATGTGCGCACAATGCCGAGACGATTGTTTTTTTGAGGTGTGTCAGGTATTGTCACTTATACTGTAGCGCTGTAAGGTCGATACTTGCTCCATCTATAAATGCTTGCAATCATTCGTTTGTCCACCCTGGTCCCCCATCCAAAGTTACGCAATCGAACAGGGATTTACAAACATGTTGGTTCCGTGTACGACCAAGGGTTTGATTCCAAAACAATCACTGCGAACATGCATGGCGGTGCATTGCTCGGGAATCAATTGGAAAATCGACCCCTGTATGGCCTCCTTAAGCTAGTCATAGTTTTGTCTTGAAAAATAAAACATAAAAATGATCATTTCCCCATACACACTGTGACTTGCGGCCAATCGACCGCTGTGCACGCTCGCCGTGATCAGCAAATCGAAATCTCGCCGCGATCAGCAAATCGTCCGCAATCTACAGTGTCCTAAATTTGCACCGAAAATTGATCTAAAGCTAGCCAAACACGTGTCGATTACTGAGCGATCGATCGACGCTCCGATCGATTCCGGTGAAGCCACAGGCGTTGATCAATCGACCATACAAGTCTGTGCCTACCGCCTTAGGCCACCGATTCCTGGACGATTCTGTTACCAGTCGATCGATTCACAAATGTCAACGCCCCTGGATGTGTGCCTGATCGATCAGGCCGATCCGATTTGGGGGCCATGGCGATCGGGCTTGCACTCGCCCGGTGATCGATCGGCCAGGAATCGTGTGGGAAATCGACCTGTGTATGGCCACCTTAAGACATGCACGACCGGCTTTGTGAGATCGTCATCATGCATGGGAGATCGACAGGTAATTAAACGCGTGAAGGGGGCTTAGAAGGTAAAGGAAATGAAGCAGAAAATGGAAAGAGCTATAATCCGGCTTAGATCTGCGGCCGATTGCCTCACATGTCCTTTTTTCTATGGTCAAGCACATTGCTTTGGATGGGCATCAGTGTCCCCATCCAAAGTATTTGCTGGCACACAAAGGGTGGATTCTCAGAATGACAATCTAATCTACCACATACTGTAATGAGAGCGTCGTGTATTCTTCACTTTTCATTCTCTGTAAGCGATCTTCATATCTCATTCACACAGCGGTAGAGAAAGGCACACGCTGAGCAGTATACCGCATGATAGGAGAACGCGAGCAGTGATACAGCAGCCTAAACCGTGCATTGCAGTAGCATGGAATGACATGGTGCATTGAAAGCATGGCACACCAAAGGCCCTGGCATTTTTCAGTGCATTTTTAATACGCAGCAATGTCACTGCGTGTGAACAGGTCCCTGCAAATCCTGTATTCAATGCTTACACACAACTACTGATTGGGCAGTCTCCTTCAGAGCCAGTTGGGAGCACCGGAGGCTTGAGGTTTCGGCTATGTTTCCATATTGCATATTGCTTGGCGGGAGGTCCCGACGTAGCCCAAAGACAAAGATGCTGTGTCTTCACTGCGCCGAGCTGTTCCGCCAATGTAAGGCTGAACGTAGTCGAGTACCTTGAGCCTCTGCATCGGCGGATGTGTAAACACAGCATCTGCCAAGCAGGTAAGTCTATGTGCTACGTCAGATACACTTAGCAGAGGAGGTCCCGACGGATGTGGAAACATAGCCCTAAGGGCTTGTTTCCACTATGTTTTTCAGTCCGTCAAGGTCCCTCCATCAAAGCACCCATGATGCGTTGGGGGCACGCGTTAAGCATCCGTCAGGCATCCATTAAGCTTCCGTCAGGGCATATGTAAGTTTTTATGGGGAAAATAGTCCGTTACTGACGGATGCTCATCCGTCAGTAATGGACAAATGCATTATCTATGGGTGGCGCATCCCCCTTTTGTTACTGATGGATGCGTCAAAATCAACGTAGTGGTCTACGTTGATTTTAACACAATGGGGCACAAAGTGGCAGACCAACGTATGTGGAGACAGTATCATGGATCACAATGGTCTACATCAACATCCTTCCGTTAAACTGAGGGATTTTGACGCAGTGGAAACCCAGCCTTAGGGTAATTTTCCACATACGTCGAGACCCTAGTCAGGGGCCCAACGTAGCAGATAGACATTACCTGCTGGGCGGATGGGCTGTTTACATATCCGCTGGTGCAGAGAATTTTTTTTAAAGTTATTTGCAGGTCTTTTTCCATCGTTTTGTTGGACTATTTTTGAAGCAGGCGTGGGTGTGCCCAAAGGGAGTTTGCCACCAGTAATTGGTAAACCATCTTCAATAGTTCTGTTCACATAGGTGCTTTTCAGCATCTGCAAAGCTGTTGAGAGCTGTTTTAACAGCTTAGGGTGTCAGGATACATGTCAAGAGAACCTGTCTTTCAAGAGAGAAGATAGAGTTTAGGACAAATTTAACCTGTTAAAACCCTTAAAGCTATATGTACATAGGGGATTGTATGATGTTGATTTTGAGGTTTTTCCTTAAAAATAGTTTGGCATAAGGTTTGGCAGGCCTGGAAAGGGAGAGGCACAATTAGAGTGCCCCTATCACACCATACCAGAAACCCTCAAGGCATAGCCTGGAAAGGGGAAGGCAGAGGCGATGAAGTGGTTAAAACTGCATGCATCTGCGGCCTACCACTCTAGTGGAAACAAGCCCTAATGGGGGTTGACCATCCCGAGCACAACCTTTGGTCTTTTTCCCACAATGTGGCCCGTGTTGTGGGGAGTTTGTGGGTGGGGTCTTATTGAGGATTCAGGGGTTCCTGACCTCCACCATATAGGATGAACCACCTTGAAAACAATGTTACCATCTCACATACCTAACTGCACAGTTGATACTTTCTCCAGTTGATACTGTCACCAAACCTAAAAACCGCCATACTTACCTTCTCTTCTGCCTTGCTCCCAGCGTCACCATACTAAAGCTTGGAACACATGGGTTGATATTGGAGCCGTCCGAAGTTTCCTGCAGCAGCGTGATGACGCCATCACGCTGCTGTCAGACACGGAAGCAGCTCAGCCGATGCTTTGCATGGAGACCCTGTGGTTTCCATGCAAAGAAACGGACGTTGACCGTGGGTTACGGTCATGTCCGATATCCCTGTTTTCGAGCGGGATTGATTGGTCCCACTAAAAAACTGGGATGGCCGCATATTATATGGGCCAGATAGATGGCCGAGAGACGCACGGCCAGTTTTCCATCCTCAAAGATGGCCACTGCAGATCCAGGAAGCTTCATCTAGCCTCCATCTGCTACCCTCTCCAGTAACGCCACGCTGGACTGCCGGATGCAAAGGAACGTGGGAAAAGGGCTTCCCCGGATTTAGAGCCTATTTACTTTCCAGGAAAGTTATTTTCCCCACTTCTAGGACCAATAATAGAAAGTGTCAGAGCGGGTGTGCATGTTACTTTAAAATATATAAAGAAATATCTTCCCAGGGACTTCAGGAATCATATTTAACTTGCACTTGATACTTTTATTTTTCTTTGGGTGGCTTCTAAATATAACAGTAATAGGAACAAAATATGGCAAATTTCCTTGTAAGATTATTTTGCCGCGTTATTTATAGTCTCATGAAATCTGAGTGGTTGAGCCAGACGTACCAGGGCACTGAGCTGGACACTATAGGGAAAAATCTGGTAGAAATTTAAGTGACTAATTTGATCTGACACATCACTAGGCTCAAGATAGCAAGATCAGCGGGGGCGCTTATTTTAGGACTGAAAGATTCTACAACTATTGGCTCTGCAGTCATCCTAATGCTGAGCTTCAATTATTCCTTGTATCAGTCTTTTACTTATAAAGGGCCTGTTTTCTAAGCCCTTCTGTACTCTCTTAGGGGGGCTATACATGGTTCGATATTTCTGTTTGATCTACTTTTTTTAAGTTGATCGATCGTAAAGAGATTCCTGCACACCTCATACAATTGACCAAAACTAGGCAAACTTACAATCAATTGAAAAAAGATCGGACATGTTGGCAAAGTTGAGTAGATCGTACAAATATCTGCTGGTTTTTCGAGGAATATGGACGCATGTGCACCATCGTCCAAACTGGAAACACACGTATAGATATGGGCCAGATTAATGGGCGCTTTGAGAGCCATGCGCGCCCATGACCATCTATCTGACCCATATCTAATAGAGCCATCCCTTGGACATGACCGTAAACCACGGTTTATGTCCATTGCTTTGCATGAAGACCTCAGGTCTATATGCAAAGAATCGGCTGAGCTGGAGACACAGCAGTGCTCCTCCGATATTGGGCAGCAACGCGTTGACGTCATCGCGCTGCTGCAGGGAACCTCAAACGGCTCCTATATCGAGCCATGTGTTCCCTGCTTTAGACTTGCGATCCCTTAGGAGAACCTCAAATACCTATTGAACGTAATTCCTTGAAGGGGGTTAATTTAATTCACTGAATAGCTAGATTGTTGTCAGATTCAATCACGCCTAAAGCCAGCCATACATGGCTCGATTTCCCTGTGCAATCGATCGCAATGTGCTTAGGCAAGAATCGCCAAACGATCACACAACAATCGTTAGAGGAATCGATACATACTACCTTGGGGAATTGATCCCTTACCGATACTGAGGGTCCCCATTTAAAGTAATGACAAGCAAATACTGATATGTCAGATGCCTGTTCGATCAAAATTCCTTGCAGCGGGATCGATTGCTCCAGGTGGGCTGCATTAGGTTCGCCAAAAACTAACTCGGCAATCGATCATTCAGGAATTGAATGAAAAATCAAGCCGTGCATGGCGGGCTTTACTTTCTTCAACTGATTATATATGTGGTTCTACAATAATGACCATCACAGTTAAAAGTTTTATTGAACCAATTTAGAATAAATTGTGTGCAAAGCTTTAAAGCATGCTGGATTTTCACCATCAGCAATTACCATTTTTTTCCAAATCCCACCAACTTTGCCGCCGATACTACATTTTACTCACTTCCTGTCTGGGCAATAATTAAGGGGAAAATCTCACAAGAATACCCAACAACAGATTAGATGCTCCCTAAAAATTGAGGCCCAAAGGCCCTTTGTGAAATTAGAAATGTCTTCAGTCTGGCATCGCTGGCGAATGTAACAGCTACAAAGGTGGTTTTCTTATCCGCGTTCCCACGAAAGTAATAACTTCTGGTAAATTCAATTTTTGAAAATGATAGACGGCTTGTTTCCTGAAAATGTCAGGAAATATATCATTTATTACCATGCAACATCAATTGAAAAGGAAAGACTGATGTCTTTAACATAGAGTAGGCTGAGTTGGAAACCCCAGAACATAGAGTAAGGTATTCTAACCCTGCCTGGCACATTAGGTCATTAATCATGGCGGCATTTTATAGGCACTTTTCAATATATTTCTGGTCTGCGCAGGCTTTTTTTTTTTCTTTGAGGAGGAATGGAGGTGGATTTTTTTTATGTGTGGGGATGTTTATTGGGATGTTAGAAGTGTTCAGTACTTCACCTTGTGTTCGCTGTATAAACTCAGCGTCCCTGGGGAGATATTACCTTGATGAATTCACCTTTATGGGTTTAGCGGCTGCTGCTCCAGAACTGAGAGGCGGCGAGCTTGCTGAGAAACTACAGCGTTATGTTTTTTTGCTAGTCATAGATCGAGAAAACTGAGGAAATTCAGTTAATGACATACGGCATGTGTCAGGGACAAAGAATTGGGGGAGATTTACCAGGATCTCTGGGATATTTCACAATGCTCTAGCTCTCTGGCGGGTAGTGAAAGAATGAAAGCCACTCTGTAGGATTTAGGTTCTCTTCAAATGTTTCCATCAGTAAGGTTTGCCAATATGTATTCTCAGCATACTAACAAACCTTATTGGCTGTCCATGAGATTGGATATAGGAAGGGAATTGTGCTGATCAGGATGAACACTAACCCAATGGGAATCCTTTGCTTCATCAAAAACGTATTGTTTAAATGTGCTAATTTTCCCACTTTAAATACACTTTTCCAGCAAAACTATTTTGCTGCTGCTGTGGAGTAAGAGGGCTCATGTGTCTCTAAGCTATGTCAGTGTAATAAAACTTCTGTTACCTTCCATGAACTTGGATTACCAAGCTACCAAAACAACATGACACAAATTACTAAGAAGGGGAATAGTGGGAATCACGTAACTACATACCGCCTGATATGATCCCTATCAGGGTAGTTTCATGTGTTGGTTGGTTAATCTTTATTACCAGAATTCTTTGAATAGTGTTGAGCAGCATATGGTATATCTGAGTTCTCGGAATTTCGCAAATATATTAAGGAACATTTGAAATTTGTAAAATTTGATTAGACTGTATTCTATTGCCTTACATGGCGCGTGGCTGTTCGCAAATATTCACAAAGATTCGCAAAGCAGCTTTACAGCTTCTCTTCTTCATTCTCTGATCTTTGCCAGTATGAAAACTGTGCGTTATGTGCGTATCCATTCATAATGCGCACAAATATGCGCGATATATGCGGTTAAGCAATGTTGAAGCATAATATGACGAATATACGCCATTGCAAATTTCCGAGCGCACATTTTCAAAATATTGCGAATTCTCGAATATCAGATATTTGTTGAATATATTTGAATTTCGAATATTCTCGCTCAACACTATATTTGAAATAACAGTGATCGTCCTCTGAATGTGAATGATGCAAGTTTTATTTCTGTCCCTCTGCCAACATAGCAGTACATATATGATTGACACCAGTGCTTGTGTTAATCTGCCCCATTCTCATTTACAAAGCCGGAGTTCTTATGATCTGTGCTAGCTCTAACCCCCGAAGCCCACATCCTAGCCCCAAAACCCCTTACCTTACTTATTTATTCTGAATACAGGAAGTTACGTAACTTCCTGTCATTTTTCCTGTAATCAGTAAGGGAAAACTTGACAGGTATGCCTTTGTTAACAGGGGTTTTCATGGTGCATTCTTTTCTCAGGTAAGTATGCACTGGTACCAATGATCATGCTAGCTGTCTCTAAAAAGGAACTTTCCACTAATCACAAATGTATAACTCATTCCATCATCCTATAGTTATGACCATTATATCCAATAGCTACCATTATATTCATTTGTTTAATCAACATTCCTTAATAACCATTAAAGTGGTATGATTAACCTCCTTGGCGCTGAAACTTAAATCAGGAGAAACTTACCTATCTGCCTGATTCCACTGTAATGCCAAGGAGGTTAAAGTGCTACAGTGATTGTTGTAGCTATAGCCATTTTGATTTTATTTATATCGGACAAGAAAGCCCAACTGGAGTGCTACTATGGCAGTACAGTGCTGTATTAGAGACTACATCCTATTTCTATTCCTGTTTTTTGCATATAGTATCTGACATTTATTTTCATTTTTCATGGCACTTTTGGTATTTCAGAAGGCAAAATGTCTCTCTTCACGGTGACTAGAGATGGTCGAATATTTTTGAGACTAATTTAAGTAAATTGCAAGACCCCTGAACAGTATCATCACCAAACTTGCTGGATATTCAGAGAAGGGTCAGGGTAAACTACAAAAAGGAAAGTATTGCTCTTACACAAATAATTTTTGCATAAATAAATAAATAATAAAGTTGAAATTTGGATTTGCTAGAGCAATACTTTTTTTCATGCACAATGTTCTCATAACCCTGCACTACGTCTCCAGGAATTTTGGTGATTATAGCATATTAAAGGGCTTTGAAATTAACTCAGCTAGTCAAAAAATTTCAGTGATAGTTATTTAAAGGGGTTTTCGTGTGGTATAGTCATGATGAGTTCAAACTTGTATCGAAAAATAAAAAGATTAATGGTCTTTATTCAACATATAATACCAGTACAAATAGTTCTAAAATATACTACATTTACAATTAGCAGCTTGAATAGATTAACACATACAGTTCTGGCCAAACGTTTTGAGAATGACACAAATATTTGAAATTGGAAAAGTTGCTGCTTAAGTTTTTATAATAACAATTTGCATATACTCCAGAATGTTATGAAGAGTGTTCAGATGAATTGCATAATCCTTCTTTGCCATGAAAATTAACAAGATTCCAAAAAAACATTTCCACTGCATTTCATTGTTGTCATTAAAGAACCTGCTGAGATCATTTCAGTAATAGTCTTGGTGAGAATGTTGACGAGCACATAGCTGGAGATCATTATGTCAGGCTGATTGGGTTAGAATGGCAGACTTGACATGTTAAAAGGAGGGTGAAGCTTGAAATCATTGTTCTTCCATTGTTAACCATGGTGACCTGCAAAGAAACCTGTGCAGCCATCATTGCGTTGCATAAAAATGGCATCACAGGCAAGGATATTGTTGCTACTAAGATTGCACCTAAATCAACAATTTATAGGATCATCAAGAACTTCAAGGAAAGAGGTTTAATTCTTGTTAAGAAGGCTTCAGGGCGTCCAAGAAAGTCCAGCAAGCGACAGGATCGTCTCCTAAAGAGGATTCAGCTGCGGAATCGGAGTACCACCAGTGCAGAGATTGCTCAGGAATGGCAGCAGGCAGGTGTGAATGCATCTGCACGCACAGTGAGGCAAAGACTTTTGTATGAAGTGCTTATAATTATATTTTAGTAAATCACAGAAACTACTTCAACAAAGATCTTAAAGCACGTTACAAAAACAAAAAACATGATGTGTTAAACCCCCTAATAGTATAATGTGCCGACATCCCCATATTATCTATACAAACAAAACAAGGACAGAGAGGGAGGATGGAGAGCACATTGCCCACCCAGTAACCCCCCTTCCCCAAATGGAGAACTCACTCCGGGACTTTTAAGGCACAGTAATAAATTGTTATTTTCATAAAACATACAAAGATTTTATTTAAAAACATAATCCATAATTGCATAAGATCTCAATGTCATCATTACATGATTGCAACAATACATTTTATTTTACCGTTCACAATGGTTTCCTATAGTATTACATTTCTTGTTCAGCATAAACCCATATTTGATATTATTGATGGACAATTTCTCTACGCGTTTCGCCACATTGGCTTTCTCAGGAGATCCAGCCATCGCTATGATCTACAACATCTATCAAAGATTTCCATAGTCACATATATGTATATTCATAAGCATAACAATTGCTGATGCTTGTGTATACTTACACACTTTTGGTGCAATCATGTTAATAATTGGGTAACTGCTACATTGGAAAAGACCCGATGATGACCACAGCAGGGATGGCCACCCCGAAGCCCACTGATGGGAGATCTTAAAGCAGTTTAGCGGCAAACTTTGTGAAAACTAATATTTGTGTCATTCTCAAAACTTTTGGCCAGGACTGTAATTACAGCACAATACATCCATACATTCACTGTGGAAGACTTGATGTTTAGTGGTCTTTATTCTTACATTTTTCGCCCAAATTGGGCTTCCTCAGGGAGAACCAAACTGTATAAATGTGAAAAAGTGTGTCTTATGGTCCGAAAAATACCGTACATCTCACTATGGCATGATCTACATTGGTAAGGTTTCCTTTTCTTGGACTTGGGAATGTAATTTGCATAGCCATTGTAGTTACTGATTGGGCAGATCCAGGGGGTTGAACTTGCTGAGTTGGTCACACAAGATTGGCATTTTATTTGATACCCTCTATTTTATGAGGATTTTTTATCGAACTGCTACAAAACACAGCTGTAGATTATTTTATCATTACCTCCTGGGGTGAGGGGTACCTCACCCATTAGGCATAGGTCACCAGGGAGTGCTCTATACTTCCCTTCTGGGGAAATACACCCCAATATGCTGCCTTCTGAGACTATCCATGATTTTATGCGTCTTATAGTCAGAAAAATACGTTATGTACAGTTGTAGCACAATATTACTGGAAAGTGTCTTTCTATCAGTATGTAATATTGTTGTAGGACAGAATACCAGCACACGAAGCACAGCTTTGCCTTATCTGACTATGTGAGCCGCCAATTACACATGGATCACTCAGCATCCCAGCCGCTAAGTCTGCAGCCTAATGAAAATGTTACCTAATAGATCTTTGGGCTTTTAGAGGCAATCCTAGAAGACTTTTATAAACATGAGATATTCATCAGGATTTATCACAGTTATTAGGATTATCTTGACAGAGAGAATAATACATGTAACATCCCAAAATGCTTACTACTAAATTACATTCATTTTGTACCATCATTTCATTCAGCAATAAAAGGGAAAAAACCGAATACAAAGCAATTGGATTGTACTATAGAAAACTTATCTGTGGCATAGTTTAATTGGCCTTGTAATTCTTATCCATGTGACATATGAGACCAAATATGTATTTTCAGATGATTTATTTTGTTAATAATGTATTGCTGGGAGTTAATACTTTTGGTAAGTAGCAATTTACCATTGCGGATTTACAAAATAATGGCATAATCCTATGGTATGAATCAGGAGAACACCACTGTTATAAAGCAGGCAGGCCAGGTTAATGCAGGAATAAATCTTCCTGATAATGCAAGTACAGATTGCATTCGTTTTTGAAGATCAACTTCTTAAACAAACAAAGGGAACTGTGAATGCTATCCACAAATATAACACCCAAACCATATGCAAATACTTTATATTATATTTATATCTGGGATGTGCTATTTAGAGATTTAAACTTTAATTTGCAATCAACCTTTCTTCACCTTATGTATCCTCTGTATATAAATGTCACATAAGGCAGTATTCACACAGGCGGTTTATGAGCTGCTGACTTTTCTAGACGCCCTTCAGAATGTTGGCAATAGATACACTCTACTACATTTATCTCGTTTGCTAATGCAGATATGGACTTTGGACAATTAACATACCCCTTGACATATTTCATGGGGACTTGCCTAGGGTTTCTGTTTACTTTTGTGAATGTAAATACAAGATTAAACCAAACAGTTGGCTTGAGTAGGCAAAAAAACAAGTTCAACATTAGTAAACCATCAACTACAATGGGACTTCCTTCTATATGAGATTTTCTACCAAAACTCTGAGTATGTGAGATCTGGCAGCATGAGTCCAGCTTTCACATGCGCAGGTAGAGCCAGATGGGAGAGTGTGGGTGGATCTTCCCTTTGACAGCTCCTCTGCCTCACTGGCTAAAGGCCTCCACACAAGTAGCGAGCCACGGTCTGTTTTTTGTGCTAACAACATATTTTTTTCTCTAAAAGACACACAGCCCTCCTTTCCCTGGGGGAAATGTGCATCTTATAGAGCTAATGCCCTGTGAGTATATTGCCACTGAAAGCTGAAGCCAGTGTTTCTCAGCTCTATGTCTCGCTGTGATGGCTCCATGCTCTCCTCCCTCCCTCCTCCTAAGTATTGATAGCCGGTGTTCTATCATGATGTCCATATCGAGCTGAGCCCCCCCCCCCCTGCTACTGCACATGTGGAGGCGCAGTGATCCAGGCAGTAGCTTTAAGCAGGAGCTGTGTGTTGCTATTCTCTGATCACTTGTTCTCCTCCCTCCTTTTCTAATTGCCATCTACCAACACTTTGGTGAAGAGTGGGGGGGGGGGGGGGGGGGGGGTTGCGATCAGAGCAGAGAGGAAAAACACTTAAGATTCCATCTTATCTTTCAATGCGTCTTATCAAGTGGTATTTACATTCTTCAAGAATTTCTCCCTAAAGACAGATAAAAGTTGTCCGAGGTGATCTATTGAAGTTGTCTCAGCCAAATAACTTCTATGTGTACGGGTGTCACAGTGCAGTAGTTGATTGATCCGGCAGGACTGATCAATCAGTGACTGTCCTTGACAACATTGAAATCTTCTTTGATCGTTACAAATGACCAGAGAATGAACAAAGTAACTGTTCTAAACAACCAAAAAGTGTGGATGGTGCTTTACATATAGGGCAATAGGTGCCAATGGGACTGAGCTGTTACCATCAATATATAGATACCATATCTTTTTTGCCATTGCAGAAGACAAAACTAATTAGCTCATACAAGTAGAAACTAGCGATACTGCTTCCGCAGGAAAAAGGATTTGTATCAGCAAAGTAGAAGACATCAACTGCTGTCTGTATAAACGAGCCTCAAATTCTTTGTCACTGTACATCTCATGTAAGGTAGCAGTGATTGTGGATGTGATGCCACGTGGGAGAAAGAAACGAATGACACATTGTAAAGACTGATATTGTCGTTTTCATCCTGATATCATTAAATCTTGTTTTCACTCATTTATTTGATCATTCAATCATTATTTTCATCTGCATTTGCACTGATCATCCAATCTCCAGAATTCCTGGCTCCGCTGTGACCCATGTCATCCTCCATCACATCATCTCTTAGCTTTCTGATTGTATCCCCATTCTTTCATATCCTCTTCTCATTAACTTCATTCATATGCAATGGGATTTCTCTGAACCGCAGACCCAATTGTCTTGAAGGATGCTAGAGGAGGAAGATGATTTTACACTACATATTTTATATTTTGTAAAAGTTTATGAATTACATCAAATCTGGCTTCAGTTATCTACTAAAATAAAAATGGATGAATTTCTGCAAAATAGATTCATTTTCTCAAGGGGTGAATGATTGGTTTGCTGATCATATGCCACATATTTGCCGGTCAAGCTTTCCCAGACTTTCCAATGAGAGTTGTCATGGGAACAAATGTCATTATTCCAGGATTTGCTCTTTATTCCTCTTCTCGTGGCAACTAAAATTTTTCAAATTTCCCCTCATTCCTGTTATCACTGGTAATCAGGACAATTAGAAAGAGTGAGTCTCCCTGAAGAAGACACAGATCAATAACAATCTGACTAGGATTTCAACCTCTCAATTGTATCCAAATCTAAAAATAAGTAGAGATGGTCGAATTTTTGTTCACAAATGCAACGATTTCGACGGGTTCGAGTTAATTGCAAAGCCCCTGAACATGGTATCATCACCAAAATTGCTGGAGATGTAGAGAAGGGTGGGGGGTATACTAATAAAAGTATTTCTCTAAAGCTGGCCATACACCTTTAGATCTCTCTGTCAGATATCCTTTAGATCTACCAACAACTATGTAGTGCCGGGTCCTCTGTGATTGAACACAGGTAGACTTGATGGTTTAGGAAGTCCCTCGTATTACATGGTTTTGGTAAAACAAAGGAGATCTAAAGGAAATCTTACAGAGAAATCTAAAGGTGTATGGGGACCCTTACACAAATAGTTTTTGCACAAATTAAGTTCAAAGTCAAAATGTCTAAAATCGGAATTTCGACTTTTTATCGACTTATTTTTTTTTCAAAATGTTCCCACCACCCTTCTCTACATCTCCAGCAATTTTTGTGATGATACCATTTTTAAAGGCTTTGCGATCAGCTCACAAAGTTAGCAAGTCGGAAAATTCGACCATCTCTAAAAATAAGCCTTTATGTATTTTATCGGAACAATCTTTAATGTCCAGCTATGAGGGGTGTCTCAGCAAAAAAAAAGTTTTTTTTTTATACATATGACCCAACTCCTTTATCCGCTCAATGATAACCCTGTCACCGTCCCTAAAAAGTTCTGCTTTGGCAAAAGACATCCTAGGATTCACCTTGAACAGTATTAAAGTCCTCAGGGGGTTTGGCACTGCCCAACCCATGCCTTTTACTACCTAGCAGCTCAACTCCAACATTTGGCAGAGTGGACACTCCCTAACCCATAAAAATTGGTGAGGCATTTCTATTTAACCCAGGCACTTCTCCGTGATTTCCTCGGCACTGAGGACCTGTATGAGGCTGGTAGTTTTACTATATCACTGGCCTATTACCCAACTCTAGCCACCCAACATGTGGTCTGGTGGAAAATTATAGCTGGGAACACACGGCTCGATATTGGAGCCCTCCAATGTTCCCTGCTGTGAGATATCAGAGGAGTAGGAGAGACAGCTCTGCTATCTCTCCAGCTCAGCCGATGTTTTGCATAAAGACCCGCGGTTTCCATGCAAAACAATGGACATCGGCCGTGATTAACGGTCATGTCCAACATCCCTGTTTTCGAGTGGGATTGATTGGTGCAAAAACAGGGATGGCCGCATATGATATGGGCCAGGTTGATGGCCGTAAGCACGCACGGCGCTGGAAGTGGCCATGGATCTGGCCCATATCTACATGTGTGTACTCTGCTTAAGTCTCTGCTGGGTCTTTCTAGTTTTAATAGCCTCACACCGCAATGGGACAATGTGTATAATGTTGAAAGTATAATCTGTCCTGTCCTGTTGGAGGTACTATAGTGAAAGCCACTGGACACTGGCCATGGAGGGGAACTCTTTTCTACCTTTCTCTATTTTACAATCAAGATACATATGTTAAGCTAGGCATATACGGCTCTATTTTGCAATAGATTCAAGCACAATCGACTGCCATGCTCTGTCATGGCGCCTGATTTTGCTTGAATCTATTACAAAATTTAAGCCATCCAGATTAACTTGGGTCACTTCTTCCTTCCCATGACATTGCTCTGTGGCGAAGGAGAATTCTGACAGCTGCCACAGCAGAGACATTCAGGTTAAAGCATAGTCATACTTCTAATACTAACCTACTTAGATTGTTTTTGACCATTTAAAGCCATTATCATGCACCATCTAGTGGCCATTCTTGTTATTGCAGTTCATTAGTCCATGCAAAGATGGCAGCTCCCAGTGGACTTGAGGGAAAAGCAGTGTGTTTCTTCACCATCATGCAAGCACAGAAGTAAGTTAAAGTTTAATTTAATATTTTTTTCAGGAGATATCTGATTTAGGTTATGTTACAAAAGTTTATATCCACTTCAACGAATTGTGATATGTTTCCACCTAATAACACCTTGATCAAATTGCCATTCTTTCATCTTATTCAGTAATTAACTGCCTTTCTATAGTGCTAGAGAAAGCCTTGAGACATAAGGAGCTGGCTGTGTCCTCTGCTAGGGCACTCAAATATGCATTACAGTATGATTCAACATCGCACCACAGAATTAGCCCCATGAACAAAAGATCTAGAGCCCTTTTCAAAATAATTGCCTGTGGTTTTGCTTGCTATGCTGGATTATTTGCTGCCCCAAAGAAGATAATTAATTGATGTAGTAGGCATTGCTAGGGCAAAGGGTGATCTCTGTGCTGCTATACCGGCCCAGTATCACAGCATGTGCAGACAAGCATGGTGCCTGATAATGATCAAGTCAAATGCTTTCCAGCCATTCCAGAAATGCTGTTACAAAATGATGGGTAACCGTTCATATTCAGTTATTGCAAAGCTGCGCACATAGAACCAGGTTTGTTCAGGAAGTGATTACGTCAATGACATGAGCTCTCAGCAGAGGAATTCTTTCATAATTGTCCACCTACATATGTGACCATCATATATTAATACCCAGATAGCTCAGGTCACAGTGTGCAAATGCTTGACAAGCAAACACGCTTCTGTACAAATGAGACACTTGCCATCTGGACTTGAACTTAGCACAGTCTCTAAGCTTTGCCTTGGTGATAAGGATTAGCAGGATGTTACGGCCACTTCTGTATGGCTCCATGACAATTCATGCCGTCATCCGAAGAGATCATTATTGAAGCACTGCGAAGATAAAGACAAAGGGTTGTATCTCCAGACTCAAACCTCTTCAGTATTTTATTTCTTCAGTCCTTTCCTAAGCTATACACATACCTGCAAAGTTTTAAGCATTCCCAAAGAACAGGGAATGAATGGGCACTGTACACTGAGCTCTTTTTTTTTGCTCTATGGAGAGGGGAAGTGGGAGAACAAGTGAGGGGCACCCTGTTGTGTCTTTCCCCTTAGAACTATCCAATATTTTGTAACCTCCTTGGCAGTCAAAAGTTTGCTGTGTTCCCCTTCTCTGCAATGTGCAGTCTGTCTTCTTGCATGTGCTTAAAGTGTACCTACCACCTCCCATTCTGCCAGGACCAGAGGCGCCGATAATTGGGTAGATTGGAGGTCAAATGTAAAAAAAAATAATTACCCAATAAATCCTTGAAAATCCTGCGATGCTCAACTTACCCAGCGCTGCGGAGTCATTTCTGACGTCTCCTTTCCCTTGTCCACATGCGTCTGCAGTCAGCAGCATTCAGACCGGGATTGGTGGAGGGAGTGAGACCAGAAGAGTTTAAATCTTAAAGCCTTTGCTGGTACAAGGTTATATAATAATCAGGCCAAATGGCCAAAATTCCCCTTGGGATATGAACTACTTTGGGAGGATAATGTGCCCTGTTATTGTCCCCCTCCTAGTAAAGTGCCCAAGTTGCCACCCCTATTGCACACACCTTGGCCTAGCCCCAAAGGAGAAACAGTTCTTATGTTGGCATCATGCATGATAACTTTAAATATTTGCCATCTTTCTATATTGTAAGGTTTTCAAAATCTGACAGTTCCAACACACATCGGTATATTCAGTAACTCACAGACACACATTATAACCTAATGTTTCTTGGTTTAGGGAGACGCAATACTTACAATATAATGTATGGATGGTTTTGTTTGGCTTCAAATGTCCATGAACCTCAAGCCGACTCTCTTGAATGTCACCGCTCATAGAGTTTCATGAGTGTCTATAAATAGCACAATCTAATTTGGATTTCAGACTTCCGAAGAAAAATACACAAGAAACACATTGTGACGGCTCTCTTTTGCCATCTAGTGGAAGCGTGAGAGATAACGCAGGAAAATGGCACGTACCGTATTTCTGGCGATGCATTTGTTCTCAGTGCCGGGAGCGCTTTTCCGGCAGTTTTTATGGAGAGGCTCCCTGCATTGGAAACTAATGTGTGTACTAAAGATGGCTAGAGTTTTAGAAATGAGCAATGTATCTACCAAACAAAATCACCCTGTTACACTCAAGCCTCCCTGACTTGAACACCTAAAGGAAAACATTAATTCAGATGTAAAACATTTAGCACAAGTCATTTTGTTATGAAGTCTAGATTAGAGATGCTCCGATCAGCATTTTTGGGGCCGATCACCGATTACCGATCACCAAG
>CM070033.1:138715490-138726814 GCA_036250615.1 Ptychadena robeensis
TGTTGTATGGAGTGTACTATGTACACTGATGCGATTGCCTGTCGGCGCGGTGCAGGTAGAACGCTAGGAAGGGTAAAACATGTCTGCTTTAATTGTATGTTGGATATCCTAAAAGAAATTGCCAACTCAGTAGGATAAATGTGAATTGCTTTTAGTTTTTGCTTTCTCTGGGTCAGCCATATATAAACACTAAAATTAATTCAAGACTGCATGTGTTTTTTTAAAGAAGAACTCCTGATTAAGACAAAATAATATTTTACAAGGCCATTAGCATTGTGTAAATAAACACAAATACATTGTAATTGGAACTTTTTGCAACTGCAGAGAACTACCCAAAATACTGGGGTTGCAAATAAACAAACTCCCAAACAATAATAATTTGTTGTCATAAATGAATCTAGAAAATAATCACTAATCCGCTTCCTTCCTTCTCTTCTCACAGCTGCTAGCCAGCCTTCCTCTCTGTCTGTATATCATTTATGTATAGCAACATATATAACACCCCCTGTGCACTTCTAATAGCTGTAGGATGGTTCACCCTCCAGACAATGCTGACCAGGTATCCATTTACTGGTCAAAAAGCACTCAGATGTCTCCACAGGCACTCAGGAGTCGGGATGCATCCCGCTATGTAGCCTGTGGCTGTTGTTGTTCCCACCACCTCTGCGATGACTGAAGTAGAAAAAGCTATGAGAACAAACCTCATATTTCCTCCTTTATAAAGTTTATGCTAGAAATATGTAAAATAATGGTGTGTAATAAATATTTATGTGGGTTCATTGTAAAAGAATGCATTGGAATAATACAAATATACAGGGGTGCACATAAGCAGTACGCTGGTACACAAAATGGTCTAAAAAATAGCTCTGCGTAAATTTATCATCCTTTCTAAGCCCATCCGCCTACTTCACAGACAGGGGAGAGATGCATGGAGCTTCCTTTCCCCTACTCCCCCCTTCTCCCTGCTGTGTGAGGAGCAGTGCTTGTGTTGTGCTTTGACAGTGTGTTAGTGACATCCGGTGGCTGAAGCTGATATTGCAGATTGAGTTGAGTTTACAGCTCCACACAACTTTACTATCATTTATACACTACACTAATACGGAAAATTATAATTTCATATTTGCCTGTAATTTTCCTTTCCTGACTATCCCCTCATGTTAGTCTACCACGGGTCATCTCCGCCCCTTATGACCCCCAAGGAAAACCCTAACTAGATTCCATAAAAAAACACCTGGAAGTGCCCAGATGTTCACAATCGCTAGACTCGCGACGGAATGTGTGGGAACTGAGGCTGACATGAGGTGATAGCCAGGAAAGGAAAATTACAGGTAAGTATGAAATAAAAATGTTCCGTATTCCTGGCCCACCTCATGTGAGCCTACCATGGGACTTAACAAGCCATACAACCCAAGGAGGGAAGAAAAACCACACTGCGACACCTAGGCACTGCCAAAAGGAAACCAAAACATTTATTGAGACAAGGCTGTAGCCAGAACTACTGGGCCCATGAAACCCTGTGGAAGTCCGCGGACATTGAGGCGAAGTATTCGTTGATGCCCAAGTTGCCGCTTGGCACACAACCTCAGCTGGAACTTTAGCCATGGATGCCCAAGAGGCCACCATACCCCTTGTCAAGTGAGCCCTGACTTCCGAGGGAGGTTGGTAACCGATAGAAGAATATGCCAGATGGATCGGCTTTACCACCCAGGTGGAGACTCTCCTGGGTGGGATAGGTAAGCCCTTGTGCAGACCTGTTGGATACACAAACAAGTTGTCTGCCTAAAGAAATTCCTCTGTCCGTAGCTTTGGAGAAGGTAGCGTAAGTCCAATTTATCCAATCCATGTTGGGTGCCAGCCTAGCCAGAAAAGGAAATAAACACAGTTTTTCAGTTCAGGTGAAAAGGAGTGAGCACCTTTGGAAGGAAATACTGAACCGGTCATAGGAACACTTTATCCGGGAAGAAAACGCAAAATGGCTACCTGCAAGAAAAGGCACATGCTCGGACACACGTCTTATTGAAGCCACCGCTATGAGAAGCAGAATCTTCAAGGTCAGATGCCATAAAGAGCAGGTTTCTGGTGGTACAAAGGGTGGACCAAGTAAGGCCTGTCGAACTAGGGACAGGTCCATTTTGGGAACCAGGACCTAATGGGTGGCGGGATCTTCGTGACGGCTTGCAGGAACTGTTGCAGCAATGGTTACGCTGACCAGCGTCGCCCTGTAAATGCTGAAATTGCCGAAACTTGCACACGCAATGAACTAAGGCTCAGACCTTTGTCTAAACCGGCTTGGAGGAATTGCAGGATCTGGGGAAGTGAAGGGGTGACTGGATCAAACTGGAACTCCACTGCAAAGACCACAAACGCCTTCCAAATCCTCTGATTGGTGCAGTTTGTAGAGCCCTTTCTTGCGGCTAGGTGTGTTGTGATCACCGACTCTGATATGTCCTGCTGGCGGAACCTCCTCCACTGAACCTCCAGGTCATCAGATTCAGGCGTCTGAAGTTGGGGTGATATTCCCCCTGCTGGATCAGGAGATCGCGGGAATGGAATGGGAGGTTCTGTCTTCATCTCCCACAGCAGAAGGAACCACGGCTTTCTGGGCCAAAATGGGAGAATGACTGAGGCCTCTACCCTTTCTCGCTGGATCTTCAGAAGGACCCGGAGGGCCAGAGACAGTGGCAGAAAGACATAAACCAGGTGGTAATCCCATGGCCAAGCCAGGGCATCTTGGCTGACAGAATGTGAAAAATGACCCCGTTGCTCCGTGCCGAAGGCCTCCAACGCAGATAGTATCGCCAACAGCTCCAGGTGATTTGTAACTGGAGAAATTCCTGGACCCCAGCGACCCTGGGCCTGACTCCCATGCCAATGTGCTCCCCAACCTGAGAGACTGGCATCTGTGGTCACCACGATCCCGGGAATCCTCTCCAAGTGCTTCCCTCTGGACAAGTGAGAATCTGCTGTCCACCAGTGAAGGTATCGCCGGACTAATGGTGGGTCGAATAGCATTCCTAGGTACTCGAGGGTCTGAGACGGGGAGAGCTTGCTCTTCTGATAGTTGATGAGCCAACCGAAAGTCCCTATGCAATGGCCACATGCTCGGACAATACTTCATCTGTGCTAGAATTAAGATATCGTCCAAATAGTGGAAAACAAGCACCCCTCGTAACCGGATTAAAGCCTCTGCCGTTGCTAAGTACTTGGAGAAAGTCCTTGGGGCGGTGCTCAGGCTGAAGGAAAGGCACACAAACTGGTAGTGTGCCTAGCTGATTGCAAATCTCAAAATCCGATAATGGGCCGGCCAGATGGGCACATGTAGGTAAGCATCAGCCAGATCGATAGTTGCTATCCAATCTCCAATTCTCACCACCGAGATTATGGTGTTGATTGACTCCATGCGGAATGGTGGGACTTCGGGACTGGGACAATGGTGCCTGCTTGTAGCAGCTCTGAAACATAAGTCCGTAAAAATTCTACCTGCCCTGGCGATGTCGGTATCTAGGTCTGGACAAACACTCCCTCTGGAGGCCTGTTTGCAAACTCTATTCGACAGCCCTGTGAAACGATGTTTAAGACCCATTCGTCTGTAACTCACTGTGCCAAGGTATTCGTAAAGTGTCGAGGCCTTGCCCCCACGGAACAACCTATCTGGCACACCCGCCAGAATGTCTTGTCAGCAGGCTTCGCCTTGGCTTTCCAGATTTGGCAAAGGAAGCCTAAGGAGCCCTCCATGTGCGTGAGTATTCTCGGCCTGGACGGTAACTCTTTGCCTCTCTGTATTGGTCTCTCTACCTGGGTTGGCGGCAAACGGCTGCCGATTAGGCCTCTTCTCCTTGGGAATGAGATTTGACTTCAACCCAGACGCCATCTTGATCACCTGCTCCAACGCCTCACCAAACAGGAGCTTCCCTTGAAAAGGAACCGCACAGAGGGCCCTTCTGGCCGTGACTGAGTGGGACATAAATCTTGTTGCAAGCCAGGCCTGATCCACTGCTGTTTCAGCCACGAAGTCCGCTGCCACCTTTTACTCTTGTAGGGCCGCTGAAAGAGAAGACCTATCCAGTCGCAATGCCCTAGCTATGGATGTAAGGGCCACCGCCGGTTTTACACGCCAATCCAGCCACTGCAAAGACCTTCTTTAAGTCTGAAGTGACATTCCGATCCATAGCATCCTTAAATGTGACTGAATCGTCAAAAGCTGGAACCATGTGCCTCGCCAAGCGCTGAAGTGCTGCATCCACCCTAGGAGGATTCTCCCAGTTCTCCACGTCAGCTTTCTTTAAAGGGAACAGCTTGTTCACCCGGTTCTGGAAGCCTTGCTTGTGATCGGGGTGCACCCATTCTTCCTCCAATACTTCTTTTATTTCCAGCATCAATGGGAATGTTGGAATCGACTTCTTGAGACCCGAGTAATACTTTCTTTTTGAAGGAAGGGAAGGGGAGGTTCCTCTTCCCAACTGTATTGTCCTTCACTGATCAAACAAAAGGTGCTACTGCTGCAAACTCAAACATGTCCGGCAAAGGTTCCTCCTCTGATGCTGACTGCGTCTGAGCTTTCCTGATCAGTGGAGGGCAGTGCTGGCAAATCCCTTTCTAAGGAAAGCACATTTCTCGCCCGACGGGCTTGTCTGCAGAGCTCTGCTATACTCTCCACTACAGCTTTTTTAATGTATGTGCAGACATCCTGAGCCTCTGTTTCCTTCCCCTGTGCTGCCCCATGAAAAAAAGCGCAACAGAGCTTCTTCCCTCGCAAGGCCCTTTCGCCACAAGCCCAACACATGGCTGCTTCTGGCTCCCGGGAGGAAGAAGACTCCCTGCATTCATGACCAGTCTTCCTGTGCCTTCGTCTCCCTGTCCGGCTTTTAGCCTGACTCTTGGAGGGTGGTGTCCTGTGTGCTGGCGACCCGCGGAATGTGCCTGGTAGCAATGAAGATTCATCTTGCTGAGCTGGGGCCGACCAACTGAAAAACAGGGAAATACCACCACACGCTCTTTTACCTTCGGTCCGAGCTCTTCAGTGTTTGTGGTGATGGCGGAAGGGAACTCATGGCTATAGGCGAAAACTACAAGAGAGAATGAGAGAGAAAGGGAAAGAGAGAGCGAGAGCTTACAGACCAGCATATGATGACGTCCCCCTCCTTGACATCCCACTCCTACCTGCCAGCCGTGTATCAAGGAACCAACGAGCAGATTCAGCAATGTGGCCAAGCTGAAGCATCGGGCAGGCAACAGAACTCACAACTGGCCAGCTAATATGCAGTCAGGAAGCTGGTAAGCCAATCCCAGGATGCACGCCAAGCTGCACCCAATCCGCCTGCTGACTGGCTTCTGGGCACGAGCGCGCACGCGTCTGCAATGCGGCCGTCCTTCACCTAGCAACGTGGGATAAGCCGGAAGTGCCGCCAAGCAAATATATCAACTACAATCTGTCTTCTTACCCCAAAAGTCATCCAGAGAGAGGACAAAGAAAAAAGAACATCTGGTCACTTCCAGGTAGGCCTTTTTATGGAATCTTGTTAGGGTTGTCCTTGGGGGTCATGGGGGCGGAGATGACCTGTGGTAGGCTGACATGAGGTGGGGGGGTTTTTCCCTCAAAATTCTTTAGTCATTTTTATTATTTTTATTGTTAAAGGTATACAATTTATGTCACTTATATAAGGGTGTTAGTGATCTGGGGGACGAAAATAGTAGTAGGCACATGTAGGGTAAAATCTGATACTGATATATATATACTGAGATCTTGGGGTTCAAACGATGTTGTACTGTGAGAGTTACATTTGACCCAAAGCCAGCTGGTGACCTGTGGATGGAGGCAGCTAATCGGAGGATCAATCAGGAACAGGGAGGTCCATCTGCATCAGAATCTACCATGCAGGAGGCTGACACAGAGAACAGTAAGTAAGACAGTGAGGTAGACCACCCTACATATGGGGTGAGTACCAAACCCCATGTGCACCCCTGCAAATATACAAATTGTCACTTAATGGCAGAAGGTACCCAAATAGGATCTTTGAGACTCACAGGGTTTTTTTCTTTTAAATTAAAACTCCAGATTTGAAAAGATTGTAAATGACCTTTACAATTCTAATTGAATGTGAACTTTAGATTTTCAGAGCCCTGCTCCCCCACCTCCTTTCTGAAGCTCTCTCGTTACCTTTTTATTTCTTTTAAATCACATTAAAGAGCTTCTATTTCCCATGGCCTTTCAGCTGGTCTGGAGACATCACAGGTTATCATCACAAGCAGTCTTGTAATGATTGGCAGTCTGTCCAACAGTACTGTAAGCCCAGAATAAGGGGGACCAGCATGTACATGGCACCATCGCCACACATGAAGCAAATTAAATTATACGGGGCATCATCCTGGATAATGGGTGACATCTAATGGCAACACAAAACTACTGCAATATGCTGTATTGGATTAAAGTCCACTGACAACACACCTCAAGGACAAGCGATAGTTTGTTGCATATTGGTAGAAAACATTCAGAAAGATCTGGCCAGTGGAAGAATTTTTGCTTAAAAATGGCTTAAACCAGAAGTGACGTCGGATGTGATGTTCGTATATCGAAAGCAGGAACTGTGCGTTTTTTTAATTCAAATTCCCCGCGAACAGGCGGACGTCTGTTTGTGGAAAGACCTGGCCGAAGTTTGACCATCACTATTTATCATTATATGATGTAGACAAAGCACGCCCGAGTTTTCTGGAGCGGTTTGTTCATTAAGCTTATAGGGCACGGTATTGGCAACATGGGGAATTCCCCCCCCTAACTCACTCAAACAGTCCCCAAATCGCGGTCAAACCTTGAGCGGGCACCATGGACATGTCATGCTGACTTGTCCATAACTCCTGCTGGCTTTAATGTGTAGACCCAAACTTAATGCGGACCTACCACCTGGAAGGTCACTCAGCATTATCAGCTGCAGCTAATGCCTGCCATACACCCACAGACGGGTGCAGACAGACGAGCTCCGATGAGCTCTGGAATGCAAACGTGATGACGTCATCACGTTGCATTCTGGTGCATTCTGGGGCCGGTCTTCATTGAAGTTAATGGCATCGGCTTGCATCGGCCAGAGAACATCCGACATGTCTGTTCTCTGGCCAGCCGAGCAGTGGGGCGACAGGGATTTGTCGCCCCATGTGGGCACACGCCGATTAGCGGACGATTTTGCCGCCGACCGACGGCGCAAGCGCGTACTCCCGTCAGACAGCGGAAAAATCGTCCGCTTATCCGCGTGTGTATGCCAGTAACAAGCAGATAATGCTGAGATCTTTGATTGTAGTAAACAAATCTTCTTCTGACAGCTGAACAGGAGCTGGTTACGAGTGCTCCCCTCCCACTGCCTTACGTCTCGCCTAGGCAGCCGAAGTAGTGTGTGGGATATCTCTCCCAGGCAGGAAATCGTCGGCAGCAGAATCCCCCTCTTCACAGTGTGGGTCAGTGTGGGCGGAAGTATGCAGATGCCAGGAGCCAAGATGCTAGCATTCCATCTGCAAGCAAGTGAAGACCGTTTAGTGTGGGGTTTTTTTGTGTAGCAGCTTCCCAGCATCTGAACTGCTGACATGTGAGTATTGTGTCTGTTTAATGTATGTCTGTTTTTTTTATTTTGAGTGAAAAACTGCTTTAACCAACCCCCAACCCCCAGGCAGACCTTTAACTAAAGATGGCACGTTATCCCCAGGAAATTTCTCTTGCAAGGAAATTCATGGAAAAGCACATGTTAAGTCTCACCATTTCACCATCTTATTAATTAGTACAACCTTGATTGATGACATACATACTACTGAGTAAGCAGAATTATCCTGACCAGTGAATCTAGGAGCATCAACCTGAAGAGAAGAATAAATTATTGATATACTTCTACATGACTTCCTATGCAGAAGAACTTACCACCCCTACCTCTAAAGCCCCCCATACATCCAGTGATGGCTGCACGATTCTCGGGGACCGATTGATGTGATCACGCTGCAGCCGGTTGGTCAGAGGGCTCCCTTTGTGTGCGGGACGGGGACCAAAGTAATGGGATTGGCCAGAGAAAAGGGGACAAGACCATTTTCTGGCCAATGAAGATTTTCGCCCACATGGATCGTTCACTCCATTTGGGCAGCTGAAATCTACAGGCGATTTCACTGGTCGATCGGCCATATTATTGCCCATGGATTGCAACGTGTATCGCCTGCAAAATCGCCTGCGGATCACAGCATGTAATGGGGGCTATAGAAACAGATTTAAATACAAGCAACCTAATGTATTTGGGACTTTAATTGAAACCACATGCACATTTTTCTACTAATTCGAACAAAATAAATATCTACATGTTTATCTATACATTTGTAAAGTTTTGACAAAAGAATGGTTGACCATGTAGACATTTATGTTGTTCCAAATACGTTAGGGTTCTTGAATTTGCAGGGGTGCACATAAGTAGTGATGTGCGGCATAGGCAATATTCGAATTTGCATTATTTTGTGATTATTTTGCATTATTTTTCGATATTCGTAAATTCGAATATTCGCGGTATGACCATGCATTGTGAAAATCTTCAAAATGAATGGTCACATGTTATGTTAATTTTTGCAATGCGAATATTATTTTCGCAATACATGGCCATACCGCGAATATTCGAAATCGTGAATATACATCGAGATATTTGCAAATTCTGGAATTGCCGATATTCACACAATATTCGACATTCAAATATTGGAGCTCAACACCACACATAAGCAGTACGCTGGTATGCAAAATGGTCTAGAAACCAGCTCTGCGTACCTTTATTATCCATCCTATGCGCATCCGCGTACTACACAGGGGGGGTGGGGCGGGGTGAGAGGTATACAATTTATGTCACTTGAATAACTGCAGGGAAACTTTAATAACTAAATATTTAAAGTTGCATCCTCTTGTGTGGAGTGGCCAACATCCCAAATGTATATTTAAAGCACCAAGAATGGGTGAAGATACAAACTAACACCCGGATAACCAGGGGAAAGGGGACTTTTAAGGCCATATCGTTGAACATCATTTATGATAAGAATTAAAAAAGTACATTGTATTTTATTGAATTCAACAGATAGACATAGGTTGCAGTTAGGGGTGTCATATCGGAAATGTAAATGACTAATTAAAAAAAAAAGATGGGATTTATAAGGGTGTTGGAGATCTTATAAGGGTGTTGGGGACAAAAATCTGAATAGCCATGTGTAAGGGTAAAATCTGACAAGAGAAAAGTTGCACTTTTCAGATATCATACTGAGATCTGGGGGTTCAAACGGTGTTGTACTGTGAGAGTTACATTTGACCCAAAGCCAGCTGGTGACATGTGGATGGAGACAGCTATTCTGAGGCTCAATCGAGAACAGGGAGGTCCATCTGCAGCAGAATCTACCATGCAGGAAGCTGAACCAGAGGACATTGAGGGAGACAGTGAGGTAGACTACCATACATATGGGGTGAGTACCAAGCACCATCTCCTGGTACTCACCCTAGTAGCTCCCTAAAAAAGTTATGTGCACCCCTTTGTATTTGGATATGTTAAGTGAGGGAGGGGCACCCCATGATGATAAGCAACACGTACCATCTGTCAGTTCCATGCAAGTTAAGAAGAGATTTGGATTTTCCGGGATACAAAAGTGGATGTGTCTGAAAAAAAAATGTCTGAACAAGGAATCTATAGGGGTCTCACATTTTCAGCACTGGATAAGCCATCCATCACACCCAGAAACTTAGTGCAGGACCTGAACAGTGGATTAACGTAAGCGTATCTTGCTTTCCAATGCAAGAAAGAAAATATCTGCAGGATAGGTTGAAGTGGAATAGTAGAGCACCAAGCGGATGCACCAGAGTTAATTATTTGGAAAGTTCCTTTACAGAACCATGATTTGTAACTGGCCAGCATCCAAAGAAAAACTGCGCACCCTCATTTCCTGATATTCATGATAAAGCTGCAACCTTTCCTTCTTGCGAAGCACTTGTCACTGCAGTGATTCATCAGCAAGTCAACTTGCAAACTCCATTTCTTTACTTATTCAGCTGTAACCCCTTTCTGAGGAAAGTGAAGTTGCACTTTAATGTTTTAAAATGACATACTTGACAACACTCCAGCATTTCCCATTAATGTTCTGGATCATAGAGGTCAATCAGGCAAAGCTTTCCACACTTTTAGGTGGGTTTTTTTGTTTTTTAGACTGCATAGAAGCCTGAAAGCTTCATAATTTCCAGCATACGAAAATAGCTGCCTTTTGCCTAGCACATTAAGGTTTTCCGCACGCTAGACGCGATTGGTGTGAAATATATTTGTAAGAAATCAGTTCGCTGTGAATTAGCAACCCATCTAAGGCATGAGGTACTTTGTCATGCTTCAGCGGTGCCTATAATTCCTAGCAACGTGTACAGCAGGTCATCTACTAATCCCAAAGAATCTAGGAAGTCTACTTCTATTTATTCAATGACACATTCTCTAAGGGTTTGTTCCCATGAATCTCCCATAATCAGCAGATGATGACAGCAACAGACAAAAATTTAAGTTTCAACACATATTATTGAATCCTGTCTTAAAGCTGATTTCCAGGCAAACAGTACAATACACAGATGCAGTTCTCATATAATTGCTGTTTAAATTTCTAATTGAATTGTATTTTCTTCCACCTAGTTCTGTGATTTGGAAGCCTTGCAATATGGTGCATGCAAGTAGAAGGCAACACTTAGGGAAGCCATGGGTCGATATTTACCTTTGATCAACCACAAAATCTATATTTTAATTAGTTTTTTTGCTTTCCATGCGTCCTTCTGTGGCAGAAAGCAATAATGGCATTTTAAAAATAAAGAACTGGTCCTCTGTGAATCTGTAACAGTGTGTGGTGGTACCAACGATTGATGATCGACTGGCGGTTGATTTTGATTGCGGATTATGATTGAATAATTGACCCGTGTATGGCTACCTTTACAGTTCAAGACTTCTGTGGTATCCTCACTCCACCTTCTGGCTGCTAATTGAAAAGAGAATGAGCAGCAGGAGACTGACAGAGCCATTTCAGTGCCCTTTCATTGGATTAGGTTTCGGGGCACATATGTCTCTAGCTCTGTTAAAGCTCCAAAGTTGAAGAAAAATACATATTTAATATTATAGGAATAAAAATTAAAACACTATACTAAGGATATAGAGTCTGTGTGATCAAACTGTACATAAAATATTTGAGGACAAAAACGTGGCACCCTACCGGAAACCAGGCCTGGGAAAACCAATGGCTCACAATGGATTTTAACGGTAGCTGACAAAAATAAAGTAATAAAGAGCAAAGTAACAGTGTTTGTACAAAAA
>CM070033.1:138750502-138763620 GCA_036250615.1 Ptychadena robeensis
AATATATTACAAATGCAGCTTCATACACATGTGCAAAAATAACCACAAATTGTGTCCAATAAATGACCTAATAGAGCTTAATGAGCTGTTCACATAAACTACTGAATTGTACTTTGTGTACACAGTCAATTCGGGAATTAACAACAGCGACACTGTAAGTTTGCAATACATACACTGTATTTTTCGGATCATAAGACGCACCCCCCCCAGAAGTGGGGGGAAAATGAGGGTGTGTCTTGTGGTCCGAAGGTGCGGTAAAATAATATTAGTATGGTGTCCCTGCCATCTGGACAGGGACCACATCTTGTGTTTAAATTGCTGTCAGCCATAGAGGGGAGAGATCGGCAATAAGCAGCGTCCCCCTCCGCCCCCCTCTTTCCGGATGTGTGAGAAAGAAGCCAGTGATGTGATGGTGTTCACTAGGGACTCGTGTGGCAGATATTGGTACTGCAGGGGGATTTTTACCCAATTGATATAAAAAGTTCAAGTTTTTTTTCTTGTGTTCCTGCTGTAAAAACTGGGTGCATCTTATGGTCAGGTTTTGTGGGCCAAAAATACGGCATTTCCCTATATGCGACTATATATGTCACAAAATGTTTGAGACAATCACTGATAAAATAATCCCTCTATAAGAACTGGTCAATCTGGAAATATATGCACCCTTGATTCAGTCTTTTTTCCCGTTTTATTACAGCAGTGACACAAATTAGTTGTGCAAAAATTCAGAAACAACTTCACATTTAAAAATTTTACTGTGTAATTACAAATATACATGTACTACTACATGTGCTAAAAAAACAAGTGACAAATGTATAGTCCTCCAACAAGAACAATAAAACGAAGTTTCCATTCCCACAGCTTCAACTCCACAGTCTTTAGTAGAAGCTTCAATCAGGAGTAGTTATTTGACTCATTGAGCAGCAATGTATGTAGGTATTGATTCTAGGCCACATTTGATCCTTCAATTTGCTGTTTCCATCCACAGGTCACCAGCTGGCTTTGGGTCACATGTAACTCTCACAGTTCAACACCGTTGGAATCCCCAGATCTCATACCTCAGAAGTGCAACCTTGACATTTCCTGGGTTAGTAACTAACCCCTGAGACGATCTGCAGTCCAAATGTGAACCTTTCATAGTCATATTCCAAGTGTCACAACTCCAACTATGCTTTTTTGTTGTCAGAGTTTACCCTTTGGGCTTGTGTCCACTGCTTCCTTATTCCCGCGTATCTGCAGCGGGAAAAAGACGCAGAGAGGACACTTCTAATGAATGGGACAGTGTCCACTCTGCATTATCTAAGCGGTGCGCCCACAGAGCTGATATGAAGTTGTATGGACTATGGTCCATTAAAAAAATGATTTTGTTAGGTAACAAGTATACTTTTTTCACATTAATTTTACATTTGTAACAAGATCAGAAGATTACATTTTAGCAGTGGTCAGTGTAAGTTTTGCATATATTGATACCAAAAAAAGATTCTGGGACATGTTTTTCATTGGAAAAACAAAAATTCCAACAACCAATTCAATCTGACTCTAAGGGGGAAACATTTGCATTTTTATGACACTAGCATTGGCAAGCAGCAATAGTATGGAGTGTCATTTAGAGCAGGTAAAAGCTGTGCAGTATTCTGGAAGCAGCAGGTTACTGATTACATTGCTGATAAGGTTTCCCACATGAAATGCTTTAATGAAATGTTTCCATGAGTCTGGAAAGAATGGTGGATTCTCGCAGCAATGAGAAACTTCTATATGGTGTATTGGTATTTACCTGCTTAATTGTGTATTAAAGAGAAAACCTTAAAAGTCACCATGCTGCTTTCCATCGTCTGCTGAACTTACAGGAATCACTATGCCACTTACACATGGATTCCCGTAAGAAACTTTGGATGGGAACCCTGGTCCCTATCCAAAGTAATGTGATCACCACAAAAGAACTGTTAAGTCATTCTGTCGTCCACGGATGAATGCGTGTACGGGGGGCCTAAGATAAGTTTTAGAAGTGGGAGGATGTAATGTGGGGATAGATCCTGTCAAATATATGGACCAATACTATTTAAGAACCAGGCAGCATTCACAAACAAGTAGAAAATGACTACAAAATCTATAAATGAGGAAATCATTGAGGTAGCTTTCTTTACTTTTCTGGAATTGTGTCTTCCTTCTTCCATTTGTTTGCAGTTTTACAATTCAATGTGAATGACTCCTACTGCCACCTAGTGACTTAATATTGTAGATACAAGGCAGAGTGAGTGGCATTTATACTTTTGAACCAGGCAGGACCATGTGGAAAAAAGAAAATATAGAGGAGAAGGGAGAGAGCAGCACAAAAAGAGACCTGATAGCTGGATCAACAAGCAGAAACAGCATAATTTAAACTGACAGTAAGGCCCGCCTCAACTGTAAAATTAACCTTCCTTGGTTTACATGTAAAACAACCATCTTCACCTGCTTATAAAGAAGTTTATTTGTATGTGTGTATATATTGCATTAAAGCTATTACATTTATAAAAAATTACTTTTAGAGAATTTCAGTAAAGGCTCATTTACATGAACTAGCAATTACCGCAACCACCTGGCAAACGTGACATGAGACGTTCGCAGGTCGCTTTTCAGGCTTTTGTCTGATAGACCTGTCATGGGGGGTTATCTAAACACTCCCTGAGCGCCTGCAGAAGTTTGCATAATATTCTAACCCCACACCCTTTCTGTATATGTCTCATACACTATACGATACTAATAATGGTAAAAGAAAACTGCATATAGTGAAGATTTTCTTTGTCTAAATATTTTATATGTATATAATGAAAAAGATCTTGCAGCCAAATTAAGTAAAATAAAAAGCTCTCATATCTGTGAAACGTGGGAGTAATAATGGCGTGCCAAAACATAAAGATAATAGCAGGCTAATGGTGAAGCATAAAAATGCTTTCATAGTGGCAGGCCTACAGGGGACCCAAATTATTAGTAATGTAATCTTTTAAACAGCTGTGACTTCAAATACATAGGCAAGATATGACTATCCTAACAATACATTGGTCCCAAATAGGCACTTGTATACAATACACTGGCAGCAATTAAAAAATGGTTACAATGTGTAAGTCGCAAATAGGTAACAATTGTGATATTCAGCCAGAAAACAACCAGTTGTGACAGTATGTAGGCAACAAGTGCAAAGAGTTGTGTTCATTGTGGCAGAATGTAAAAATTTCTAAATCATAGAATATCAACGATAACACAACAACTTTACCTTCATTGATGGTTAGTGGTTGGCTGAATCCATTTATTGTCAAACCACTTTAACAATTCTTTTGCTTTTATAAGTTATAGAAAACCCACCATGTCTGCCAACATCCCAATTTAACTATGCAGTAAGGGAAAACTAAACGTTTTCGGTGATCCTCCCTAGGGAGCAAGGGGACTTTTAAGGCAGTAATATCAGGAAATAGATTAGATTTATTTATTCACAGTGGAATTGTGAAGTCAAATACAAAAATTTGTAAATTATCAAATACAAAGCCAAGATACGGTGGTATACATATAGTTCCAAGCATGGTTAAAATTTACAAAACATTGCACTAGCCCGACGCTTGCGTTTCGCGGGTATCCGCTTCTTCAGCGGTCTTTGTGCGCATTTACATTGTATTGATTGGATCTTAACCATGTCAGGGTTTAGTATTAACAACAGTAAAAGCAATATATTCAACTGTTATGGGTGCGTTTGCGGTCGAGGAGAGCAGGAGGAGCAGTATATGTAACCCCCGGAATGTGTCACTCTCCTAGGGCTTGTCAGCCTGTATCAAACAAAGAACGCATCTCATCAAAATTCTTTTGCTTTCCCCTTCACTTAGTATCCAAAAAAACATCAGTGCAGCACAGGATGAAAGATGCATGGGTCTGTCAGGAGTCCAGAAAATAGACCTTTTATAGATGCCCACTAATAACAAGCAAAAAGATCACAGGTTGCCCAGAGCTACACTCTGGGATACTTGCCTATCCTCAGTGAGCCTGTGATCTCAACCACTAACCATGAGTGAAATGTGCATAGTTGTGCTTATGTGGCAGATTGTAACAATTTTTTAAAATTTTTCAGAGAATATCAATGATAACACAAAAAATGTTCTTCATTGATGGTTAGTGGTTGGCTTACAACTTTATTTACTCATTTTAACTTCCTGATTTGGGATGAATTGGTTACCAACAATACTCACCCCGAACTAACTTCGGGCATACTCACCTCTCAGAAGGGAGCTCGCGGCTTTCTGACGATGCCTCTGAGTCCGCCTCTCTGGGGTCAATGATGAAGCTGGAGTGGCAAGGGGCGGAGCCATTGACCTCTATATAAAGGAGGCACTGTAGTTTTTTCAGCACATCCCTGACATCCCAAAACAAATCTATCCAAATGACTCTGACCCAAAGTTTACAACTCCCGGTTCTTGAAACTGTCTTTTACCATCAATGACAGCTTGAAGTCTTTTGTGGTAGTTGTGGATGAGGCTCTTTGTCTTCTCAGTTGGTAAAGCTGCTCATTCTTCCTGGAAAAAAGCCTCTAGTTCCTGTAAATTATTAAGCGGTCTTGCATGAACTGCATGTCTGATGTCTCCCCAGAGTGGCTCAATGATATTGAAGTCAGAAGACTCTGCCACTCCAAAACTCCTACCCTTTATTTTGCTGTATCCAATGACAGGTAAACTTGGACTTTTGTTTTATATCATTGTCATGTTGGGATGTCCAAGTCTGTCCCAAATGCAGCTTCCAGGCTGATAAGTGGAAATTTTCCTCTAACTTGCAGCATTCATATAGCCATTTATTCTGACCACATTTCCTTTCCTTGTATCTCACACATCCCCAAAACATCAGGGATTCACCACCATGTTTCATAGTAGGTGTGGTGTACCTTTCATCATAGGCCTTGATGACTCCTCTTCAAATGTAGCGCTTATCTAGCGCGTTGTGGCCAAAATGTTCTATTTTAGTCTCATCTTCTCAAATGCTTTTGTGCCAGAAGGTTTGAGGAGTGTGCTGTTTGCCATATTGTAAACAGGATACTTTGTGGCATTTGCATAGTAATGGCTTTCTTCTGGCAACTCTGGTGCCTCCTTTTGTGCATCTTCAAACAGCAACACCACATTACTTCAGAGATTTTACTACTTCTTGATTAGAGTCTGAAATCTGCATTCTCATTTCCTTTCCTGTTTTAAAGAGGTCAACTAAACTGTATGCCGCGTTGCACTCTTCATTCCACATGTCTGTCTTTCCTCCACGAGGAGCAATGGGTTTATAGGCATTGTTTGCACCCTCTACAGAGTCTTGATGGTCTATGCAACACAATAAATAGCAGGTATAGCCATTTCATACCATGTAGTAAATTTGGTTGGTTTGTTTATATGTTTTGACTGTTTATTAGGGTTTAGTTTACTGCAGTACAATAATTCATATAGACACATGTACCATGCCTTGCTACCAGAAGTCCTCTGTATTAAAGATCATAGTGACTGTTTTAAGGAGTTCAACTACATTAACCTACAGATGCTTTGATGATTATTTTGCTTGCCCCATGACTTAGTATCCAAAAACATCAGTGCAGTACTGGATGAAAGATGCACAGGTCTTTTAGGAGTCCAGAAATTTATAGACCTTTCATAGACACCCACTAATACCAAGCAAAAAGATACACTCTGGGACACTTACCTATCCTCAGTGAGCCCACAGTGATTCCAAATCTAAACCACTAACCATGAGTGAAATAAAAGTTTTCTCTCTATGAAAAATGATTAATTAATCATACATTCTATGCCAGAGTATGTAAACTAAAGCTGTACTTACAGGATATCCTTTAGATCTACCAACAACTATGTAGTGTTGGGTCCTCTGCGATTGAACACAGGTAGGTTGATGGTTTAGAAAGCCCCTCATATTACATGGTTTTGGTAAAACAAAATGAGATCTAAAGGAAATCTGACAGAGAAATCTAAAGGTGTATGGGGTTCCTTATAGGCACAACTGTACATGGAACAATATGTTGGTAACAAATGAGCAATTGTTACTATATAGCGGTAAAAACAGCCATTTGTAACTATATTTGTATAAAAATTTGGCACTTTTAACAATATGCAAAGCACACTGTCAATAGTAAAACCATACGAACAGTTGTGAAACTTTACAAAGCACAGATATGCACTGTCGCCAATTAATTCATGAGAACTTTGGCCATGCTCTAATTTTTAATTTTTTTTGAAATGGTCAATGAGATTCTGATATTTCAACATCAGAATGCAAATTTAAACTATACCAATCAAGTACAGAAGCTGCATCTTTGGAGGAGCAGAGTTATCAGATTAGTCAGGAACTACAAAAAACAGAACATTATTATTTTGAGGTTATCCTGTTTCCCTATATGAGCTACCATGCCCACCTTGGCCTATTTTTGCCTTTGACGAATGCTATTGATTCTTGAAAGAGGAACTATTGATTTGATCAGTATGTTTGATATTTTGATTGAATATCATATGTTCTTATATTGAATGTATACACTCAATTTTCATTCAACCAATCACAATGTCGAATGAAATTAGATCTGTTTTATACTCTATATGCTTTGGTATAGGTGTGTAACCAAAAACACTTCAGGACGTTCGCTATGCGAACAAACATAATACATATGAACGAACATGATACATACGTACAAATATAACACGAACAAACTTCTGCTCAATCCAACTGTACACATTAAACGTTAAGTAGTTTAATGCTAATTGTCCGATCGAACAAAAATGATAGAATAACATTATGACACATTCCTAATTCAGTCATGAGCAATGAAGCAGTTACATCATGGTGTCTCTATACAAGTCTATGAAGTTTTTTTTTTTACATTGAAAACCATTATATCTGGCTCCCCCAGTGGTATTACACATTATTGCAGCTTTTAAGCCCTGGAAACTACACAGGAATAAACTCGGTGACTTCCACAGACAATAGCAAATCAGGTAAGTATATTGTTTTAGGATTTTGGAGGTGCACTTTTTTTCAGGTGCACTTCTAGCCATTTGAAAAATAAGCTAAGCTATTTAAAAATAGTATCACAGTTCATTTTGTCCTTTCTCATGTCTACTGTTAACTTGAGATTTTTCACTTGATAACCAAGTTCTTCTAATTTAATCCTTTATCTATATAGCACTTAAGCTGGCCACACACAGGTAGATTCCTGTGCAATCGACCGGCGATCAATTAAAGCGTGGTGTCACCACGCTGTGATTGATCGCGGGTCAATCATTCGGTAACCAATGTGCACCACATGGGCACACAATTACCGTACGATGGGGACTTGGGCTGCCAGCCCCCTTCATGCCCCCTTCACACACAGAGCAGCTAACTGAACACAGCTTGTGTGTGCGGCTCGGCTGCATGTGTGTGTGTGCAGCTCAGCTGTCAGCCCATCCATTACATTGGATGGGGATAGCGCTGTCCCCATTCAATGTAATGCATTTCAACCAAGGTTTTCCAACATGTTGGTTGGTTTTCTCAACCTGTTTGGTTGAAGTGGTCGAGGAACCGTGGATGGCTCAGATGAAGAAACACATTAGAGGAACATTGGGAGCCGTGAGCGCGCACATTGCCAGAGATTCCTCTAATCTGTTACTTCATCGAGCTGTGAGTGGCTAGCTTTAGAAACATTTACCAGCACATCATAGGACACCTTCATAAAACAAGGCTTTGATTTTATTGTGTTAAAAGATTACAAAGTGTTTGCACATTTAGGACTTGTATAATCACAGCTATGATTAAAGACATTCACCCGAAATGTGCCAACACTTTGCAATTTCACAGTCCTATAAAAGCTCTGAGGACAATCTATGGTCGCGCTGGCAACTTGTTTTAAATCTATTTTTCATTTTATTTTTCTAATTCCAAATACATTTTCATTTTTAAAATGTATTATTTGTTTATTTTTTTTTTCTAAATGTAATACTTTTATAATCATTTCTTTCTCTTGCCAGCGGTTCTCTTTAATTGATTCAGTTATCTGCATTTTGTAAATATAACTAAACAAAGGAACATCAAACTACATGGAAAAATTGCTGTTCAAAAGATAGTAGCAGGTAAAAACTTTGTAAAAAACAGATGTGTGCCATCTGCTGGTCGAAAGTAGTAAATAGCAAATTTATTTTAAAACATTACTATAATGTGCATGCCATTGTACTACAAAAAAAAGAAAATACCGTATATAAAAAAATTTGCTAAAATCTGCAAAGGGACCAGGACGCGAAACGCGTCGAGATGCAAAAGATTACATGCAATGTAACATGGACACAAATTTGTGAATATGGACTTTATGGACTATGGATCAAATGAACCTTTGCACCCTTATACTTGCTTTTACAAATTGATGCCTCTGAAAACCCTTTTACCCACCCCCACAGGCTAATGTTGGAGTGGGAACGCTCACAATATATATATGTATGTATGTATATTTTCCCTTCTAACTTTCATCTAAAATGGATCAATATCCCATCTGACATACAGTATGTACTCTAGAAATCAGAAAGACATAATGGAAAGTTTGCAGTTTTTTCAATTCATTGTTTTTATCTATTAATATAATAATCTACTGAAAATATGTAATTTGGCTTTTCTGCCCTCAGAACACTGAATAAAGGACTGGCTAGGCCAGATGTCAGTCTAGTATTGCTGGTCATAGAAATCACACTATTCGTCTGAGCATATAACACACACAGGGCCTATTGGAAAAACGGACTGCATGGACTCTTATTGTAATTCAGCTTAGTTCAGATGAAGTGATAAGAGGATCATGGGTCAGGTAGTCTCTGAACGTTATCACATTAGACATGACATGTTGGCTCAGTGGCTACCACTTGGACCCTTGCAGCTCTAGGGTTCGACTCTCTACCAGGGTACTATCCTTGTTTGTGTGTGGCTTTTCTTTGAGTACTCCAATGCCTCCCACATGCCAAAGACATGCGGGTAGGTTAAAGGGCTCTTCCCCAATTATAAAAATGTAAATATGACTTCAGCCCCCCATACAAGCTATGATCCACAGCTGATCGACTGCCGTGCCATAAATCGTCCCACAAATCAATCTAAGACATTATGGACATGTCCATAATGTTTTGATCTATCTCCTTACCTTAATTTTAAATACCTAAAACATTTTGACAAAATTTTTTTATTAATGAAAAATTTAAAAATACAGCTGGGAAAGCTGTGTTGCCTCAGCTGTCTCGATCCGACAATTTCCCTGCATGAGTGAGTGCAGTGGTCAGACGCATTACCTTGGCTCAGAAGACAAACCTTCTCTATTCCCAGCATCCTCCATCAAAGGACAACGAATACAGAATGGATGTTATATATGGGGATGAACCTATGGCCAGCACAGCATTTGTTAGTGTCAGTTTAGGTGCACTTTAGGAAGTACCTGGTTAAACCTGAGTGAATTAACAGACTATTAGGGTAAAAAAACTTTTTGGTAGATGTTCACATTTCATTGTGGGCTTACAGCCATTGTTGGCTTACAGCCCTTGGGGCCATATCCTCACTCTGAAAAATGATTGGGCTTACAAGTCAGAAACCTGCCCAGTAAAATGCCTTGTACAATACTTATAAAGCTTCAAACTTTATGGACTAAAAATGGTTAATGCGAGTAGCACTTGTTTATGTAAAGAACACATTATGGCTGATTCACTAAAATAGTAGCCCCTCATTGTGTCCTTCAAGGTTTGAGTAAGACAAACTAGTTTTGGTAAAAACATTCCTTACTTTACTGCCATCCATTAACAGAAATAGTAAAAACATGTAAGGATATGGCCGTCAAGGACTGCAATTCAACAATCCTGGTATAACCTGAATTATTTGGGTAGATTTGGGTATTTGTGTTGATGATCACATTGCAAATGAAAGCAAAATTGTGCTCACACGGAAAACCCATTCATGGCAGGACTTATGCTTGCCCATGATTAAATGACTGAAATGAACACAGGTTTACCCTTAAGCTACATTTACACAGGCGTTTTTTAACTAGTTAAAATCGGCATCTGCAACTGGGTAGTTTTTTAAATGACCCCCAATTTTGCTATTTTTTCACTCGATCGCTTCCCTGGCTGCTGCAGGCTGAAAGCAGCCCGAGAAACAACAGTGTAAATGTATCCTTATTTGCCAAGCTCAGGAAAAATTTCAGTGAACAGTTGGGAAGTGAACAATCTTTAAACCTTTTATATATATTCCCAACAAAGACAAGTAACAATAAAGGTTATGGTGAGAAGGGATGAAAGGAATCAAAAAGCCCTCAACTCGAGCAGTGCATAGCACAATTAAGCCTTCTTAAAACAGAATGTATTTACACAGACCAATCAATCACCCAAATTCAAAAGAGTCTAAAAGAGAATACACAATAAAGATGGAGATACAAATCATACTCAATAAAGTCAATATCTGTCGTAGTTCAGTTTATTAATATGTATATCACAAATGCTCACAATATCAAAGCATTTTATTCTCAGCATGCTAGATGGAGACATTATAAAAAAATTAGATTTAATTTATATCTGTTTTAAAAATGTTTGAACATTTTATGACTTCAGCTCTTCCCTAATCTTCAATCCTTTTCTGAATATAACATTTGGTTGGTGCACTTTCAAAGCATCATGGGGAGAAAAGAAAGAGGGGAACATTAGCAAGGAGTAGAGGGGGAAAAATAGGCATGACAACACGATTAGGTTTAGTTGTACACTAAAGAGAATTTAAAAAAGCATCATTATACTGCCTTCACAGTAAGCAACAACAGCTCAGTAACAGTGAAACACATGTTTTCAAAATCCGAAGCAAAAAAATACACTAGACAAAGATCATAAGTATTAGGCATACAGCACAGAGTTAAGATCCAGATTGTGGCCCCCCAGGGCCCGTGAATCCTATTCAAAGCACAACATATTTTAACATGACTCTTCAAGTATTATCATATCACAGATTTATTCTTCGTATTGTTTTATTTGTTTGTGGTATACGGCAAAATAAAAAAAATAGGTATGCCTTGTAAATAAATATATATATATAAAAGATTAGATATGCTATATTTGATTTCCATGTATTGATTTATATAAATGTGTGGCACATTTAATAAACCATTGGTAAGGACTTTGTTGTCCCTTTGTTTTATCAGCCAATGCATGCACAGCCAGGTCGAGGCAGTTAATGGATTATCATAGGAACTTTACAACTACAGTATGACTAAAGAACACACATAATAGCGTGCCATCATACGAAAAGCCTTCCCCGGGGGGGAAGTGTGCAGTTAGACACTAAAAAGGCTACTCTTCATGGCACAGCTGTACTGGAACAGATGGTTACACTACAAAATGGGAACACGGAGTGGTTGGTGGATGTGTTGTGTGCTCTAACATTCTGTAAAATCCTTCACAATTCCGTCAGCTCCTGCTGTAGGCCCCTGGAGGAAAACATAGAAACAGTATGTAAGCAATGCATACTAAAATATTTACAATGATACACATGCCAATTACCACACCTTGGGCTACATTAAATAGAGAAGGAGGGTGCTAGAGTTTTACATTAGTTGCATTTTTATTTCCAGCAGTTAAAAAGACAACACTGCTGTAAATTACCTCTGTATCGGGTAGACAGAACCCAGTTGGGACTTTTAAGGTACCCAATGTCCACCAATTACATATTATTAAAACACTTTATTAACCCCCTTGGTGGAGTTCCCAAATGTGGCTAAAGCTGGCCACACACCTTTACATCTCTGTCAGATATCCTTTAGATCTACCAATAAATATGTAATATAGGGTCCTCTGCGATTGAACACAGGTAGACCTGATTGTTTAGAAAGTCCCTCACATTACATGGTTTTGGTAAAACAAAACTAGATCTAAAAGATATCTGACATCTAAAGGTGTATGGGGGCCATAAGGGGGGGAATTTACAATGCAAAAAGCCACCCTGGAAGCAGCATCCTCCAGCGATGCTGGTCAGGAATTGCTTCTTCATGGTGACTTCTGTGGATGTCTATGCCTTTCAGATAACACAGGCATATATGTGGACAGCCCTGACATCAGTGAAACTGGGGACATGGGTGGTCTGCCCGTGCCTATGCCTGTGTTACCTGACAGGCATAGACCTCAGATCCCTGGTGTCATTGAGGACACTATAGACAACTCTGTTTTTACCCAATTTCAGAACAAATGGGACCACCAGGGAAGTTGACATAAAGTGAAGTGAATGCTGCTTGTACACATTTGTACTGGTTCACAAAAAAGAAGAAAATATAGAAACATTGGCGTACTTTTGTGGGAATGCACATGAGTTTCATTGTCAGGTTGAATTACATCTGTGTAAAATGCTCCAAACAAGTGTTCCATTTAGAGCAGTGATTCTCAACCTTATTAGATCCTCGAACCCGGAAGTGACATCACAAAGTGTCTTTTAAATACATAGTCACACTCTGCAATATCACTTCTGGCACAATCAGGTAAGTGTAATGTCTCTTTCCTTTTATTTTCCTACCCCCGCTTGTGCAAAGAATGTGCAGGGTGGGAAGTTACAAGGAAGCATAACGCATTACTCTCTCTCCTAGCTTCCCACCCTGCTTGTTAGGATCAGCTCTGATGCTTCCAGAGAACTCGTCCTGTGAAATTGTCATTTGACCCCCAACCCACAGGATGAGAACGAGTGATTTAGAGGATCTCTTATTCTGGGGCACATTCATGTTGATGATGTTCAACCAAAAAAAAACGAATAGCTCCCCAATATGGACACAGACACACCTGAAGAATCCTATAACCTATATCCGGGGGGGACTTTTGGACTTGTGGGCCACATTGGCTTCTTAAATTTGATAAAGAGGTTGTAATTACCGAGCCACCATAGGTTTGCCAGTTCCATGCATTTCCAGCATCACTTATGGTCATCATGTGTAACAGGCAACATGCGACAGGGACATTGTTATCTTTTTACATTTCTTGCAATAAGCAGAGATAATTTCTGATGCCATCAAGATGCACCCACAGCAGGGCCGGGACAAGGCGGAGGCAGAAGAGGCACGTGCCTCTGAGCGCTGCTGAATCTGGGCGCTGCTTAGGGGGTTA
>CM070033.1:138766710-138786702 GCA_036250615.1 Ptychadena robeensis
AGGGCGGTTAAATGGACGTATGCTTTAATACTTCCTATATATGGATAACAAATTGTTAACTATAAATGAAAAAAACACAATTTAAACATGGACTAGGCAGTTTTAAAATCAGGAGAATATTTTCAATGAAGGTAAAGTATTTTATTTGTCTTCAAACCTGTTGAATATTGAGGTTGAATATTAACTGTTCAAATGTATGGTAAGTAAACCTTAAATCTTATAGAGCTTCCAGCGTCATTATTATAGACGCTTGACCAATAAGACAAATGGCATGTCCAGTCTCTGTGGTTTCATCCATACAGACATGATGCAGTTTCAGATAGGTGTTGCTGGTAGTTTTATAGCAAAGTAAAACATTAACTCTCCATCCACTGCAAATGTAAGTATTCAGCATCTTTTAGAGGCTGCTTTTTTTCCTTATACCAAAGAGGTACAGACTGCAGATTTGAAACAAAACTAAAACAAAAAAAGAAACCAATGTCCCTTCACACAGCTTGCTTCATTCTGCAGCTGACTGATGGTTCCTTACAGCGCATATTTACTCAGCTGTGATCCCAAAAAACAGACGCTACACTCCGTCATGTAATCTCAACTGTAATGCAATACATAAATCTGGATGTGAAGAAGTGCTCTTAATACCATCAGAGAGTGTTATCTATTTTAATTCCTTATTTGTTAAATTGAAGGTATAATGTTTATAGATTAGTTAGTCTTTGAGCTGCATGGCACATAGTGAGAACAGTTATCAGATCTTGCATGATGTCAAAGACACCCCGCCCTTGTGTAGGGGTGGTTGGCCTAGTTTGATGTAAAAGTTACTTTGATGGCTCATTTGAACAATATGCCATTTATGTGCCAGGAAAAAAAGTGTCAGGATGTTCCCCATCCTCATCGCACCTCGACTACAAGACTTAAGAGATGGTCGCTAAATGGCAGGTCATCTTGCGCCGTTTAGCAAGGGTTGCTGCTTAAAGAGTACTATTACAATTATTATTTCAGATATAAAATAGTTCAATAGAGTTCAAAATATTAAATTTTTTTATGTCACCTATAATGATGAAGCATACAGTTCATCTTACAGGGCGTCATTTTAATTACTGTGCTATAACAACAAAACACTTATGATAGGGGATATTATAAAATGAAAGATTTTAAGTCCGTGTTTTCTATTTTTTAGGTCTGTAATGTAGAGTAGAGATGATCGACAATTTTGAGTTAATTGCAAAGCCCCTGAACATGGTATCGTCACCAAACCTTCTGGAGATATAAAGAAGGGTTGGGGGTATACTGCAAAAAAATAATAAAAAGTATTGCTCCAACACAAATAGTTTTTGCATAAATGAAGTTCAAAGTCAAGTAAAAATTTGGAAAATAGAAATTTTGACTTTGATGCTAGAGCAAAACTTTTGTTTTTCCAAATGTTCCCACAACACTTCTCTACATCTCCAGCGATTTGGTGATGATATCATTTTCAGAGGCTTTGCAATCAGCTCACTAGTCGAAAAATTTGACCATCTCTAGTGTAGAGTTGGTTGTTTTACAAATTAAAATTTTATATAGGACACTGTATTTTTACCAAAGCATTACGGGTCTTCTAAAGACTCTAACTTGGTCTTTGATTAAACCTGCTTGCACAAAAGAGGTTATATATATATATATATATATATATATTATTTGCACTCAATAACTTGGTCAGACTGGTAACCTTAAACGTAAGTTGTGAGTCAATACTGCCTAATATGCTAGTAGAAGGATGACAACAGAGACTTATATGGATCTTCTCTATATATATCCATCTTTGCAGTCTATCAGTTAAACAATTACTGAACAGGACAAAGGTCATCTTCCACCCTGGTGACAGACAATGTGGACACCAAAGACCATACGACATCTCTATTAGCTTGTCAGGGATCAATGCTGGCTGAGCAGCCAAAACATATTTTCTACTTCAAGTCAATATTTTCTCTTGATTTCCTTCACCCCTGCAGTGTAATCACACAGCCAGCACAGCAAGCAGGTACAAAAATAGTATGCAAGTACTATCGCAGTTGTAGTTCACTATTCATCTACAGCACCAGGATGGCCAGCAATTTCTCCTCTACCATGAGTTATAAATTTGATTTTTGATTATAGCCCGTGAAAAAATATCCAAACTCTCTTCAATGCTTAGAAAAATTGAAAGCCTAATTGCCTTTTAAGGTATACAGGCAAAGGTACCTTTTCAATGGTCACTAAAGTTAGCTCCGCTTACTCTGGCAGAATACAGTACTGCCTATCCTCTTGGAATCAGTATGCCAAAAACTGAAAAACCAAGACTCTGTTCTGATCTTTCATTGTGTATTTCTCAGAAAGAATATATGTATGCAAAGATCATTAACATCTAAGTGAATTAAATGAATGTAAAGTGAATCTGCAATTACTTTGTGGCAAAAAGTAATATGTTTATTTTAAATGGCACCAAAAAAGAAGCCTGTACAAAAGCCCACACAATGTGTTGTGTTCCTAAAAAAGGGTCAGGTGCAGCATTGGACTTTTCTCCAGAACTCTCCAGTGCAAACATAAACCCTGAAGTTGCAAGTGGACCAATAACTTCATGTATTTAGATTTTAGGGCTTAAAGTGCTATATTTATCTTAGATTTTTGAAAATCTCATCTCATGATGTTTGTGGTTATGGTTAGGATTATTTTATTTTCTCACAATATTTATATATTAAGGTAATCTTTCATATACATATTTGAGAATATTTATATATATATATATATATATATATATATATATATATATATATACACACACACACACACACACACACACACACACACACACACACACGTTGACTGACAGCAGCCCCAAAAATGACAGTGTAAATGTAGCCTTAAGGTAGTATACTGCATGTACTCCCCTTGAAATAAAAAACTGTTATTGTTTGCTCAATGCATGTATTCCAGTGTTATTTTTTCAGCTGTTTTCTTTTTGTCTTTTGCAAATAATGCTTGTATCAGGATCCTCAGAAATGATAATACTTGTGGCTACAGGACTAAGTGAGACAAAGTCTTAGAGCCTTAGGTTTCTTGAACCTATGGGGAATTACAGTTACAAATGTAGATTACTACATAAAGGTGATAGGTGAACAATACAATGCACAGAGTTTCAAAGAATGTCTATCCTCAAAAGCTAAGTACATTTGAATACATATAACCAAGCTTCTTGCCTGCTGACCTACTATTATGATGGGAGCATGATAGCTGACAATTGCATTGAACTGCATTGTCATTTTGCTTTGGAGTTATAAATAAGTTGTTTAAAAAAGCTCCATACTGATATGTGCAAGCCTGTGTTTTCGTCAACTAATAATATAGAAAAGAGTGAAGTACAGAAGTCAACAAATCCACTTGTTAAATGTAATTCATCTTATGGTCTGACCAGAAACACAAATGTCAATGCTGGACAAGATGACTATACAACATTAATAACAAGCTCTATACTCTGCATTGTGGTCTTTCAGTACGAATAAGATAAAAAGCACAAGTGATCCCTGTCACGGTGATTCAGACAGTTAGAAGATCCAATTATCCTGGGTGCCAGGCACAGCAGCATATACAACAAGACTTTCTGATGCTGTGACAGATGTGCACAGTCACTTCTCATAGATCTGTTTCCTGAGAGTCTTTTTCAGTCATATATGATTTTAAATGAGAACATAGAAAAATAACAAGAAATCTCATAAATGTAGACTTTTTTGTTGCGTATTTACATTGAAAAGAGGGAACAACAGAATATATTTTCTTTGAGTACCAGCAATTGCAGGAGATTAAAGTTTATACCTGTGAGAACGCTATTCCAAAAGCCACCCCAGCAATGATTCCCATGTTAGTTTCCATAAAGTTGGTGACGAGTTCATAGCAGCCCTGAAAAGATAAAGACATGTATTTATTTCCAAACTGACATCAGAATGATTTGAAAATAAGCAATTATGGATGAGACATGACATGTGTGGGCACATGTGGATCATGGTCATTTAGGAGCTGCAAATGGGTGGCTCCCAACCAAGCGTGTGAACGAAGCCTAAAGCCCTGTAACAATGTTAGTAATGTTAGAATTACAAGTAAAGTCTTCATTCAAGACTGATGATCTAATAACAGTGGTTACAAGTGCTGTAATACAATGAGAAAGACAGTTTTATTACAAACCTTATGGATACATTATCGGCTATAAGACAAGTTACAAGTCTACCAGGATTATTCTCACACTCTGTCTCACTGTTAATTATTCATTGTATCCCCTTGCATTTCACACCACAGCAAATCACGAATCAAGAATTAATTAGGCTTCGTAACTGTACAGCACAATTCTGGTGTACTGCTAATAAAATAAAAATGAATCTGTTCAAACTTTTTCTTCCTAAATGATTCTAGCAATTACTCACATATTGTCTGTGTTCATGGTTATAAACAAATTACTAGCATTAGCACAAGTGTTCATTTTGAGCTCTACTTTTCAATATGTAGTCATTGTGTCTTGTTAAAAAGGAAGCAATATTCTTTTTCATGTTTTGCAGATATACACTGACTTTGTTTAAAAATGATTATGCATACCAGATTACAACCTTTTATTAAAGTCATGAAGCTCTTGGTTGGCAAAGCCCACACAATATTTAGACTAGGGTTATGTCACACAAGAAAGCCACCAAAATGCTCTCACATAGGAGAATGTTGGGTGCTTCCCCATACCGGCACCAGAGAAATGAGCAGCGAGGAAAGGCCTGCAACTGCTTAAAGCAGATTTAAACAAAAAAAAAAAAAATCTCTTCTGGCTGCTCGCTCCCACATCGCCATGACTGGAGTGTCCAGTCCTCTAGGCTTCAAGATAGAGGAGAGAGACTCTTCCGGTCTCACTCCATACACCTATCCACATATAAATCCACATATAAATCGGGAAACGCTTCGCCCCCGTCACCCAATACAGATGCTGCTGGCGCACGGGGATATGGGAAAAAAAAGAAGTGATGTCTATTTTCCCATGTCCCCTTGGGGCCGCCACAGCGCAATGTCATAAGGTAGGTGGAATTTTAAAGACTTACCGGGTAAATATATATATTTTTTTATTAGACCTCCGATTCCCGGCCTCTGGTGCCAATAATAGAAGGCAGAAGGTCCGCTTTAAGGGGAGCTTTTACAAAAATGCTTAAATGCGCAAGATGACTTTGTCTGTTTTATCAAATCCACTGCAGAATCCACTTAAAAGTTAATCTGCTTTTATGAATTTCAAATGTGTCATGCGGTGTGATTGGGCATGAAATGGATGATACAGGTGATACTGTTTGTCAGATCTGACGTGCTACTTTTTCCTTCTCTTTTACTGTCCCTACGTGCCCCGCACCCAAGATTTTCCTTCAGGGTATATATACCCATAGCAGGCCTTTATTTTCTCTTTGCCTCATCTATCTGCAAGCATTGCCAAGAACACCTATGGGTAAACATCATCATATGGCCATCAAGTTGTTAAATTAAGAACTGTAGAGCCTGCACATGTTCTGTAATTTGTGGGAATGTGTAAAATCAGCATTAAAAGGGTTTAATATTTGCTTTGGCTCCAAATATGTTTCTTGATTAAGTGTCTACTCCAAACTCTTGGTACCTTCAATTTCATTTACTGGCACCAGCATTACACAAATGGATACGATGCTTGATTTGACCATGATCAAAATATTTTACCCCTCCATTACTACATACCCAGTTTCCCCAAAAATAAGACAGTGTCCTATATTAATTTTTGCTCCCAAAGATGTCCTACGTCTTATTTTGGGGGGAGGTCTAATTTTTCCATAAAGAAGAATACGGCACTGGGGTATCAAAATAGCACAGGAAACTCAGGGGGGGGGGGGGGGGGGGGGGGGGGGGGGGTTACCATTTTAGTAACCCCTTCTGATCCTCCTGTGGCTTTCTTATTGCCCCCACAGATCCCCCTGTTCAGAATTACAGTACTGTATCTTTGGGGGTGCCTTATTTTCAGGGGGATGCCTTATATTTCAGCGTGAGGCAAAATTTTAAGGGTGCCTTATGTTCGGAGGATGCCTTATTTTTGGGGAAACAGGGTACTGTCTGAAGTTCAAACATAATGACATCAATGACCACTTGAACTCATTTACACATCAGCTGGATTTATTAGAAAAAAAAGCTTTAACTCACCCTTTGATAGAGTTTTTGTGGAGCAATAGTCATGTTGCGCATATCTGATGGATTGCAGTCACTCATGTTGGCGCAGCAGCTGGTTGGAAATCCATTATCATGAAAGTAAATACTGCTGGTCCAGTTGGTATAACTCTGAACACCACAGCAACTCAACTGTAAGAGAAACAAGAGAGTATAAGTACAAGTGACCTAAAAGTACTGTGCTTAGAGGTTGTCACAAAGTATCAATATGACGCAAGAATTACCCATATCTAAACACCATGTAAAGTAGTTGTATACAATGTAATGCAATGTTTTTCTCCAAAAAAAAGGTGACTTACCAGTAGTTTAGTAGATTGTAAGGTAACAGTGTTTAATTGTGCCAAAATAGATCTGTATTAATTTTGACACCAATGCCTACATGAAGGGCCGCCATCATACCACCATGTTTACCACTACCTCTTGTACCCCCTGCCCACCCCCTAATGGTTCCAGAACTTTCTCTAGCCACAGTACAAAATCATTTGAACCCCCAGATCTCATACCTCAGTGGTCAAACAGTGCTTTTCTGGGGTTTTATTACCTATAGTTAGGGGTATTTTTACCTATAGTCCAGAGCTATAAAATGGTAACCACTTACACTTTTCTGAACATCATCAACTGCACGACTTCTTTCATCATTGCCATTGTAGTTCTGGATAGCTTCAGTGTATGTCCTAAGGAAAGTATCCTTGATCTAAAAGACAGAAAAGTAAAAAAATATAAAATTTTATTTTTTTATAAATGTACTGGAATATGTCCTCTGTCATTCATCAATTTTGGTTCAAATTCATTTTAAAGAATTCACATTTAGCAGTTGTGGGTCTTCAAAAACAGATTATTCAGAAAACAATCAAGGGACGTATTATATGACTGCAATGAAGACAGGTCATATAAGCCCCAATAAAAACAAGTAAAAGCATGTTAAATAATGATCAGATCCAACATATAAAGCAATTGTAACTTCAAAGACTTTATTGATACCCAGTAATTTGGTTGTGAATGATTAGTTCCATATTTTCTACAGAAATACAGTCAGCCAAATCAGGATAAAAAGTATGTCATGCAAGACCTCAGGCCACTCAGACCATACACAGCCCTATCACATAACTACATTACACATGATCACACATCAATTTCAAATCTCCTTAGAAAATATTACTGCTATACATTCAGAAAATTTAATATTTGTTTTCATAGTTAAAGTCCAGATTTAGTCAAAACTTTTTTTTTAGCATCTAAACCTATAGTATACTATTGCATTTTAATAGGTGTCAACAAGAGGTGAAGGAAAATCTACCTACTGGGTGTCAATATAATGGATATAACAGAAAAAATAAGGGGGGAATAGGAATATGGTAGCTTAAGGAGGATTTATGTTTTAGTTATTTTTGATTTTATTTTGTATGACCTACTTATCCTTCACTTCCTATTGTGTGACCCCCATTATATGGACAATCTCCTTAAAGGGAACTATTATCTGCATTTTTGGGGGTTCTTTCTCAATCTCCCCCCCTCCATATCTATATAAAAAAAAAAATCATCTGAACTGTATTATTTTTCTGAACTCCAAATGGAGTTGATGAAAGCATTTATGATAAACTGCAGTCAATGCATCATGTGCCTAGCCACTAACTAGATGATTGCCATTAAAACAGTATACTGCCCATCAGATGTCTGCCTCCTAATGATCTCATTAGTCGGACGCTCTCTATAGCTTTAAGGAACAGGATCAGACAATGCTTCATTTGTAAAGTAACCTCTTGACTTTGATATTCTGGAACACTAAATTACAAGTCATAACAACTACAGGTCTGTGGCTTGCCTTCTGGAAGAAAAATAAAAGCATTCATACATGGGCAGTATAAAATTGCACGACTGTAAGGCATGGTTCACAAGATCACAACGAAAAGAAAAAAGTGTTATTTGCTTTAAGGAGCAATAGCAATGACCAAAGAAGGCAAAAAATCTTGCATCATGTAACAACCTGCAATATGTTCCTCCTCTGCACAGTAAACATCTACTCTGGCCATACAGCATTGGGGTCCCAGGTTTGAATCTTAGCCAGGACACGATCTTAAGGGAGTTTGGAGGGTGGGAGGAAACCATGCACAGTCATACTGGTAGGTTAATCGACTTCCCCTAAACAAAAACTTGTCCTATAGCCCCCCAAACATGCAACGAGCAATGGCCCAAAGCTCGGTCGGGCAAAAAAGGACATGTCCATAAATCTCTGGCTGATGCCATTAGTTTCAAAGGGGACCGGCGTCCCCATCCAAACTAATGGCCGGCACACAAAGGGTGCCCGGCGATGCCCACTCAGAACGTGTGTGGGGGCCCCTTTTCTATTTAGGAACATTATCGAGCCCCCACCTATTCAAACACAGGTTAAGAATGAGGGCCAGTGCAACCCCCCCCCGGTATACCTTCGTGCAGCCACCGGGGGGAAGCACTGTAATAGGTAGAAAATCCAGAGGGCAGCCACTTTTGTAAAATGATCTTTTAGATCATCTCAAGGCAAGCCACTATCTGTTAACAACTTTGGTCTGACATTGACAGTGACAGAAGCAACAAACTTTGGATGCATAAACATTAGAATGTACATGGAAAGCCTAGGGTGAATATACATCTGGATCTACATTTCCTCAGCTTAACACATTCATTTCCATGATACCCTACAGCACACTAAGCTGGTGAGAGTCGGACAGTTTTTAAGATTACTGCTATCACCACACACAGAGAGCCTCTCTCTGTACATGTGCTAACAGTTCTGTCATGTAATAGAGTAAGAGGATTTAGGAGACATAGAAAGAGTTTGTGCTTTGCATGCTGGGAAAAGATTGACCACTGGAAAAAAAAATCACTTTTGTTTACTCTAATTTGCTAGTTTACTAAAAATACATCTGGTAGTATTAGCTAGAGGTTTTTTTTTTAAAAAAGTGTCCAGCATCTTTATAATAAAATACTGTATATATCATGTCCTTGACTTGTTTTCTTTTACCTGGCTTGTGGCAGCATTCATTTTATTTTGCCCTTTATTTTAAACTTCTTTTTCTGTACAAGCTAAAAGAAAAATGCAGCCACAACATCCAAGGATGTATGCTAAGGAATCCAACTCTAGTTTTCCTGCATGTGATTAGAATAAAAAATTTTGTACTCACAGCCTGACTGGCTCATTAACATGCTGGCAAAGCAAACACGCCTGAATGGCCTTAATTTACTTTGTGAATGAGAACACAAAGAAAGCATACACTAAAAACAGCCGCTTCCCAAGTGTATCGTGTTTTCCACTTCACATCACAGGTGAAATCAGCCTGGATCTCTGCAGTCACATCTCCGTTAAATACAGCTTACTGTGCATTCTTCAAAAACTAGATTAAATGGTCCCTTCAAGCTAAGAATTTTCCCAGATTCTATGTAATTTTTTTTATTACTACCAGGAAAGTGTTTACAAAAGATGCATTTTTCAGCACCACCAAAACATTGACAATGTTTTGTTATATGACAAGCAGGCTATAGAGACATGCCCCGATACCGAACGCTGGGCGTGGGCTGGCATGTGTCCTGGGCACAATACATAACGTGTACTGGGAGAGGTTATGTAAGCTGCAATTGCTGACCTGGTTCTATAAAAACTGCTCGTCTGGTTGGCTTCTGCCTTTAAAAATTTCTGAATTACTGACCCAGAATAAGCAAGCAAAGGTGTTCCAGTGAACTGCTGCACAGTTTGCTTATTTCAGGTGTGACCGAAGTCCAACAATTGCTTTTACATCCGGTCAATGAGCATTCTTTATAGGGAGTTCAGCAATGGGAGCTTACATCATCTCTCAGTGACAGGTCTAGGCTAAGTGGCCGCTTGCTCCTAACACACACTGTTCTATGCTTTTCATCTAAAAGAAGTAAGCCAACTATAGTTATCTGAACATCACAAACAGTCACACAAAAACCCTGTCTGCAGGCTGAATTTATTACTTTATTTAGATATAAAAAGACTGTGCATCAATTATATTCTGTATTTTAGGAAAATAATACATTTCTTTGATGTATGTGTAAAGACCAGTTCTCTAGTGAGTTAGCTTGCTACTTACTATTTAGATTTACTACGATGTATCAAGCTTCAGCATTTGTTTACATAATCTGTACTCTACAGATCATCCCTAAACTCAGGGTTGGATTACTTCTGCCTTCTCTGTTGTTAATGTCAGAGGACAGCATAGGGGGTAGTGTTTAGAGCTAAAGTTTATTATATTCTAACTAATTGCTGAAAAGTTTGGTTAGGGGTCTGAAGGTTGACACAAGTCTGCCCTGGCTGAGTTTTTTGGAAACCTGTGGTTTAACATGAGAGGGGCTCCCTACCTCCGGGCTCTGCCCAGCCAGGGGTCTTTGCTCCTGAGACCAGATGCACTGATCTACAGGGAAAATTGAAGGATGACTGCTTAAGGAAGAATCTGATTGTAAGATCCTATGATGGAAAGTCTTCATTAGGGAGTGCAGGAGAAACCGCTGGTAATGCTGTTGGACTCGAGGAAACAAACTGTTCACAGATATTAAAGTAAAATATTCATCTGAAATAAGAAAGGCTGCTCTTAAAGGACCAGTACTTGAAGTATTTCCAATGATGTGTGACTGGGGCTTTGAAAACATAAATTTCATCTGCAAGATTTCTACGGTTATATTTTGGGGTATCCTGCCAACCTAACCCTCTTTACCAGTTTATGTATGGAATAAAAGTTTGAAAATATAGCAACTTTATTCATCATCTTTCCATGTCACCACATAAGGATCTGCTAAAAATGCAACCTACCTCATGCCGGAACACAAAGCCTGAGATTCCAGCAATCAGTTCAGCCAGGAACACCAGGGATAAAAACATTGCATACTGAAAGACAGACAATGAAAAGTCAAGTCAGGCATCAACATTAAACAGTTACATTAACCCCCCCTGGGAGTTGCGAACATGAAGCACTTTTTTAAATGCCGATAGGACTTCCTGCCCTCCAGGAGGTGCCAGACACATGGTGTGCTCTCAAAAAGTGATGCCCCTCCATTAACATGGAGGTCAATTGCGCCACCTACCACCCACCCCTCTGGCATCATACCTGACGTCATCGGGGCGGATAAGGAAGCATCGGCTGGTATGCTGATGCTCAGAATCGCCAAGGGAATTCGGCAGACAGGTGAGTTTTTAAGTAGTTATTTCGGGTGAGTTTTATCAGCTTAGATGTGCAGAATGCCCAGGAGGTTAAACATTGGTTTATTTGCATTAGTCTACATGTGTTGGTCTAAAGGTGGCCATACATGGGATCGATGAACCCTCAAGCACAGCATGATGACATCACCACAGTTTGTTCAAGCTTCGTCGATTGAATGGACAATCAATGTGCAGCACTACTGTGCAAACAATCCTGTTCAATACTTTGGATGGTGACCCTTGTGTAAGGGCCCTTTCACACTATACACAAATGTATGTGTTACACATCGTGTTAGCGTTTTTTAACAAAGCATGAAAAATGCATGCAACAGCACAAGTCTGAATGGTAATATTGGTCTTCTATGGAAAAAACACAGTACTGCAAAACGTGCATGTTTACAAAAACGCTACACGTCGCTTATAGTGTGAACGTGCCCTCAAACATCGATAAATCATTCCAGCATGCGGTGCGATCAGTGCAAAACCAAGGATCCTTTCCTAATATCTTCTTAGTAACCTAAAATAAAAATCGATTGAAATACCTAGAAAACTGGTCTTGCATTTCAGGGCAATAAATATTTGGGTTTTACATTGACTCCATGTAGCTAGCTTGAAGCTCAAAGTGGAGAATCACTTCTACTAGTGACCATTGCCACTCTAGAGCTTGGAGCTCACATGCATGTGGTATAATCAACATTTTTAAATATTTTATTATATAAGTAAAATCATGAATTAACATGTTCTAACATATTCATTGGTTCCTTAAAAGGGGAAGAAAACGTTTTGGTAAGAAGAAAGTAATGCATAGATCTAAATAGATTATATTTTATTTATTTATCTCTCAGGCACCTCTTCAGGTAAAGACTGGTGATATAGCACTGAAATCTGTGCCAATGCTGACCAACCAGTTAGTAGCAACATCAATGCACAACTACAGGTCTGGTGTCTGAAAGGACCCCACCACTGGATCTACAATGAGATTTGTTACTTGAGTCTAGTCACATCACATGGCTACAGATTAATATGAGGATCTATAGAAAATGAATACTCCAGAATGATTTTTGCATGTGTCTGCATATATGTTGTCCATAGACATGACCATCTTTACCTGAAAATCTAAAAATTGGGAAATTATATTTTCATATCAACCTGTGCCTGATGGTTCTAGGAGTGGAAAGTCTTTCTCATAAATCAGCAAAGCAAGGATGTCAGTCAGTTCTCCACTGTATCTCCCACACAATGTACTGACAAAAACCTACAAATTAATTGGTCTATCTAAAAGAAACTCTGGAATTACATTGCTGCCAGACTTTAAAAAGACTTTCTCTGGGGAGTGTTTAGAGATCTGTTTTCGAGTTGACAATGTTTTACGGGAAAGGGAGAATTTAATGGCTGTGGTACACGGGGAACCTTTATCAATATAGAAGTGACGTTATTATTGCAGGCTACCATTATTTGTCTAGCTGCAGATCTCCCGTTATACCCTTTTTTTTTGATAATTGTACTTCTCAAAAAATGGATAAGTAGAATTTTTGGGGTTATACATATAAATACTTTTTTTTTTTTAATGATAAATTTTAAATGTAAACTTTGAATGTGTAGCCCTACCACTAACTTATGTATAAATAACCACTCTGCTTCATAGCTTGCAGCACCACACAACAGTTGCACTTTACGTCTCCCCTTTACAACCAAAGCACCTGTTCAGAATTGGCACCATTCACAGGGGCACTTACAAAAAGCAGTGGTGTAATAATGCAAACACGTGACTTGCTGAAGCTGCACTGAATGTAGATTGAGTCAAAAACACATTATACTCAAGGATTACTGTCAGACACCTATAAAGTGGAAGACAATATTTGATTTTTTTTACATGTGTTTGTTAGTATAGAAATGTTGTGTAGTTCTGTTATCTTAGGTCTTGCAGTTGTTTGCATCTTGTAACACAAATCTGTTCGTATGCTTCCCGCAATGGCCAGGAATCCAGTATGGAAAATGCATAAATATTTTATTACTGTGGAACCTGACTGACATCTCCACACCCATGCAATGTCCCAAAATAAAAGAATCGAGCAAGACTGGTCAGATGTGTTTAGCTGTAAACATTTATTGAGCTATGACTACTAACAGGTCCTCTCTACACTGGAGAAAACACAATATTCTAGAAGCTAAAACAAAGGGCGAGCTACATATATTGTTGTGTCACCTGAACAAAATAACTACGTGTGTCCATTAAAAAACTATTTTACAAACAAAACAAAATAGATATTTTTGCTGTTGTGTAATGCAATATCCCACATAGCTGTTATTTTAAACATTCTTTATTTCTGCAAAATGTAAACAATTTGTTTCCTGTGCAACGTATTGCATGTGAAATACGGCAACTGACAAAGACGCACACCTGCATACAGCATGTATATAGGGGTATGTCTTACCTCCTCTCTAATCACTGCCTGATCTACCTCCTCCTCAGGCTAAACTTACACTGTTGTTCAGCAGAAACGACCAGTCAAGAGCGCCTGCAAACTTGTTTGTTTAGATGATGACCCCATGACAGGTCTATCAGACAAAAGCCCGAAAACCAACTGGCGGGTGCCTAATGTCACGCCTGTCGGTAATGTTAACATGTCGTTCTTTGACGACAGTGTTAATGGACCCTAAAAGATGCCCATACCCCCATAGATATGCGCTAGATCAATTGCCGCTTCGAGAACCGTACGCGTTCACGGCCATCTATCTGGTGCATATCTAATGCGGCCATCCCTGTTGTCGAGCAGGAACAATCAATCCTGCTCGAAAACAGGGATATCGGACATGAACAAAAATCAAGGTCAATGTCTATTGCTTTGGATGGGGACCGCAAGATGGGGGCCATCCAGCTCCAGCGATATCAGGCTCAGCGCGATCACGTCATTGCACTGAGCTTGAAGGCTGATCCATCTCACAGCTATCGACCCGTGTATGGCAGCCTTTAGTGTCGATAGACCGCTCCTAGGAGAAAAGGGGGGAAAGCAGAGAGAATAGAGATGCAATGTCTGCTGACAGCTGCCACCAGCAAAGGAGTAACAGTCATTCAGCCCATGAATGTACCATGTATGCAGGGACTACATTATTGTTACTTATCTGATCACTCCCTTCATCTAGGTGATGTCTATAGACAGGAGGAAGGGGTGAGAAAAAGAGTGATCAGAGCGAGACACAGAGCTGAGAGACACTGGTCATTGACATGTCATGTTTGCTTGGTGGTTGCCCATCGGTTGGTGGGTGACTGACAACCACAAGGACACACAGCAGAGTTGTTGTGATTGCATGGAGGCTGTGGAGACAATAAGTTGCCTATGACAGTTCACTAGCTGCCTAAAGCTAGCCATACACGTGTCGGATTCCATGTCCAATCGATTCATCATCCGATCGATTCCGGCGATTCTGCCGGGAATCGCAGGTGTGATCAATCGGCCAATTAAGAGTATCCATCGCTTCATACCACCTTGTCCAACGGATTCCGGCACGATTCCGGGACGATTCCGTGTCCGATTCCACCTCCGATTCCACCTCACAAATGGCAACTCCCCCTGATCTGTGCAGAATCGGATCAAAAAGACCAACATATTGGTTCTCTGACGGATCCGATTCTGGGCCCCCGAACGATCGGACGTGATCGGACGGACAAGGTGGGCTGCACACGATTCCGGCACGATCGATTCACGTGCACGCGCCCGGAATCGATCGGCCCGGAATCCGACCCGTGTATGGGGGCCTTTACATATCACACTGCTTCATGGGAGTAACTGTAATTAATTATGATAACCCATCCTTTTCAATCAACTTGCCAAGGTTTATTGTTGAGGCCTATTATTGTATACCTCTTTAAAGAAATTACAATACTATGAGGAGTAAACTCTTGGACGCCCTGAATTAGATGAACTCGTTGCAAACATAAAATAAGCAGCGAGCTAATTATACAAGCTGGAGCGTTTTTCTGATGCAGATCCTATACGAATTAGAAAAGTACTGAACATATTACATTTCAAAATGACTTTGTGTTGTAATGCTCGGTGAAAACACAACTGTTGATGAGTAAGTATTAATACATGCATGGTCTTGCCCTTAATAGTCAAGAGTCTGGTGCATAGTAAGCAAAAAATGATATGCAAGACATGTTCATATAAAGTTTCCTATGGGAGAAGTTTATAGAAAGATGTAGAATGTTGATGTGGATATCCAGGCAAATAGAAGTTCTTCTATATTTTGGAAAACTTTATATTAATGGCTAAACATTTTCTTTTTGATAGCACAGCTCTTACAGAGATAGAAGCTTGAGAACAAGGAACATATAGGAGGTGTCTCTGTATTGTAGATCTTGCTAACCTTATTGTTTTTTTCGCTATGCCAGGAATGAGAATTTTTATAAGCTTACAATGCAAGCTGAGTTAGCCACAAAAACAAAGTGTTTTTTTTCCCCAATGGCATCAAAATGTTTAAGAGGAAAGTGAGTTAATGGTAATCTGCAATTATATCCCTAATTTTGGCTGTTGTACAACATTAAAGTGAACTTGCCACCAGAAGTTCATGTTTGCATGAATGCCACTGATAATAGGGAATATGGCATGTCAACAATTTACCAGTATTGAGTAATTTTAAAACCTGCCACACAGCCCCTCCTCTCTCCCTAGCTCTTATGACACACGCTGCAGAGCCCAAGGAAAAGCCTAAAGCAGGGTACAGACGGATCGAATATTGAGCCATCTCTACCCTGCTTTAGGCTTTTCTGGGGGCTCTGCAGCTTATGTCAGGCTTTAGGCTTTTCCAGGGGTGATGTACCCTTCAGCAGCGTTATGACATCATCATGCTGCTGTCATATACTGGAGGAGACGGGGGGGAGACAGCTCTGCTCTCCTCAGCTCAGCCGAAGCTTTGCCTGGAGACTAGCGGTCTCTAGGCAAAGCATCGGACATATATACGGTCATGTCCGATATGGCCGTTTTCGAGGGGGATCGATTTGTCCCGCTGGAGAACAGCAATGGAGGCATATTATATGGGCCAGATAGAAGGCTGTGAGCGTGCACGGTGCTCAAAACGGCCATCGATTTGGCCCATATCTTAGCGTCTGTTCCCTGCTTAACATCTCTGAGCAATGGGGGCAAGTCCTTAATATCCGCTCTGCATTAAAATGTTAACAAATTTTCCCATAAAAAAACATTATAAACGCACCCAGTGGCCACTCGTGATAATGCACCTGGAGTTAACCCCTTGAAGTCTGGCAGATAAAGATAGAATCTCTCATATGATTCTAGTGAATTGCAGGAAAGTATATATTTTTTGGGGGATTGTGGAGTGCTAAGCCTCCATTACACCAGCTCAGAGATAAGTCAAAGTTTAATTTTACATTTTAATTTGTTAGATTTTAAGTATACAGCTACTTCAAGACTAAACAATTTAAAAGGTGACAAACATGTGTAAGTGTCTAAAAATATCTTTAATAAATATGAAAGATTTGCAGTTGATTCTTACCAGTTTCAGCATCCATGGGCTACCACGACAAGTGGCAAAGCATCCAAAAAGTCCAAAGACAATGATGGTGGTGCCAGTTCCGATAAGCACATAGGGAGCATTGGTGGAGTTCTCAGCGATGAGAGATATATACGTTCCTAAAGTGAGCTTGCCCCACACTCCAACAGCTAGAAGGATAACGCCGGTTATCTGTAATATAATAAAATACGAGTACAGGTTAGACATGAATTGAGGCAATAACTTTGCATACAGAACAAAAAAAATATACATACAGAATAGTGTTATCATAAATCTTAACGAACGTTATTAAAATTACATATCATTATTAGCGGAATTGTGCAGCTTTTTCTTAACCATCTCCTAACTGCTAAACCAGTGAAGCGTTACCTTACAAAAGATGTAATCAGGTACGGAATGTTCTGCGTTTCTCTTGCCGGATAGTTACATTCTTTACAAGGGTTCATTAAAAGAATTCCAATCACCTGACACTAGCTATAGTTAATTGACAGGAAATAAACCCATGTGGCAGCTGACCAGAACCTTACTTTGGGCTTGTTTCCACTGCGTCTTTTTACCCACATTGGACGTGTGTCCAACATGGGGGGAATTAAACGCAACACCTCTCATTCTAGTGAATAGGACAGTGTCATCAAAGCAATGCGGTTTTATCAATGCCAGACGTAGCTTTGTCCACCGTGTCACCCAAAGCAATGACAAGCCCATCAAAAATAAAAAATGTGTAAAAAACATGTAATAAAAAAAAAACACAAAAAAAAAAATCACAATGTTACACGGTGCAAACTGAGCGCATAGTGGAAATATACCCAGAGAACACATTTTTAAAGCTGACATTTCAATAACCCTTAAAGTGGATCCTAACCCTACTGCTTAGATTAATTTATCTTTTTATAGAACTCACAAAGCAAATGTTCACAGCAAAATCCTGTGCACCTGCGGTCATCGTATATGCTTAACGGGAGGTCCCGACGTAGCAGATAGCCTTACCTGCTCGGTGGAGGATCTGTCTTTACAGTGCCAAGCCACTCCGCTCATGTAAGGCTCAACGTAGTCGAATACATTGAGCCTCTGCACCAGTGGATGTGTAAACAGATCATCAGCCAAGCAGGCAATGTCAATGTGTTACATCAGGATCCCCGCTAAGCATATACACTTAGCGGAGGGGTCCCGACGTATAATGGAAATAACCCCTAAATCTCTGGCCTGGTTTTCTTTCGACATAAGGCTCTGCATGGTGGGGAGATGAAATTAAAGCCTTAAGTCAGGCATACACGGGTAGATTCCTGTGCGACAGATGCCCAGCCGAGAGCTCCCGAATTTCATCTATATCGGGGCACAGCACTGCTGCATCATTGATATCAGCCACTACTTTGGATGGGGACCTGCGTGAATGTGCACTGTGATCAATCATTCAGTGTCCATACATGGGCCAATATTTGTATCGATTTGAGTACAATAGATTGCCATGCATTTACACAGTGATCTATTGTACTCGAATTGATGGTGGCCACCGGTTTCTTCGAGCGGGATCAATCCCGCTTGAAGAAACTCTGTTGGTAAACCCTGTTCAATATATATTGCTTTGTGTGGGGAACAGAGTTTGATGATGCAGCAGTGCTGCGCCTTGAGCATCAGCACCCAGCATCTCCTGGGCATTGACCCCTGTATGGACACCATAGCAAACCTGCCATCATATTTCTAGTTGGACAGTTTGGCAGAAAATTATCTCCCCACAGCACAACAACCATTATCTAGACATGAAGCGGTTAAACATGGTAAGCTCTGAGGTGATTTCCCAGGACGCAAACATATCATTTAATAATACGACTCATTTTAGTGCTTCATAAACACAGTGCGAATGGATCAAATACAAACATTGCTGGCCTATTAGACAATTGTTAGCAGTTGTATGAATGCAGAGAGGGCGTTTGTTGTGGTTTATGTTTATGTAAGCAGACTTCACAGAGTCATAAGGTCTCACATGCTGTGTGCCAACGGGGTGAGGGGGCACAATAATAAGGGGGAGTTTATAAAATACCTGAAGCCCTTCTGAAAGGCAGAGTAATAGAAAGAACAAAGAGAACAATTAACTAAATAAATCTAAAAGAACATACTGTATTCTTTGCTCTGCACAGAAATGAATAGTGTCTGTGGGTATAGTAGCAGGCCACAATACAGACCACACCACAAGTGGTTTATTTTTACAACTGTCATTTATTAAACAATATAAAAAAAACAAACAACAGAACTGTAACAGAAGGCACCATTATATAGGGAGATATGAGCAAACCTAACTATAGTTTTTAATATAGTTAATATTCATAACTTAATTTGCCTGCATATTCATAAATAGCATTAAACACCTAACCGCAGGCTAAAACAAAACCTATCCCTGAGACAAGGCAACTCCACCGCACAAGAGTTAAAAGGTTGATTATGTCCTTGGGGTAAAAAGGGTTTTTATTGGCTATATTCCAGTGCCCTCCAACTCGTGAGTGCCCCCTCTCCCTCCCCTGCAGCCACTTCTCTTAATTTGTACTTGTACTGTGCAATTAGCCTATAGCCCTGCATTATAGGCTATGTCCCCACTTTAGCAATCTCCCGCATGGGCAGTGATAGCTAGCGGTTTTTATGGCAAGCGATCGGGAGTGATCTGATGCGTTTTTGTTTTTTCGGCCACAATTATAATTGTGACTGATCGCGCCCATAGAGAATGAATGGGGACGCATAAAAAAATCGAGTCTCAGTTAATGCAGATAGCGATTTTTAAACACGTCCATGGACATCATTGGATGCGTTTAAAATCGCATCTCAATAAATGATGGCTCGGTGAGCCATGTTTTAGATCGCAGGCCGCACCCCATGGCTGTGGGGAATAGCCCATTGAAATGCATTGCTGTGACCGCCAAAGTGGGGGCACGCCCTCAGTGAGGGGCTCCTATAGCCCAGAGCACTGAAGAGAAGAAGAGCAAGTCTGGGGAATGAGCGTAGGACAAGATAAAGTACATACCGTATTTTTCGGACTATAAGACGCACCGGACCATAAGACGCACCCAGTTTTT
>CM070033.1:138786802-138798424 GCA_036250615.1 Ptychadena robeensis
CCCCCCCCCCCCCCCCCCAATTTGGGGATGAAAAAGTGCGTCTTATGGTCCGAAAAATACGGTATATTGCCGTTACAAGCAACACAGCGAGTATGCATTACCACATAGTATACCTGGTCTACCATTTACACCTGTCTACCATTACATTTATGCATTTTGTTACTGCAGACCAAGCCTTTCCCATACACCTCTATAGGAAGCAGTAACGTATCGCCGATTCTTGCTTTTCAGGGTTAAGGAAACCATTTACATATGTGCAGTACCTTAAAACAAACAACCTAATGCGTGTCAACACATAGTAGTGGAAAACTGTTGACACACCATGCATACAAAGCGTTGTATGCTTAATGAGCATTAAGCATGCATGGGTTTATGCATTACACGTGGTGGTGCAATTCACAATCAAAGGCTCCCCCTACAAAATACACCTGCAATCCAAGGCATCTAGTGTAGCGGTGTGGAAAAATAAAGACATCATAAATTTTTTACTTTATATGATGGTTTCCAGCTGATTAACCTTTAAAGTACATGAATATTTTTGTACACAATAGGCTTTAATGAAAACTTATGACAGGTTTCTGCTCCCCAGTGAGTGAGGGGAAATGGTTCCAAATGGAGCCTTGCTCAGTTTTAATCGTGTCCTACTAAATGCATACCAACAAATCAAGTTAAATATAGAAAAAGTTGGAAAATCTCTGTAAAGGAGCTTCAGTTTACATTAGAAAAAAAACTTGCGTTTTCATAATACGGGATAAAGTTGAGAATTTCACATCCTTTCATAAAACAAGAAAACAATGGCAGTGTACACAGGCCTTAATACCATACTGGGATGCAAGTTGGGCATGCTAGGCCTCTCTGATTAATTTCTAATTCAGAGAGAATACTATAATCAGCTTATCTAATGCAGGCTTGACATGCTTGCAAAAAAAAATAAAAAAATACTAGAAAATTTCTAGGACAGAAATCAGGAATCAATGTGCGGTCACGGGGACACCTCCAAGACACTAGAGGGGAAAATATGCTGAGCATTGAAAAACAGACAAAGTATGTAGACACATCTTATTTGACCACAGTTGTACTGTGGTCTTCAAATTGGCTTTTTCAAGAGGAAATTCAACCTTTTTCCTAGGACTTAAGCTATGTTTCAGATGATGCTTTGAATACTCAAAAACATAATTCAAACCGCTGTATGGTATAAAAGAATGTAAACCTGGAAGAACATACAATTCGAATAAAACCCTGGAGCTGTATTTTTTTTTCTCTCTGGCTTCTCTTCTGGTCATATAGAATGGAAGAGTTACTAGATCTTGTATCCAATCTGCCACCTATAGAACATATTTGCTGCATAAATAAAAAAAAAATCTTACTAGAAATAGAAAGTAAAAAAAAATCTATTTTAGCTGCCAAAACAATTTGTAAATCCTAGGAATAGGGGTGTAGAAATACAAAGTGGACAACATAAAGCATAGTGAATAGTAGTTTTTTTCTGCTGAAGAACAACTACCGCCCAGATCCAGGTGGTGGGAGCATCTTGATGACTTGGCCACACCACCTAATTAAGTTGAATGGGGGCTACATATAAGGCCGTCCAGTGGATCCATATTCAGGTGTGGACCTGCTGGGATGGCGGTATCCAACATACTATCTGGACATTCATAGGTGAGCTGGTGGCCGATTTAAGTGACTAAGTTTGTTTGATTTATGATATTTACAGCCCCTATCTTTGCCCCCTCCTCCGGTATAGGTCCTTCAGACTTTGGGGCCCCACCCTCCTTCCTTGACATTTCCTCCGTGGAGGAGTGTACGTATTCACTCTTGAGACCAAGTAAGATGTTTTCTCTTTTGGGCTACAAAAAAAGGGGATGGGGGTGGCAGCTGTGGATGTAGATAGACTGATCTCCACCCCCCTCCGTGAACCCAACACAGATTTCATACGTGAGTGCATTGTTGTAATATGTGATGCCCCTTTGATGATGTGATGTTAATTGCAAACCGATAGATATTCCCGGTTGGTCTATGCTGAGGATTTTTTATAGCCACAGATATGATATATACCGTATTTTTCGGACCATAAGACGCACTTTTTCACCCCTAAAATTTAGGGGGGAAAAGTGCCTGCATCTTATGGTCTGAATGTGCGACCACCGGTGGGCACCGGTGGTCGCACTGGGAGGAGAGCTGAGGATTAGAGCTGCGGCAGCTGTCATGTCCGATGTTCGGCTCTAAATGAAGCATCCCCTGCATCCCCACCAACGAGAACACAGAGGAGAGTTGTGCACTGTGTTCAGTTCGGCTATGGATGGCTCGGCCGGGGTGCAGGGGATGCAGAAATCAGTGTAGTGTGACGTGTTGTGCTGAGAGTGTACTGTTGCTAGTGACACCTGTGGCTGAATTGAATATTGCATCCATTAAAATCATTGCATTATCCCAATTGATGTGAAAACTTATTAAATATTTTTTTCTGGATTTTCTGCCCTAAAAACTGGGTGCATCTAATGGTCCGGTGCGTCTTATAGTCCGAAAAATACGGTACATTATGGATACTATATATACACAGCATGGATGATTGAGGCCTGCCCCCTGCTGGGAGGGGGGGGGGGAGTAAATACCCTTGTATATTTTGTGATAACTCATTGATGTCTTTTTGTTTTAGGAAAGTGTATTTGATTTTATAAATAAATAAATAATAATAAAGCTTCCGTTAAGACCTCTATGACCAAAGAAGTAACTCCTGATGAAGCCCCACATAGGGGAGAAACGCGTTGAGCATGAGAATACTATATTTGGGAAACCATGAATTTGCTTATGTACTTTATATTTTATTCTGTATTTGTGTATTTATGTATGTATGTTTTAATAAAAGCAAAACATTTTTATATTAACATATTTACATATGTTAATACTTTATGTGCCGGTTAAGTCAAGAGAGATAAAATTTGCGTCATCTCACGAGTGAGCACTGTGAGTTGTACAAAATTGTGTACAAAATAGTGGCTCTAGATAATATAGTTTTAGCATAAATTAGGTTCAAAGTCAAGTCCAAAAATTTTTCATGGCTTAACTTTAAATTGTATCTATGCAAAAAACGATCATAAGCTAGATCAATACTCTTTCTTCACAACCGTTCTCTACATCTCCAGCAATTTTGGTGAAAATATCATGTTCAGGGGCTTTGCAAATAACTAAAAAAAGACGTATACTAGAATGTTTTTTGTAAAATTAGGTACCTCATCTTATGTTTGGTACCGCTTCTACTTGAGTATATATGGTAGATCACTTCCCCTCTGTTAGCCTGTGACTAAATAACACAAGAACTGGTGAGGTCATCATTGTCAATGACAACTGGCCCAATGTCAACTGTATGGGCAATGTTGCGTTTCTGATCATTGAACCACATCTTTGTAGGTGAGAAACGATGTGAGCAAGATTTACAGATTTTAGGTAAGACTTAAGGTAGCCTTACAGGCTACGATCCGCGGCCGATCGAATGCCGTGCGCATTCCAGTGATCGCAAATTAGATGCACCCACCTGGAAAAATCGTCCAGGATCATACCACAAGTCGGATCGCATGGTTCCTGGCTGACCGATTACTTTGGATGGGGACCAGTGTACTCCTCCAAAGTAATTTCCGGAACACAGTGTGTGCTCCGATCCTATCGGCTGCAGAGTGATGACATCATCATACTGGAATCCGCCGCTAGAGAATCAGGCAGGTATTGCAGCATGTATGGCTACCTTAAGGGTACAGTAGGGAAATACAGGTCTGCTTTAAGTTAAGAGGTCTTTAAAATATGTTTTTTTATATAAAAAAATGTATGGTATTCTGAATTCATGTTACATTTGCTGTATTGTTAATTTCATTATCACAGCCAGTATACTCTAAAACATGACTAGCATGTGCTTTCAGAGTCACTAAAGTTTATCAGGAATGTCTCCAATGGCTGAAGGCCAAACCAAAAGCTGATATACATGTTTATATCGGAAATACATTTTGCCATTTATGGAAAGCAATTTCTTGTGCAGCAAGATATACTTGATAACACAGGATGGGACACAAATTTGTGAGAAGTCAACCAGGTCAAAAGAAAAGAAAATGTGAGTAAACACTAAACCGATTATTGTTGAACTAGAGATTAAAATGTCTCCTTCTTTTCTCTATCTTCTTTTCTCTCGATAGCCATACACTGGTCAATAGTATCAGAAACAAGTAACCAATTCTGAATTAGTGATGAGCAGCAAAGGCAATATTTGTATTCCTAATATGCGCAATAAATTTGTAAATTCAAGAACCAGTGATCTCCAGTCATTATTGCCTTCCTTGCACAAAAGATTTCCACAATAAAAAGTGCACATATCAACACAATCAGATGAAAATGTATTACCTTCATTGCACAAATCAGCACTTGTACATCCACATATTGAAAATGTAATGCACAGTAGTTTCGAGTACTGATGTAAAAAGTCTTGAAATTTCGCGATAACAAAGATATAGCACTATATTACATTTAGGAAATGTTCAAAATATAAATTGTGATTTAAATATTCATGATTAACACTATTCTGAATTACAGCCCTACTCTTAACAACAAGCGCAATCCATAACCTAGAGAAGTGTGTTGTTATAGTAACTCTCTGATTGACTGGTGGTTGCCAAGGAGTGCTCATCTTGTGTTATAAATTGTACAAAGAACGGACATAATCAATGTTCAACCATTTTATCGATTTTTGTTATGGTTGGAGAGTGGAATCTACTGAACAATCTAAGTTATGTCTTGTAGGAAGAAAGCATTGATGTCTGCCATAATAATCTGTCTTATTATTAATTTGGCCCTTTAAAATAAAAAGCAGATGTTTACAAGTGATGAACAAAAAGAGGTGTTAAGTAAGCTCAGATTATCACAGGTCTCCATTAAAATTACAGATTCCTGCAGGTTTAAAATATAGCAACAAACTAACCTATGTAGAAAATTCTCTGCAGAATTATGCTTTAACTACCCTGACGGTACAATTATTAATATGCAATGTGTTTAAACTTCCTGTCCACTCTAGCCATCCCTCCAGATGTCCCCAGCAAATGTGAGGACTATGGACACCTATTGGCAGTATGGCAACACAGGCCAATGCCGCAGGCAGAACCCAATGATGCGTCCAGGAAGAAAGCGCAGATTGAACATTGCTGAAGGAAGCTGCTGTGTCTTTTGGAATAGGTAAGCAAACCCAAGTGGCATTGTCACTTTTTGGTAATAAAAAATTACCCCAAGCAAGGTTAAGGTTAAGTATATTTCCAATATGTTTCGGCATGAAATTCCTCCCAGGTCTGCCAAAAAATGTTTTTCAGTACTTAAAATGTACCAATGAAGCCATGGAAAAAGAAGTCAAAGTTTGGATTGTTTTGTAGAGGCTACTTTTAAACAATGTCTGAATCGTTCAAGGATCATCAGAAAAGTGAAATGAGTGTTCATTTCGATACAATTGCAGTAGAAAACAGGAAAATAACAGAGAATGCTTACTCTAGCAGACCTATAATCTAATAGATTTTAATACCAGGTCTCTCGGAACAAACTACGTGTCTCATAAAGTAGTGTTTGTGTTTACAGGAATATATATTACAAATTAAAAAGGATCCAGGAACCAGTGGGGTATTCTGCCCCAGGAATATCAACAGATATGGCCTATGTTGTGCTAAGCCTGCTGTGTGCTTCTAGTACATCATCTCACCTGGAAGTTTGTCCCAATCATGCAACATTACCCTGTATTTAAGGAAGTGTCTGGCAGCTAGAAGATGCCTTAACAAAAAGGTCTTTAGAACTGTTTTAGAACCCACATAGGCGATCAGTCGCGGGGCCACGCAATTTTAATCTTGTGTGGCGATCTTGGCAGATCGCCTCCATTTAGTTGATTGGGCTTGTGCCGCATTTCTGATTGTGGGCCGCAGGTGGTTGCGGCCGATCAACCCTTGGACTGTCCTCAATGTTTGCTGCCTGCCCTGCCTTGACTAGGTCTTTGCTTGTTGATTAAGTACAGCATCTCTTTGCTGCCAGCATTTACCAATGACTGAAGCGAAGGCAACCTTAGAGTTTCCCCCAGCAAAGTCCACCACTCCTTGGTGCTCTTTTGAATAACAGGGGACTCAGACTCTGCACCTCAGTCTGCATTTGCCTGGTGACATGGTGGGTCCACTGCTCCAGCCTAATCTGACACAAGAAATAGTGTTCTGCCTACTGAGTACAGGTCAGTGTTCAGGGAAAAAAATATCGAGGACAGGCAATAAAGAATGAAAACAGAAGGGCCTGAAATGGCTAATTTTTCAGGGAGTATGAATAGACTAGTAATTCTGTTGACACTTTCCACTCCACAGAACCCCTCTGTCAGTACAGAGAACATCAAATCCTTTGCCTTTACAAAAGCAAGGCAGAATGTTGTAAAGCTTCATAAAATTATACTATCATTCAATTTTGAATTACTGTTAAGAGTGCTATTCTAAATGAAGAAGTGTGATACTTTATATAAAAAAGGAATAGTCATAAACATGTCTATTAAATTTTTTCCTTTTCAAAAGCCACTTCAAACTGAGCCAGTTCTGTATCATAGAACTAATGGAAACTACAGTTAGAACAAAATCTCATTATGGTATATCTGATACTAAAAACTTAACTATATATTGTAAAGTATCTTAGCCCAAGAAGAATGGAATATGTTACAACATTAGTCCTTTAGATGACTAAAAGTGAACTCTGCTTCGCCATGACCTAAAAGGTTCCCATACAGCAATGGTTCCCAAACTGGGGCGCAAAGGTATTCCAGGGGGGCACTGGCCCTCATTCTTAACCTGTATTTGACTAGGGAGGGGGGCTCGATAATGTTCCTAAATAGAAAAGGGGGGCCCTGCATGGAAAGTTTGGGAGCCACTGCCATACAAGGGTCGATTCCTGTTCAATTGATGAATGCTTGAGCATGCGTGGTGACGTCACCACTCTGTGCTCAAGCATTTATCGATTGAACGAGAATCTATGCGCACCACTTTGTGCAATAGATTCCCTTTCTATGCTTTGGCCCTCTGTCCCCATCCACAGCAATGGAGATCGAACAGGCATTTTCCAACAAGTTCCCTGTTTGATCAAGCTGTCTTCGAGCAGGATTTGTGGAGTTTTTATCTAAACTGGACCTACTTTGGCAATTAGACATGGCAATAACACACAAATCCAAGGGGCTGGATGTAAACAGGAGGCTTGCGTATGACCAAATAATTGACCTTGCCCCTAGATCTCGGTAAATAAAGTGAAAGAGGTGGAAGGTGTAGTTTCAGTCAGAGAAAGAAGGCAACATAACAAGTACACTCTGTTTAGAAAAGCACATATGCACAGGTTTTATTTTTTTCAATCTATTTTTTATTTTATTTTAAGTGGTTCTGCAAGTACCAATGAGTGACAATGCCTAATAACTACACTTAATCTATGGAGGAACAGTGTTGTCTCCCTAGGATGTGGAGGAGCCGAGTATAGATGTACATTCAGAAAATGCACTGGAAATAAATAACTCTTTGATGCCCATTGCACATACAACAATAAAGCTCTTTTACAAATGATAAACATAGACTCTGGTACTGGTCGCAGCAGTGTACCTCCTAATGTATAAGTACATTGTCTAGGGGCTGTATTGGAGATTTAGCATGCAGATTTTTTACTCCGAAGGGAAAAAAAAAATCACGTGGTAAATATATTTTATGGCTTCATAAATAAATTCCTTTCCACAGGTAAGGCGCTAACTGTATCTTCTTCCAAGAAATGTCAGGGTTGTGCCTTTGTTACATTCCTACACACTGAAGGTTTTCAGTGAGAACAGACAGTGGCAATAAATGGTTTTACAAGGTGCTAAGTTGCAGTGGACGCTTATATTTTTTTCTCCAAAGCTGTATACTCCCCTCAAAAACATGCATGCCTGTTACTGGCCGCGGGTGGTCACAACTTCGCTCTTTGCCTGGCCAAGCACTAAGCTTAGCCTGGGAGGCAGAGGGGCTGTCAGAGGGAAGATCCCCCTTCCCAGCTCACATACAGAAAGCAGGAGACCAGAGGTAAGATCAAACCACGGATGGATCTTCCCTCTACTGCAGTGTGTATAACAGCCAGGAGTGTGACTGACTTACACACTGTACAGTAAAGCCCCCCCCCCCATACACCTTTAGATCACTTCATACAATTTCCTTTAGATCTACCAAAACTATGTAGTGCCGGGTTCTCCCTGATAGAATACATAGTGATTGGAAGGATTAGAAAGGTCCTCATTTTACATGGTTTTAGTAGAACAAAAGGTGACTGCACAGAAATTGTATGGTCAGATTGTAAAGTGAAAGGGGGCCTTAAGGGAGTATATTTTAGAGACAGCTTCCCCACCTCTTAACTACTACTCTGTAGAGCTCAGACCAGCAGTAATCCAAAGCATTTTTCAAGGATGGTTTGAAAAATATATACACACCCCCATGTATGGATTACTTGAAAAGGTCCGTCACTCCAAGGACATTGTGCAGCAGCATCAACATTCCTAACATAAAATGCCAAATTCAAGGAGGCACCTTACCAAGTCTCACAAAATATGGAGGCAGACGGTGATCCCAGTCCATGCTACGGCAAAATGAAATTTTTGCTGCCAGAAGAAAGGATTTGGTTGCCAGTAGCGGAGATGGAAGGCAACATCTTGTTAGCTTTGTAAAGCAGTGATCTCTGAAGACAGACAAGTTCTATATGTTTATGTAATTTATTTTTCATGTATGTTTGAGTATGTAAGTACAGATCTACTTTAAAGATTCACAACTGTACACCGGTTCTGTTAGCAAATGTTTATCTAGACTCTTTATTGTAATGACTTCATTGTAAAAATATCCTGTTTTGCTTAGCAATTTACATTTTCCATATTTATAAAGCAGAGACATGTATGAAGCAAATGATGCATTTTGCATTCAAAGCTACTCTTTTTGGTACTGCATAATTCAATTTCAGAACACAACGTACAACATGAATACAAAAAGTAACATTAAATGCTCTCCTTCAGAATTAAAATGCAAATTAAGCAAGCACGTACAAAATGGAATATATGCAGAACCATGAAAAGTCCATTGTCCCCTTCTTCCTTACATTGAATGACTGAACAAAACAGCACAGTGTTCACAGATCAATGTCAATTAAAGGAGTTGAACTATTAACATAAGGTCAGAGGTCAAATAAGGTCCTTTTATTAACGTAAGGGTCAATACCAAAAACTCTGTGTCAAGTAGAAAATTAAGGGTTAAGGCTCCCCATACACATTTCCATACATTTTCTGTACAATCAACTTTTCTTCTACCAAAACCATGTAATATGAGAACCTTCCAATCACTATGTATTCTATCAGGGAGGACCCGAAACTATATTGTTGATGGTAGATCTAAAGGAAATTGTATTGAGTATTGTTGTAACAGTCTGGAAAATAGTTGGGACTGTATTATGATAGGGCTCTAAGTTAAATTTTCAAGATAATACTAAGGAATCACATTCATATACAATTATGTGAACCGAGAAAAAAAATATAAAACCTTATTGATGGCAAATAGCACCTACGTGTTTATCACAGTTTAAGACAAATAGAGACACCTAAAAGCCAAACCATATATATATTATCACAACAATGTGCAAAGTTGTGCTGTATTTTACCCCCAAAAAATTAAGTAATTTATTAAACAATTGATTAAGCAAAAACACACAATGTATAACAGTGCACCAAAGTAGATCCTTGGCCTTATACAGGAGAATTAATCAAAAAACATTCATTGAGGTTTTTTACACCGGAGCCTTTCTCCTAGGCTTCACATAGCAGGCACGAAAAAACCCTAAATATGGTATCCGTTTAACAGCCAGGGTTGCCCTGAACAAAATAATACAAATTTGTTGTTGTTAGTTATGGAGATGCTGAGAAAAGCACAAAATATATTATTTACATTATATTTTAAAAATACTTGTCAGATAATAAACTTTAACTTCTATTTAACCACACTCCTATTTTACAAAACAATGTTCTCCATTTTTGGGATGTGGAATCTTTAGTAGACCAATAACCAGCAATATCGGGCACCATTTTGTAAAGGTTTCGTATCTGCAAATCCATTTTCTAGAAACAAGGTTCAAATAAATCCCTGCTGTTGATAAATAACCCAATTTCTTGCAATATTTTATTAAAGTACTGACTCCATAAATTTAATTTACACAATGAAATGCAAAATCCATATTTAAAGCCTCCCATACACCTGCAGATTCCTCCATACAACTTTCATGAGACCTACCAACAACTATGTAGTATAGTGACCTCCCTGATAGAATACATAGTGATTGGAAGGTGTAGAAAGGTCCTCCTATTACATGGTTTTGGTAGAAGAAAAGTTGGTTGTACAGAAGTTGCATGGTAATTGTATGTGGTGTATGGGGGGCTTAAGGAAATGGGCTGAGATGAATCGTAAAGAAAAAATAAATTAACAAAAAATTCCAACCTCTCTCATGCAACACAGCCACATAGTTGAACTATATATTTAAAAGGACAACATGGCTGTGATAGTGGACTATACTTTTCAGAAGAATATGTCAAAGGTTTTTTCACAAAACTTAGAGACCTCAGAACATTTGCATTACTATGGGGAATAAGTTATCCAAAATTGTTCCCAAACAGACTCTGGTTATAGTTTTAGCTCTAAAGCAGATTCTCAATTTTAGGCAAATGCTAAAACTTGGGTATGCCAAAAGTTTTCACAAGATGTCTACTGATGACTCAACTTTGTGTTAAAACATCTACACATCCGTTGGTGTGATCCGTCAGCTTAAGTTGCGTTTAAATCAACGCAGAACACTGCGTTGACAATAAAGCAACGTAACTCAAAGCACCTATAGAAAAGAAATCCATTGTCCATAAGTCCATTGTAACGCAATGGTATGTGTTTTTCATTGTGTTGATCAATCCATTCATAGTAAAAAACAAACACAAAAAAAGTCATAAATGCGTACCTTAACACATGCCTGACAGATCCCCAATGCATCCCTAAAGCATGGGTTGCGATTAATTGGATACATTAATAAAGTGCATCCTTAACTTAGTGGAGTCAAAGCCTAACAGACTTCAAAACTACTATAACAAAAGATAACTTATTTTAGCAAATATAGCTTTATTAAAACACAAATATCTGCAACTTACTAGATATTCTTGAATTTGGAAACAGACATTGGAGTTCAATGTTATCACAGACTACTGAACACTAAAACATTTTTTACCTTGCTTCTGAACACAAATAAATTGCATTAGAGGAATTAGTTTATTCTACATACCCGGCATTAACATGATATTAAACCTTTTGGCAAATTCCCCTCTTTAACCTCCCTAGCGCACTGCTGAGGTCCAGATTTTTGTACCAAAAGTGCAGCAGACTTCAATGGTACATTTTTCTTTATGTTGTAGGCCTGTAACTTCCCAAAATATGTCCGTACAAGGATCTAATAGACATCCTGAATATAATAATGTTTGAAACACTCAATTATGTCAAATTAATTATTTTTTTTAAATAAATTTAATGAGAAAACACAAAAATCAGGGCACAAAGCTATGCTGCT
>CM070033.1:138824106-138838553 GCA_036250615.1 Ptychadena robeensis
CCCCCCCCAAGTCACTAAAGAGTACAACAGGTGACCATAAAATACATAGAAGACACATTGGGTTTATTATGTAATATAGTAACAGAGTCACCTTGGCTACTATCTGTTTGCTGGGGCTTTACATGAGGTTCAAACCCAGTTTTATCCTATAGTCCATTAGAGCAGACCGAATAGACAAAAATATTAGTGAGAGGACTTCTTGTAAATCCAATAAAAGGTTCGAGCCTTGCAATTCTACAGCTGTAAATTTAACTTTTCTCATAACTCAAGGGGCACCACTCACAGAAACCAATTAAACTTTTACATGGATACAATAAAAACTTCACAGGGACACATGAAAAACTATAAAGGGTTTTGGATAAAACACCCTTTAAGATAGGCCTAAAGCTGGGCATAGGTTAGATTTGCTGCCGATTTAGCTGCAGATCGACTGCCGTGCACGCTTGCGGTGATCGATCTGCCATGAAATTGGCCACAAATTTAACACTCCCACCTAAAATCAGGCCTGAAATCGATTGGCCAAATTACAGCTATGTCCGTATTTTTTAGGTCGATCATTACTTTCCAAAGTAAATGCCAGCACAAAAAGGGTGAGTGGCCAATTGTCTGAACAACCAGCTGTAAGCGATGTTGTCATCACGAGCAGGCGATCTGCCGAGAAATTGGCATGTATTCTAAACGTCTATGGCCATCATAACATGTAAACAAGTATTTTTTGCTCTATGAGACACACTTTCCCTCCCTACACCCAAAAAAATCTGTCTGTAGAACAAATGCTCAGACAGCATATGTGGAGAAAAACTGGTAGCCGACAGCAGCCACCATTGTTTCTCAGCTCTTGGTATTGCCCTGATCATTCCCTCTTGTTAATAGATATTACCTATGAGAAGGAAGGGGGGAGAGAAGGGAGGGATCAGAGAGAGACAAATAGCTGAGAGACACAGGTAGTGCATCTCTCTGCTCTCATCACTCCACTCTTCCCTCTCCTAGATGCCATATACCAAAAGAACAGAGGGAGAGCAAGGTCTGATCACAGAAGGGAAAAAAGACACACCCCCTATATTGGCGCGTCTAATGTTGTGGTGCTTCTGATCATGCATTAAATGCCGTACATGGAAAAGCAAACAAAATAAAAAGTACCAGGTACAACCATCTAAACTGCAGTCACAGTTTCAAAAAAAATTCCTTTTATTTTATAATCTATGTATGTATGTAAAGCTTCTACCTTTTCTTTCTGTACAAAACCTGTAAAATCCAAAACATAAAAATTATGCACATAATATAATTGTGATGTTATTTAATGGGGCAGTAAAAAGACCAAATCACAAGATGTAACCCACATTTCAATTGTAGTTAAGACAGCAACAGCCTACTCATATATGTGGGTCCATTGTAAATATCGCTCAATAAAGCTGAGCAGAATAGAAGGAATTTCACTCAGCCAACAAAACAACTTCATAAAAAGACAGACATTCTAGTTTAGGTTTAATTTTAGAATTATCTTTTATTGGTATGCAAGTATTTGGTATGGCTTTTCATTGTATACATTTCCTTTTAATAAAATGAATGGATTGTAACTGACCATATAAGAACATTAGATCAATAAGCAAAGAATCAATGCATTCCTTTTTCTGTGCCGAGGAGAAATTTCATCCGATACATTATTGAAGAGCGAGACATTCCTCAGCTTTGCAGGCACGATTCTGCCATTCCGATAGCTGGCAAGCACTAAGTGGTGACCTAAATTCAAACTGCAGTACACACCAAAGGACAGAGCAAAATGGAACATATGAAGGCAGAATGTATTCATACCTTTCACAACTGGAGTTTAGCTCACCCTGAATGCAACAAAGAAAAAAAAAAAGATACAGTCACTTCCAAAGAACAAAGAGCTAAAATGTAGACTGGTTTCTAAATTTGCAGGTTTCTCTCTGGTGCCATTGAGTAAAGGTCAGAGTATGACCTCTTCTATGATCAAAGTGAGAAACTACATGAAGAGTAAAGCAAAATTTTAAAAACAAAAATGAGCTGATTGTATAGGTGTAAACACCCTTCAACTAATACGGTGTACATCATTCACACTTGAAGGAGTCAACGTGGCACATTGTATGTTTTGGTCTTTCCACAGATTCGGATTAAGAATTGGGCTCAGACTGGGGCATTCCCAAACTGTAAATTTGCTTCTGTTGTAGCCATACATTTGCCGATTTTGAAGAATGATGGATAATTTTAATAATTGAAGGTAAAATTGCTCTTTCTAGCAGGAATTTGCTAGACCTCATGTGGCTGGAGTGTGTCAGCAGTTCCTGCAAGATGAAGGCATTGATGGTGTGGACTGGCCTGCCCATTCCCCAGACCTGAATCCAATTGAGCACATCTGGGACTTCATGTCTCTCTCCATCCACCAATGCCACGTTGCACCACAGAATGTCCAGGAGTTAGGGGATGCTTTAGTCCAGGTGTGGGAGGAGATCCATCAGGAGACCATCCGCCACCTCATCAGGAGAATGCCCAAGCCTTGTAGGGAGGTCATACAGGCACATGAAGGCCACACACACTAAGGAACCTCATTTTGACTTGTTTAAAGGACATTACATCAAAGTAAGAACAGTCCGTAGTGTTTTTTTCCACTTTTATTTTGAGTGACTCCAAATCCAGACCTCCATGGGTTGATAAATTTCCATTGATACTGTGTGTGTGATTTTGTTTTCAGCACATTCAACTATGTAAAGACCAACGTATTTAATAAGAATATTTTATTCATTCATATCTAGGATGTCTAATTTTTGTGTTTACTTTATTTTTTTGAGAAGTGTACTGAACTTCACTCCTTGTTGATGGCTATCAGTGGTGGGGGCAAATAATTTGTCGGATGTTACAGTACCATAAAAAGTATTTCATCCCATTACTTAGAGGTTTGTCTGGAGTTCGATTTTAGGCAAAGTATATGAAGACATGTAAGGACATCAAACTGTGTGTAATAATAATACAAAGCAAATCTATGTTCTACTTATCCAGGACACACACAGACATTTTTCTTAGCAAGTAGAAAAAACACAGGAGGAGGATAGGATGAAGGTGTACAGAGTTCTATTATTAAGTATAATTACAGAATGAAACCCAGTCATGCAGAGTTTTCTTGCTCTCTAAGACGTCTGTTGTACTGGATTTACATGTATACAGTAGTGTATATGGGATAATTATCTTTTTACAGCAAAAGCAGAAAAACGGTGTTACCGCATCTAAGACAGCATTGATTGTTATCCCTGCTCCATCATAATCAGGTTCACAGCAGTATCCCAATAGAAGTTTTTGCAAAGAAATATATAAAAAGATATTTCAGTTCTAGAAGTGTTACAATAGAGAACATCCACACTGCACACACTTATAATCTTATAAGCCATCTTAATTTTATTAGGGGGCTGGGGCTAGCGCTAACAATTTCACAGCACTGTCAATAAAAGAGACATACTGGGAGAAAAATGGAAAGGCCAATCATTACTTCACAGGTTCCATACGCATGCTGACTTTAAAGTGCTTCTTTCAATTTACAAACTATTTTCAATAGGATTTTATAAACTCTATAGGATTTTTGTTATACGTCTCCATTCTATAGTTTTGGAAGCACAGCAGACACATTCTAGTATTAATGGATATATACCTGAAAAGACGTTAAGTTATAGTATTCTACAAAAACAGCAGTACACATAAGTCCAGACCAACTTAATTAAAGAAGTTGGAGTGTTTATCAGAACACCCATGTTTAATGACCACTAACCTTCCTTTCTGAAATTAGTAGTCCCCTGGGACCCTGTAACTAGTATCTCCAGTGTCTAAAGGTGGCCATACACAGGTTGATTTTCCACACGATTCCTGGCCGATCGATCACCGTGCGCGTGCACGCCGATCGATCGACGAGGAATAGAGTGCAGCCCACCTTGACCGATCGACCCCGCCCGACATGGCCCCCAAATCGGATCTGCCTGAGAACCAACCTGTTGGTATTTTCTGATCGATTTGGCTCACATCAAGGGGCGTTGACATTTGTGAATCGATCGACTGGTAACAGAATCGTTCTGGAATCGGTGGCCTAAGGTGGTAGGCACAGACTTGATTGGTCGATCGATCGACGCCTGTGGCTTCACCGGAATTGATCGGATGGTCGATCGATTGCTCAGGAATCGACACGTGTATGGCTAGCTTAAAAGACCTGGGGATCTCCTGGGCACCTGGAAAGCATTATCCAGGCCAGAAAAATATGGCAGACAAAAGGACACCCACAATAACTTATTCCATTGCAACATACAATTTTTTTTAGCAATGTAAAAACACATTTAATTGTTAATGAAAAAAAAAACTAAATCCTCTGACTGAATAGTAAGATTTTCTTGTAAAAAAATTTAATCGGAAAATAGAATAAAAAGATTTGCTAAAAATAAATAATAAAGAAATAATTAACACATTCATTGGTTCATGGTGTTTCAAACTCATAATATGCATAGAATCCACAAACCGAGCTACTGGTCGAGATTTCAGAATAGACATATGATAAACAAAACATTTAATAGCTGAAAAGCTTCAAGAAATGCCAAAGTCTCCAACTCCCATAAGTACCAACTAGGCTAGTTGAAGATAATCATTATGTGTTGTATAGCCTAGTGCTTCCCATAACAACACTAAACTAGAATATGCTGGAAACCAGTTTCTGTCATCAAGGTATTTTTTTCCCCATCACAAATAAATAATACTCCCATGTCGAACCAATAAAAGTCACAGAAGACCTCAACAGGTTTATTAACTTTATGCTATAAGGTATTGAGCTTGAGATGGAAAAAGTGATGTAGCTTTAGTCCCAAGATAACTGGTCACTAGGTATATGACCTAACACAATCTGGTAATACATTTGTGTCCTAGATTCTCAGCACAAACTCCTATGTGGATATGGGTTTTTGAAAAAAAGGGAATCAAGGCAGACAGATATAAAGATTTAGGTGTTCATAAGAGCAAAGTCTAAATTATTATTTAACAAGGTGCATCAAAATCCAAATACCAAATATTTGTGACATATCTACTACTTTATATAAAGTATGCATAGCAAATTATGTTGTTAAGATCTTGAGCAATATATAGAAAAGGGTCATGAGCAAGAGTATTGCATTACTCTACTATGCACCTTTGATAAAAGTATATAGTATACACACACACAGCCAACATTTTGCAACATTCAGCTTCATTGTGCATATAATGATCCATTTGCTAAAACACCTGACACGTCTAGATGTCAGAATAGCATTCATACAGAAGTCAACAAAAAACTTAAGAATGAATCCACAATAAGTGGAAAACTCAAAAGCTGACTAAAGGAGAGTAGGGCTTAGTTTGTAGAGTCAACCTCTGGGTGGTTGCTCATAGTGTCAACATTGGGCTGGTTGGTGGCCACCTGGACAGATCGACCAGGATCGCACGGTGATCCGACATGTTGGTAAATACTTTTCCAACTGCATTACTTTGGATAGGGATCAGCGTCCACATCTAAACTAATGTCCGGCACACAATCCTCTGAGCGACCGGCTGCAGTGTGATGACATCATCATGCTGCAATCGGCAACTAGTGAATCGGGCGTAGCATGTATGGCTTCCTTAATACCCATTGCAAACTGTAAACCAAGTCCAGCTTATATTGAAGTCAACGATTTTTACTTTTTTTTACACATTTACAACATTTGGTTGACTTCTACATTGAATGGATTATATTAATCCTGCACTGTGTATTTTGACCATGCATTTTTATGGCTTAAAACAAACTTTATTCTCATACCCAGGTAGAATTTTCCCAGAAAACACAAACAAAAAAGAGTAATAGCTTTGTCTGAAAATCTGTAACAAATATATTAGACCAGTCTTGGATAAATTCCCATATAAAAACAGAACCCCCAAAAAATGACCCAAATTGTTTTTAAAAGAAAGAGTAGTCTTATTACTAAATAGGAAGTGTGATATCATTGGGGCAGGGCCTGTGCAAAGCTAGCCATACCTAGTGATGAACTAGCCCAACACAAACAGTCATTTATCGAATAACTTCTGCTCCCATTCTTGAAGAATTTCCTTCTCTTGCATGGAAATGTTCAATAGCAGGTAATGTTAAGGTAAAGGTAGGAGGACAGGATCGGTCCATGGGTCGATGGTAGAGAACACGATTAGGCTGAGGAGGCAGCTACTTTTGAAGAATCACTGGTTTTATGTAAAGTGACTAGAGGAACGTCAGAGCATTTGTGATCATCAACCAAACCATACTGGTATAGTAAAGTGCATTTCTCTAGTAAATTATTTTATTCTGTATCTTCTTAATAAATCAGATTTACAAAAGCCATTCAACATCGCTTACTTCATATTTAGTGCTTATACCAAACTATCCGGCAAATTGCCAACAATCCAGACTAAATTGTATTTATACAATGGCACGGTGTTCTTACTCAGCTCAACTTCAAATAATAGAGAACACTGGAGGTTTCTTAATAAAAATGTGTTCCATAAATTATTACTAACATTAGGTTTTAAAAACCCTCTATTAGAAGACAGAATACCAAGTGATCTTTTAAAATAACCTCAGAATCTATGGTGTTTAGTCAGAGAATATATGAGACACATCATTTGCCTTTAAATAACAGCAACCCACACAATGCTTTATCATCTAGTTTTATGGATTCCATTTTGTTTTACGGTTAGGAGTTTCCGAATGTGATCAGTTCCACTACTGTAATACAATGAGTGTTAAGCATCTGCCTGACTACATTAAAGGCGCAATACAATATACACCAACACAAAGAACACAACGATTAAAGTTCAGAGTTAGTGATGAGCGGCATAGGCAATATTACACAAATAATTCCTGAATATCGAATATTAGTAGAATATTTGCAATTCTTATGTATGGTTATACATTGTGAAAATATATCATCGCCATTACCTTCAAAATTAATGTGGTATTTATTTTTGCATTGCAAATATAAATTTGCAATACATGGCCATAAGCTTCCCAATGCACAATATCTCTAATATTCGAAATTGCAAATATCCAACGCCATATTCCCAAAATTAGCGAATTCTCAAATACCCAATATTCATCGAAAAATATTCGCAACATGAATATTTGAGCTCAATACTATTCAGAAAATTGGAAAATAAAAATAATGTTTATACCAGAGAAGATATTCCATATAAGATTGTATTTATGACATTTATTAAATTTGAATCACCTTAAACCCAGTTAAAGGAGTTCAAATAAAATTTTATTTGCTTCTATTCACTTTTATGACTATTAACACAGGCCATTGTCAGCTACACTGTACTCTTTGCCCTCATGTTAAGATTACTTTTTACATTGCTCAATTTCAACTAATAAAAGTAAATAAAATTACACACATCACAATTGTTTTAAATATATATCAAGTTGCAATACCCAATTATACCTCTTGTTTATAAAAGATGAGGAATTAATCATTTCAGATTACTCCCAAAAAATAGGATTGCCTATAGCGGTTCCAACACGGCTGAATATAGCTCTTCAGATATTATGCTTAATTTCAATGAAGAAAAAATAATGGATTTCTTATTGTGCACATTATATTAACAATTTCCATCACACAGAAAGTTTGAACTACATATGACCAGCTTTTGGCAATGTTTGCAGCTTTTAGAGGATTACATAATCCCAGGGACACAAATTGAAGCTTCTCCCTACGCTATCTAGTACCAAGATATAAGGCTTTATATAGCCATTTATGACTAAAGCAATGACTGATGCTAAACACCACTCAAGCACATACTGTCAATTGCTCACAACTTGCTCATCTTAATTTTAAAGGGCTAGGTGACATTTAGATAATGGAGTAAATACGTCACTATGCACATGGTGGCCCAAGCATTTCTTTGTGTGGCAGTGTAGCTGGTAAAGTGCTATGCTCCATTATTAGAAGAGAAACATGACCTCACTCCCCTCACATTCATAATTTTTAACCACAGCCAACACAACATATTTGAATGAATGTAGAATGGTGTTTGGTCTGCAATAAAAATAGCATTTATAGAAAATAGTAGCACATTGACACTATACATATAGTGTAATGTGAACACAAAGGTAGGGAGTTCACTCCTTGGGATCTGAGAGCAATGAAGAAAAACAATTACACTAGGTGTGTTATTTATGAAACAATTTACATATGAACAATTTCTCAGCTTCAGAAACTAGGACAATATCTGTACTTTGTTACATATAGTTCAGCTACTAACAAATCATGCTTCTGTTCAGTTTTGAGCTTTTCTTAACCATGATATAATAATCCTTTGCCAGCTGAAAAGGTTTAGATCTATTAGTATAAAAAGAAACAAATACATGATATAAAAATCAGAGAAACGCATTATGGAATACATCTAAGGAAATATGAGCTGGAAGGGATTTGGGTAAACTGGTAGACAGGAAACCGTTTGACACCTGACAAGGGTCAGGCAGCTGCTGCCAAGGCTAATAAAATCCAAGGAAGTAAAAAAGAAATGAAATGTTAGAAGATAGAGTAGCTTTAGAAACATAAAAAGATTGGTAAAGGTAGGTCTGACTCCACGTGCTGAAAAGGTTTTACAGCCTTGAACACCCCAACGTACAGCACAAGCACAGAACTAACCATCCAGAATGACAAGTTATTGCACATGCAATTGTTGAATATCCAGGGCTAAACAGGGTTCAATAAGAGGTTTGTATTAATGTCCCTAATGGGGTCATTGGCCCTACTTGTCTTATTAACCATTAGCACCAGAAAAGTAATGAGAAATAAAAAAAAAAAAAAAAACAAGTTTGTACAGACTTGCTCACCAACACTTGGGAAGTGGTCACAGTTGGGTGACAGCCTGCAGCCTCCCAGGCGATAATACTTGGTCAAAACAGATGAGTATTTGAATGGATTTGACTGCAGGCAGTCAACCACACAAACCAAATAAACTAGGAACGTTTAAAGTATTTTTTTTTTGTGCATTATACACTCAGAGATGGCCTTAATAAGGACAACCAGAAACCAAAATATACTTTTAATTATATATGCTGGTACCAGCAACGATAAAAACATTCTGAGACTTCTACAAATCCAATTCAGTGCTTCCATGGAAAAAAAAAAATCAGTGCTTCCTTGGGACTTATTACTAGGATTTAAAAAAATGTAGCGAGGCAACAAATGACGGTTAGAAACAAGGGCACAAAATGCACAACCTAGTACAAGTGCAACACAGGTAAGTACTGTGAATGATAAAGTAAAAAGATAAAATACTCACAATATAAAGGATATACAGTGCATGCTTAGCAGGGGATGTTCTACCAGGCCATGGGTTTTCAGCCATGTGGATACCAGAATGACACCACTTCCGGGTTACAGATGATATCACTTAATGGTTACAGGTGTTTTATGGTTCAGTAGGATCAGTGGGATGCATTTTGGGCAGCAGACCAACTGGAAGTGACGTCATCCTGGTATCCACACAGGTGAAAACATATGGCCTGGTAGGAGATCACCCGCTGATAAGCCTGTGCTATGTTTCTTTTATTGTGAGTATTTTATCTTGTACAATATCATTCACAGTACTTAACTCTGTTGGACTAGGTTGTGTGTCCTTGTTCCTATTTGTCTTTTACAGGGGGGGGGGGGGGGGACACTCCCCCTATATATCAGGAGCTGCACATCTCCTTGTTATTCACTAAGGCTATGTTCCCACTACGCCTGGGCTGGCGATGTTTAATCGCCTGCAGAATCGCCTCCGGACGATCACCATACTATTTTCAACGGTGATTTAAAGAAATAAACAAAAAAACACACCACAAAAAGAAAAAAAAAATAGCCTCCATAGAGAATGAATGGGCATGATTTTTGATCGCCTCCACGCACGATCGTAAACTCCTTCATTCATGTCTATGGGCACGATCAGAGGAAAATAATTGCAGCCGGCAATCAGAACAGGGGTAGCCGCGATTTAATCGCGGCCCCAATCACAACCACGTGTGATTCTGAAAATCGTGAGTGAGAACATGGTCTAACCCCGCATACCATTTTAACTCTGATTTTTCGCCCGGTTCCATACACCACCTGAAGGCCTTTCTGGCCACTGACATGACATCTATTGTGTGATCCCTGCTGTGTCAGGGTTATGTTAGCAACAGCTTTATACCCTTTAGGAATCATAAGAAAAATTCCTGAGATAGTAGTGCACAACTATTTATTACCCTTTTAACAACAAATGACTGTATCCATCAGCATTGTAGCTCTTAAGTAGAGTGAAATTTGGCTGCTATGGGTACCATGACATAGGACATCTTTAGTTCCATTCCCTCTTCATCACTGAATACATTTTCAAGCCTTTTAGTGCATTTTACTTTCGCTTCATAACCAGTTTATCATAATAATGTGCCCATTGCCCTTCTGTTAAGCCTTTCTTCTCAGTGTATAATTAGATAATTACCTATTGAGTTTTTGTCTACACCTATCTACAGTGAAACCTTTCAATGACAGCTCAGTGTTAAAGCCACCACGTGCTGGGATGTGCGTCTCCATTTCTAAATATTACACCAGGCATTTCATAACAGTAATTAAGACACATGATTTAGGTGCTCCGCGTCTGATAGGGTACACAAGGTTTAAACTCATCAAATCCTTGCGATAATCTCTTTTATACGCCCTGACAGTTGCTCGCACAGATTATCTGTTAAATAAGATAGTAAATCTCCACATGAGAGATGCACAATCCTTAAACAAAAAGGGCTACAAACTGACTCTGAGCTGATTTACTGGACAACGTATTAGGCTGACAGAATGTAAATTAATAATGAGAAAACGCCTTAGTATGATTTCTGCTTTCAGCTTTATTTAACGCTCTCATTTATTGCCAAGTTGTGGGTTTTTTTTTTCCAACCACATTTTGTAATTTAAAATTGTCCAAATAACAGCTGTGAATACGAATTCTGGATTAACACCAAGAGCATTGCTGCTAACACTTGTTGCATTTAATACGAGTAATGCAAGTATTAATTCATTGCAGTGCATATTTTTTTTTAAATTATTTATTTAAACATTTTTCAGTAAACATAAAAATTCTCAGCGGTGCACCTGCAGTGCTGTTTTGCGGACTGCCCCGTCTTTATGAAGATCAATGAAGGTGACTCCAAGACAGGAAAACAGCGCTCGATGCTGTTTGGGTGCTTGTTTTCCATGTTCTTCCTCTGCTGAATCAAGAGGGCGCACTCCCACTGATGCAGTTGGAGCATGCCCTAAGCCATGGACACATGGCCTTAAAGTGATACTTTTTTACGTAAAGCTTGGCGAGTAGAACCAGGCCATCTCCAAGTATCTCCTTTCAAGGAGAGAGTACAACAACTCCATCATAATAGCAACTTCAGGTATTCAGGTTCAGGAATACAAGTCCAGAAATAACAGAAAAGCCTAGACGGCATAGACGTCTTGATGTCAGGCTGATTTCTCTGTAGATTGACCGTGCTCAATGACGTCATCATGCACGACCGATTGTGCCGGGAATCGGCCATGCACCCTATGTGTGTTGACATATACTTTGTATGGGGACCCATCCAAATTAAGGAGATTGATCTGAAAATGTCATGCCCTTCACGGCATGCGATTTTGCACAAATCTATTACAAATTTTTAGCCATTCAGGCTTCTTTCAAGTGAGATCAATTGATGATGCAGCAGTGCTGCGCCACAATCTAGATGAAGCTCGAGATGACGTCGGCATTGCGCTGCTCATGGCTGGCTCTGTCGCATGGGAATCCATGTATGCCCAGCCCAAAATTTGCACTCAATTTTGTGGCAGATCGACTGCTGTGAGCGTGCATGGCAGTGGATCTGTGGCGAAATCTGTCACAAATCTAACAGTCTATGGCCAGCTTAGGTGATATGAGAACCTGTTATGGCATTTAACTTTCCAACATCTAGCAAAAATAAATTACTTTTATCATACGACCATTAAAATAATATATATTATCTATGCATAGGGGAAATATACTTCAAAACAAACGGTTTAATTTTGTGAATTTCCCTCCTGCGTGTATGATGGCAAAATACATTTATAAGTTTGAATATACTGCTGTCCACAATTTAGTAAATATTATGCTCTTCGCAGACTTTTCAATCCAAGATCAACTTCCTGATGGTTCATTTGTCCTCATCATACTTCTAGAATGTGTTTATGTCAGCTATCTTACATAATTGGAAATCATTTTGCCTGCTGGAGATGGGCTTTAAACTCAGCAGATAATCAGCGGCGTAAATGATGACAACCAGCAAACACAATGACTGAAAACAGCGCGTGTGTCATCTCCATTAAAAATGTTTTATTTCTACAAAAGGCCAAAAAAAAAAAAAAAAACATTTCTATTCCACACAAAATAAATGCTGGAGAAAAAGTATTTTTTTTTCAACATACACTTAGGCTAGAAATAAACCCTTTTCAGCTATTTCGCAGGTATGCAAATGTACCTGAACCAGCAGCTAGGCAAAATATGTTTTATGTGGTCAGGTTGAAAGGACCGTTCTTAAAAACAAATCACTCAAACATATTAAATATTTTCCCCATCTTTTTCTATACAATTATTTTCAAGTATGAACTTGGTATACCCATGTCAGATTGGTGATCGCTAATCAACAACCAGATTTTTGCCACTAAAGTTGTGAATGCCATTTCCATAAAATGATTGATGGCATTTGAGCTTTTCATTAAGAATGTGTACTGTCTGATGACCTAAATCCATACAAAATCGCCAATATTCACAACATGTCTAACTGGAAGTGTAGGTGCAGCTATTGAAGGAGGTCTTTGCTTTACAATTTGTAAAGCTGTCAACTATGTTATTGAGTGAAGGGTAATGACCTAAGGAATGAGCCCTCAGGAGAAAGTGATGCAAAGAAGTATGCTCTATAAGATGCTAAATTTGGAGGAGCTAAGGCACCTAGAAAAAGAGCCAATAGTCCTTTTGCATAAGAGGTGCCAGATGAAATGGTTTGGATATCTAATGCAAACATTCCCTGGAAATTGTAAAAAGGCACAGCCAACTGGAAGGAAGCCCCTTTGTAGATCCAGACCACACTGGCAGGATAACATTTCCCTAGTCTTTATGGAAATATCTTAAGGATGAACTGTAAAAATCTAGAAATATAAAGAGAGGTCTTAGCTTACGTGGAATGACACAGCGCAACATCCTTGTGATCTCATGTCTCTCACGTCTCTATAACAAGTAATAAAAGTGGCAATACACGTTTAGATTGGTTAGTCAATTCGGCCACTAATCTAAAGCTTAATGTTGTAATTTGGCCAAGAAAATCGGCCGCAAAATCGATCTAAGGCATTAGAGACATGTCCATAATTTTAGATTTTCGCGACCAAGTAATTGCCGGCACACAAAGGGTGCCCAGTGGATTCTCGGCTGGTTCAGCTGTGTGTGATGACATCATCTGCCAGAAGAACGGCTGCTATTCTAAAGGGTGAGTAGCCAACAGAAACATGATTTGTCCAGGTTTACTCTAACCCAGGACAGTCACAAGGTAATATGGCCAAATTTGGCCCCCATTGTCATTATATTTGGCCTGTGTAAAACATTTTATTTAAGAATAGAATAGCACAGAGGTGTCTTTTACTTGAGATTTGATTATACACGTTATACTTTGCTTGTTCCACATTCAATGTTTAAGCAAAACAGGTTTGTTTCCATATGAAAATTATGTTATTGTTATATCTGATGAGACCAATAAATATAAGATAAGATCAATAAATATCAAGGTTGGCTTGCGACTTTTAATTTTGGCCATTGTGTAAGCCAATTTGTTGCCCCTAATCTAAACCAAAGGCTCATCGAGTGGTAAAAAAATAAAAACTGAAGTCTGCAACTTTAAAACAAAGCAATAATAGAAATCCATATTTCTATTCTGAAACCATTTCCAAAGAAAAAAAACATCTAATAAAGAAAAAAGTGCATCTGCAGGAGACTCCTATAAATATGTGCAAATATATGTCTAATATGCACGTTCCCTCAGCAAACCCATCAATTGCAATATTCAGATCCTGGCAAGAGTTATCATCTCTCTCTTAGGAAATAAAGGAAGAGGGTAATGGGAATTGAAGCATCTGGAGGACATGTTTTCATATTCATGATGCAGATCATATATTTAATATCTGAACATTTCATGACAAAGCTCGGCTGCCACTACCACAAACATGCAACAACCACAGCTAAAGGTCAACTGCCCCTTATCCATTCTCTTAATGCATGTGTGCCATATTTCCTAAAATAAGTGTTAAAGCGGTTGTAAACTGAAAATTTAAAAAGTCACATACATTACATAGACAGATTACGCACCTGTCAGCAGTTTACATCAGGGAAAAATACTTACCATCCTCACTTCC
>CM070033.1:138841582-138855495 GCA_036250615.1 Ptychadena robeensis
ACCCTATACTACATAGTTGTTGGTAGATCTAAAGGATATCTGACAGAGATCTTAAGGTGTGTGGGGACCCTAATTTGGATGGTCTTCACATGCAGGAATTAAAAGGGAAGACAAAAAAAATGACCATATCCCATATCAGTCTGCTGCTTCTTCTTCATGCAAAATTAGAGGTTGGGGAAGGGACTAGACCTGTGTCCGTAGGGTAGTGATAGTCTATGCGCTGACGTCAGTGCATCCAATGAGTGAACCCCCCTTCGCTCAGTTAAGGGCCACATTCAATTCAATGGGATGGCGTATGCCAAACGTGCCTTTAACATAGTGTTGCCTAAGCCTTTCCAAAAGGAGTACATAAGACTTGCTATTTGGCAGAGCCATTTAAGTTTTAGGGCTGGAAAAAAAGACAAACAAGTTATTTGACGACCCAAACAGCTCCCACATATATATGTTTTGCCTTTAAACATCTATGTTAAAAACATGCCAGATCAGCAGAACGGTCAATCACAAGAAACTGCATCCTGTGAAAGGAGGGAGTATTTACACTATTATCATCAAGTCCCTGTAACAGTATTGTGGTTTGTACCATTAGGCCAACCACAGAGATAAAGTGAACCAGCGGCACTTACTAACAGAAAAGCCACAATATAGATCTGATAATCGCGAGCTTGGAATGTATCCATCGCGCATACACACAGAAACATGCTTTGTATGAATATGAATTACATTTCATTTTATATATCCAGATAAAACGGCAATACACACTAATCTTATAGCATGGCCATGCTTCTGAAACAGGAATTTCAAAATCTGTAGCAGGCTGCGTCATGAAACCATGAGGGGTTGTCATCAAATCGATTGCCATTGATTATTAAATAAAAGGGTTATTTTGCACTCCCAGACACTACCAGTGAACCCCACCTAATGCATCTTCTAATGGTGTGGCAACAACAATGCAGTGCTCCTGAATTCAGAGCAGAGTTGCCACTTTTACAAGGGCGGTGTATGTTTACACTACAAAAGTTGTAATAGGTGTGTATATAAAACTTGTCAGTCATCACCCAATCACAGTCTTGCCCACTGATTTTTTACAGCACTGTGAGCTGCAGTGTCTGGGAGAAGCATGTGAAATAAAGAGGAACCAGCTCAGCGAGAGATCATAAATTACATTTATCTTTTATTCTCACAAGGCTTGTGATCACATTTATTTAGTACTTGTTTAGATGGTCACAAAGTTGTATTTGAAGATTAACTTTACAAGAAAAAAAAAAATAGAGCACAAGCAATGTTGTCTTTGTTTCTGTGTAAATTAAATGTGCAGATATCTCAGGAACTGACATTTTCATGTTGAGAAGATCACTGGAAATATCGAGTATATTAGAATTATGTTATAAACAACAACAGCCGTATCCAGCAATACACTCTGACACACTTCACTACTTCCTGTTTGTGTGAAGAGCTTCCTAATTTAGTTCCTGAGGTTTGACACGGCATATTGGCACAGCCGGCATAGATCACTCCCATAGAAATGGATGGGAATAGGAACCATGCCAAGAAGCACTTGACAACAATAGTATCAATGTGACCTGAATGTACAGCACAATACCAGGCCTGGGATCTGCAGACAGTCACAAACTTCCAATAACATTATGTCACCAGACCAAGCTCAGATTATACGGTGTCTCAGGCAGGGGCAGCTGATCGGATTGCATTTTAAAATCACCTGGAAAAGCCTATAGAAGCCAGCGAATGAAATGAATATCTGGATGAAATATAGGCATATTATTGCTCTTTATATGGCCTTGACTAATGTTATGTAATGGGAGACCTTATTATGCACTTGTCATCCTAAGGCAGTGGTTCCCAAACTTTCCTTGCAGGGCCCCCCTTTTCTATTTAGGATCATTTTCGAGCCTCAAGGGCCACATACAGGCCAGATTTTGTTTACCATAAATGTATGTGGATTCTGGCCCTCAAGGACCAGGTGGACAACCCAGCTCTATTCTATTTCCCTTCCCTCCTCTCCCAAAAGCTATGCAACCATTTATGGAAAAAATTAAACTATTATTTACAATATTTGATTTTTGTCTGTTGTCGATAGGAATACAGGGAACAGCCATGGCTGGCTAAAATGTAAACATTACGCTGCACAGATAATGCTTGATTAATTCTATGGATCTCAGTTTCATCTTCTCTTGTTTCTAATAGGAGACATGTGGAAGAAAAGCCCTGTTTCTGCCGAGATGGCTGCCTCAAATAAAACCCCCCATAGATGCATGGCAACGACGGCCAATCATTCAAAGAACGAAGAGCACACCACTAACGGTTCCACGAGTAATTGGGCCCCAGATCGCTTAAAAGAGAGGAACTACTCCTCTGTATACCAAGTAGCTGGCAAACAGGATGGTAGATTAGGCCAAAAGGGTCCATTTTACAGCCAGCAATCGAAGGTGGCCACCAATGTAGTTTGCTTGATGATCGATCAACCCCCCCCCCCCCCCAAAAAAAAACAATCAGACATGTCGGATCAGTGAACGTACGATCCTTTATTCGATTTCAATTTTGGACAGTTGATCATCTCACAGTGGGCAAGCTTCAATTCCCGAGATAGAGCAGACAAGACATGGTAAATCAGTCAGGAAAGGGTCAGCTCAATGGACCCTGCAGGCAATATGAACAATAATATAAGGGACTAGTCATTTGTCACCTGTGGCCTTTACAGAACCTTTTTTTTAAAGTTAAAGGAAAAGGGAGGGTACCACTATTGCCATCTTTTTTTCAAAATGTTCATTGCATGGCTAGTGGGTCAACTATCTGGATTCAAAAATTTTACTTAATGACTCTGAATGAGAACATAGATAAGAACCTCTGACTTATTACTTATTTATTCCTGGTGGTATTCCTGATGAATTTAAGGACTTCGAACAGCCAGTCAACATTACCAGAAGGAGGTCAACCATGGCAGCCACCTTATGCCTGTCCTCATATTTCCTTATGAAATACTGATTTGGAACAAGCATGCACGGCATCCTTGTCCCAGTGTCTGGTAGCCAACCTGGATCAGGAGGACACCTCAGTAATAACGCACCTTCGATAATAAGTCCGCAGTGGCGGCTTCTTTATTTCTATCTTTGCAGGTTCACTTTACGCCCACTCTGTTTTTGCCGTGTGACAGATAATCTCCCAATTCAAGGACAAGGGAATACAGATTCAGCAAAAACAGCGTGGGCTTGAGAAGGTAGATCAGACAACCCCGGACTGGATAATGGCAATGGAAGGAATATTCATACAACTGGTCCTATTGAACTAAACGCTGGCGAATTCATCTCAATCACAGTACAACAATGCTCATGTCTGACTGTCACTAGACAAATAAATTGTGTATTGCCAATGAAACGCACACAGCAATGTATGTATATATCACAAATTATTAAGCAGCCATCCGAAGCAGCAGCGCAAGGATATTTTTACACCATCCAGACTTACGTAATGCCTGGGATGGGAACATCCCCCTTACATTTTAATCCATTAACTTTGCACATTCAAAACAACCCAGCGACGTAGACCCTACATATCACCCTCCATGACCCCTTGTATAACCAGAGCCATATATTACTACACATCGTATTTATAAATAATGATAATCATTGGGTTATCTTCAGAATACAATCAGGTCATTAATACAATGTTGGGTATCTGGACGGAAGCCGAGGTCTGTTATCACCCAGAAAACATTAGTAAACATATGGGGACAGATATTATTAAACCCATCATAATATTTAATCAAACCATCATAGCAAAACACATGACATCATCGAGTGATCCATGCTTCTACGTCAATATAAATATTTTATTTCTAAAGGAAGCTAGTGTGGATGTCGTGTCCCGAGCTGTATAGGGGGAGTAGCGGTTATCATGTTGGAAATGACACAATGTATATTATTCAGAGTTGTGGGCAGGGTGGAATCTCCCTGTGGCATTTTGCTGGGAGTACTGCATTACAAGCACTAATACACAGACAACCTTTGCAGCAGTTGATTATCTCTGCCCATTGAGTTCTATTCTCCTATAATAAACCTGGGTCCTTAGCAACACTGGATACAGACACCTCTCTCTGGATCAGCAGCTTCATCCCATTAATTAAACCCTCTATTGACTGACTGAGTATAGGAAGGGTTAATGGGGATAAGGGGACCATTACAGCACCCCTATAGAATGAGATCATTGTAGGTGGACGTGATCCGGGAGACAAGCAGCAGTGATTTACCCTCAAGTGGCTATTTCACCTGAACCTGTCAGCTAGCCCAATATGATGGTTAGGTAGCCCAGCCTGACACAACCAGCCTCTCATTTTGCGCAGTAAACATGATTAGAGCAATGCAGGAGTGGAGGAAGAAGAGGGGAGGGGAGGAAAAGCCCTGAAAATATAGGTTATTAATTGTTATTTCTGCCCATCTGACCCCCACATCTGACCCCATCTACAGGGGACCTCAGGAGCAGGCAGCAGCCGGAGGGACTCACCCAGAAGACGAAGGAGTAGATAATCAGGAGGGTCTTCAGACACGTTATAACTGGCTTGGTCTCCATTCTCCTTGATGCCATGCTACTGAGATCCGGCAGCCGGGTGTTACTGTTGCTGCTCTCAGCCCCTCCTGCCTGCAGTTTATCCCCAATCCGCAAGAGTGGAATCAGCCTCCCAAGTATGAGGTTCTATATGAAGGCCGGCATCCCCTGCATCCCTGTAGACGTGCCCGACCATCGCTCCTCCCTGGCTGCCACTTCATTTGTCATTCCCTACCGATCAGCCGCCTCTATCCTTTCTCGCTGCATCGGGATAAAAGACTGAATTTCTCTCTAAAGCTGGCCATACACTTTATTTCCGTACGATTGACCTCATAATCGAAATTTAAATGAACAAAATCGAACATTAAATTGATCTGAAAGGTAAATTTTAGTCGATTGTTCAAGTATCGAATGGGTTTTCTATGTATTGTGATCGATTTGTATCTGAAAGTACTATGGAGCATGCACACCGATCCTAAAGCAGGGTACAGACGTGCAGATATGGGCCAGATCGATGGCCGTTTCGAGCGCCGCGCGCGCTCGCGGCCATCTATCTGGTCCATATAATATGCGCCCATTGCTGTTTTTGAGTGGGACCAATGAAAACAGCCATATCGGATATGACCATTAAATACGCCCAATGTCCGTTGCTTTACATGGAAACCGCAGCTGAGCTAGGGAGAGAGCAGAGCTGTCTCTCCAGCTCCTCTGATATCTGACAGCAGCGTGATGACATCATCACGCTGCTGCAGGGAACATCGGACGGCTCAAATGTCGAGTCGTCTGTACCCTGCTTAAGGCTGCCATTCACGGTTCGGTGCCCATGAGATGGATCAGCCTTCGAGGGCAGCGCAATGCCCGATATAGAAGGAGCTGGAGGTGCAGCACTGCTGCGTCATCAAGCTCAGCCAATGATTTGCATGGGGAACCGAATTCCCCATTCAAAGCAATGGACATCGACCGCAATTTACGGTCATGTCCGATAACCCTGTTTTCGAGCGGGATTGATTGATCCTGCTCAAAAACAGGGATGGTCGCATTACATATGCGCATGGCGTGCAAAGCGGCCATTGATCTAGCACATATCTATGTGTGTATGGGCACCTTAAGTTAAGCAATCAATGTTTAAATTGATAGCACTGTGCAGTGTTAAATCGTTCGATGTAAGACTGAGGATGGATTTGAATCACAAAAGACGATTGAATCCAAAGCCCCCTAATGAACACTTAGATCCATGTATGATCGGTCCCCAATCGACCGCGACATGCACTGGTCAATCGATCGAAGAGCACACCACTAAGGTTAACAATTCCTTGCAGATTTGGGCCCCAGATTGTTCGCTGGTTAAACTAGAGGAAAATCGCGATTGCGTCGGATATCCGATGATATATTCGTGAATATTCGCGAAATGGCGAAATAGCGATATTCGAGCTAAATATTCGAAAATCAAATATTCGAGCTCAACACTAGTTGGCAGATCTAAAGGAAATTGTACAGAGTGATTTAAAGCTCACCACACACCTTTAGATTTCTCTGTCAGATTTCCTTTAGATCTCCTGTAATATGAGGGACTTTCTAAACCATCAAGTCTACCTGTGTTCAATCGCAGAGGACCCGGTGCTACATAGTTGTTGGTAGATCTAAAGGATATCTGACAGAAAGATCTAAAGGTGTATAGCTAGCCATACATGTGTCGACTTGTGAACTATCGCCCATTCGATCGATTCCGGTGAAGCCACAGGCGTCGATCGATCGCCCAATCAAGTCTGTGTCTACCATCTTAGGCCACCGATTCCTGGACGATTCTGTGCCAGATCGATCGCTTCACAAATGTCAACTTCCCTTGATGTGTGCTGAATCGATCCGATTTGGGGGCCATGTCGATCAGCGTACACGCGCCCAGTGATAGATCGGCCAGGAATCGTGTGCGGAATCGACCCGTGTAGGGCTACCTTAAGGCCAGCTTAAAGGTGTCTGGGGGGCTTAAGATCTATAGCTGGGCATACATGGGCATACATGGATAGATTTCTAAATAGATTCAAGTACAATTGTGCGCCAGAGCTCGATTCTGCTGTAGTCTATTAGGAAATCTACCAGTAATTGCCTTTCTTCGAGCGGAATCAATCCCGCTGGAAAACAAGGTTATCGGACATGACCATAAATCACGGTCAATGTCCATAGCTTTGAATGGGGACTGCCATAAATGATCAAAGTCAATGAAACATAAAAATGTTCAACCTGTGGCACTCCACTATCCAGGATAGCCTAAGCTTTTCCCTGATAACCACAATGGGACTTCTAACCGGTAGTATTTATTCCAATTATGAAGTGAGGTAAGGATAACGAAAGGTAATCCAATTCCGTGTGTCAATTCAAAAAAAAAAAAAATATACAGAAGCATACAGGTAATTCATTTTTAACCAAACATGCAATCAACGGCTTGTCAAACTTTTTCAGCTTGTCTAAATTCTTGACGCATTTCACGGAGGATGAAGCTCATCCTCTCCCTAGAACTGAACCCTTCCCATCAACAGAGAGACCAATGCTTCCCTAACAAGAGCAGTGTCTTTCTCTACAAAAAGCTGACCGTGGACAGACTCTTTAGGGACATTTCAGGCTAGTTGCAGTATGTTTTTGTCCACAGTAATGCTACCGTATCCATTATCGGCGAGTCTCCACATTGCACTGCACTTACTACACTTGTATGGCAGTTGCCTTTGCTGTCACCCCAAAAAAGCGGGGCGTTTGCAGTAACATAAGGCCAGTGTGAAAGGTACAACTGTTTCCTATGGATACCTGTGTACTTGTGTACCTTGTGTTAATGCTAGCAGCGATGCGTAGTGGTACTGCAGCACAAATGAAGCTAGTGTGAAATGGCCCTAATGTGAATGCATTCTTTTTATTTTATTTATGTGTAAGGTATGCCTGGAGTAAATCTGGGGGAAGTCCCTCTTCTTCTTCACCTATCACTACTAACTGAGCCTTCACAGAACCCTGATCTGCAACTTGCATCTTTGAACATCTTTGGAATGCTGATCGGGCCGTTTCTAGCATTTGGGGGCCCTAGTTGTTGAGAGGGGGGCTACCAGAAAAGTTGTCGAGCAGGGGGGCTAGTCACGACTGCATATGTGACCTATGAAAAGGCTCTGATGATGATATCAAAATGTTCTCATGCAGTGTATGATGTAACTAACGTTCTATTGACTCTACAGCCACAAATTGCCTTAATCTCATCATATTTTGTAGAACGCCTTCCTATGGAACTAGAAGTTATTAGGTGTGATGGGCAAATTGGTGTGAAACATTTGTGGCAAGTGTAAACTTAAGGCTGCCACACACGCACCGAGCGGCAGCCGTCCGTCAGTGGCTAAATCGTCTGCCGATCGAGGGTGCCCACATGAGGCGTCAGATCCCTGATCCAACAGCTCGGTCGTCCAGAGAAGGGACATGTCCGATAATCTCTGGCCGATGCCGTTAGTGTCAATGGAAACCGGCGTCTTCATTGAAGCTAACAGCCGGCACACAAAGGGTGCCCACCGATGCTGTCAGTTCTGGAGAGCAGCATGATGACATTATCATGCTGCACTACATAGCTGATCTGAGCTGGTCGGTCGGCCCCCACTCAGTACGTTTGTGGGGGCCTTTACTTGTCTGACTTATCGACCAAAAATCTGGTGGAAATCTAACACTTAAAGTTTATTTATTTAATTCTTAGAGCGATATTATTATTTTGGATGGGGCCCCCATCCAAAGGTATTGCCGGCACACAAAGGGTGCCCGGCCAATTCTCGGCAGGAGTGGCCACACGTGATGATGTCATCACACAGGGTCGATCTGCCAGGAAATCAGCAGAAGATCTAAACGTCTATTGGGGGCTTAATAGCTTTTTTAATTACGAAGTATGGCACCAGATCCAAGGAGATCCAAGGAGAGTCACAAATACTTCAGATTTAAAAAGACATTTCAGTTTAACATTGGCATTTGTAAAAAGCACTGCACTTAATGTAGGGATCCCGGCAGAACACAAAACGCTGTGGAGACATGACCTCAAGGTAGCCATACATGGTTCAATATTTCCTTACCCAAAAATGTATCTGCTAATGTCGATGAAACAGGAATCGATTCCTGCCCACCTGGTATGATCGACCACAAGTGATATCGAACAGAAAATTGATCAATAAGTGCTCGGACATGTTGCTAAATGTTCAGGTATCTGCTGTTTTTTCTACGTATTTTGATTCTAGTTATTTCGATTCATATTTGACTGTACTATGGAGCATGTGCATCAAGCTCAGGAAAGGAATCTATTGGTTGTGGATCGATCACACTGTGTGGTGGTACAATCGATCATTGTGATTATTGATTTTGAAGCGTGCAAAACATTTGAAACGATGAACGAAGCGCAACGTAATCTACCCATGTATGGCTACCTTTAAACGGGACCTGCAAAGAGGAACGGACAGAGAATTTTTTATTAAAAGTTTGGGAGCTATATGGACTTTACATTGAGCTTTGTATATGATACCATACATGTCTGTTGGTTATGATTGATGTGTCTGATCTGTATTCTGATCTGTAAGTCTATCGTGTACAAACATGCAACACGATCATTTAATAACCCATATCCCATGCTCTCATGTTGTTTGTTAAGGTGCTTATGGCCTTAGGAGCAATATAGACAATGCCAGAGTTCTGCAGAACAGGCGTGACCTCTGGTTTAGTCTTTACAGAAATATGATATTTAAACCACGCTTGCTTTTGCAATGAGAAAACAGTGTTGGAGACAATAAAGACAGCCAAAGACATTTCAGAAAGCTCCTTATAAATAATGTGCCTTAAGGACAAACCCATACGTTACATTACGGCTTTATAGCAAGTTTGTGGATAAATCAATAACTAGGTCAGATGCACGCAGCAGGTATCTGATATATAAAGTATAAACTCATAGCCGTATATCTTGTAGCAGTCTCAGTGCTTTCCCTGCAACATCTTTAATGCTTAGGAGGGGATTTTAGGCACTAGAGATGAGGAGATGCATGACATTTGAAATTAGCATTCAAACTACTTGACCTAATAACCGTATCTTTCGGACCATAAGACACATCTGACCATAAGACACACCCAGTTTTTAGAGCAGGAAAAGTAGAAAAAATATTTGCAGCTCAAGCATTTATCTTACTTGGGGACAAAATCCCCAATGCATAATTAATGTCAGCCACAAGATGTCACTAGTGAACACTTGCCGTCAGTAGTGATGGATGAACATCAGCTTTGGCTGTTTGCGAACAGGTGAATCGAACTTCTGCAAATACCTGCAGTTCGCATGTTCACTGCGAACCTCTGTGAACCTCTGTTGGCTTGAATGGATGGCAAACTCAAACCTTCAGGCCATCATTTGTAGCCACAATACCAAAAACAATTTGTCAGGAGGGTGCAACCACCTGGACAGTGTCATGCCAGAAAATCACAGTCTGATTGCCGAAAATCAAATCTAGATGACAGATTTTGCCAAATGTTTGCCGGAGTGGGCTGCCAGCCTGCCAGCACCTTCTGCAGCGCACCGCATTTAGTCAGATCTCTCTGCAATGTCCTGCTTTAGTTTGTGATGGTGAACTACAACTACCAGCACACCTCAGCTCAGGATTATAACAGCGCACAGGTCCCAATATACAGGATACCTCACCCCCAGGAGTTTTGTTGCTCAGTAATGATGAATTACATGTAACAGAATTCCTTGATGTATCACTGGATGGAGTATAATAGCAAAGTAGCTCAGCCATCCCTCAATCAGCAGTGGCTCTCCCTATCTATCTAGTACTACAGACACATGATGAATGTAAAATGGCCACCGTGCTGCTTCCTTTATGGGGGGGGGGGGCTGTCCTCCTAGAGGGAAAAATGTGTAATTGGCTGTACTGTCCCACCTGATTGTGGGAAGAAAGGACAGACTTTGTCTCCATGTTAAAGTATAGGAGGCAGGTAGAACACCCATAGTGTTCTCTGATCTTGTGAACTGACAACATGCTATGTTCACCGAGAACTGTCCGCCGGGCAAACTTTTCGCCCATCTCTAGCCATCAGTATACAGATGACATCACCTGCTTCCTTCTCACGCATCGGGAAGACGGGGGGTGAAGGGGGAAGCTGACTAGTGTTCTTATGGGAGTCCATGTGGCACATATCACGATTTCCGTAAGTTCAGCGAACGTCTGAAAGAAGTGTTGATAATGTCACCTGTGATCAGTCACTGGCGAAACGACCAAGAATCTATGGGTAGCTTAATACTTTTTGAACTTTCATGGAAATAATGAAAAAGATAAAAGAGACCCAGTAGTGATATACTTCAGTCTTGGGATGTGTATTGTATTTTAACTTTTAAAACAATATATATTATACACGGTGATGCTTTTAAAGTGTGGCTTAGTAAATAATGTTTCTAACATTTAGCATTTAGAATAATATGCAGTTATAGTTGATTGCTCAGCTATATTACTAATGAAGTCAGCGTTGTACTTTTATTCATGTTAGAACTTAGACACAAATGTTAAAGATTGTGAAATATCTTTATTTTTGGCATCTCAGTAGATACAAAGTAATTTAGAGACAATGATAGTGGACGCACAGCTAAAGGGATTCCAGGGATGCCCTATTGCTGGATGACAGCTGCCTTTCAGGCACACAAATCCCTGCCTCATATGCAGATAAGGTTTAAAGTGGCAGCCAATGATTTGCCTGGTGGGTGAAATGGTTGGCGCTCTTTAGCTGTGCAGAACACTCTCAGGCATGTTGCATCTTATTTTTGCAGCAAGCTGTGATTTTGCTATTGGTTAAAACACTTTGCTGAATTGGTATATACAATTACAAAAGCAATGCTGAATTGGTATATACAATTACAAAAGCAATGCTTTCCTTAAAACAACTCAAACTTGATGAGCTGCATCTAAACAGCACAGTTATTATTGGGGATTGGTTTCCAACACACAGCGCTGGGGAGAGCATCAACTTCAAATCATTAACTACTTTAACTTTGACATAGGCTGATCATTTTTTACCAATATTGACCATACAGCAGGGCTGAAATCTCTACTTACTATCAATAATGTGTGATTTATAAAGTATTCTATTACCCAAAAAATTGAATGAAATGGGCATGCACTAATTCTCTACTTTCATCACTTACATTAATTTCCTAGACATGAATGACCAACCAATCAAATGAAAGCAACACTGTGTTGTGGTTGTTTCAGGTCAGAATTAGCAACAGCTGATACATTTAGGGTCCCATACACAGGTACATGGACTGCGCTTGAGCATTGGTCGTTCGAACAGCGAATCAATGAACACCACTTTGTGCAATCGACTCCCAATCGATTCGACCCTGGTCGCCAACCCAAGTAATGAATTTACCAACATGTTGGTTCCCTGTTCGATTGGCCTTTCCTCGAGAGGTATCAATCAAAAATGCACAACTATCAATCATTGGAGAATCGTAAAATAAATCGACCCCTTTAGAGTGTACACCACGTTTTTTCACCCATGTTCACCACACACTGTGGATTTAACAATGGCGTTGTCATTACCAATGGCAGGGCACGTCACACCAAATGTGACACACTTACTGGCCATTGTGGGGCCATTGGCGCCATGTGTGACACACAGAGTTACGTAAGCTGCCCATTGATAAACATTTTAGGCCCAACTCCCCAACAGTGGCAAAGGCAGATGGGAGAGATTCTGGACACCTCTTCCATCTGCACTGTATGTGAGCTGGGCTCAAGCTGCCCCGAGTTCACACAGCAAGCACCCCTTCCTAGCAGCAACAGCCAATCGGAAGGCTGGGTAGGAACAAGAAGTTGTCTGTGCTCAATGTCTGTCTGTCTGTGTATTATATGAACTGTATGTGTCTGGGTGCCTGTCTGTGTGTGTTGCAAACATGTGCCTATTTGTGTGTGTTATATACATGTAACTGTCTGCGTTTGTTGTATACAAGTGCCTGTGTGTTTGTGTTGTATATAAGTGCCTATCTGTGTGTGGGGTTTATATGTGTCTTTCTGTGTATTGTAAACATGTGCTTGGTTTTTGTGTTATATACAAGTACCTTTCTATGTGTGTTGTATACATGCACCTTTCTTTGTGTGTTGCAGGACAGAAATAGAGGCTTGTAGTTACGTCTGCCCTCAAGACACCATCAGTGCTGGGGAACTTCAGTGTCAGCATTCCCTACTGTCCTCAAGCCTGTTTTACTGTCGTTCCAACCAGCTGTGCTGGATAACCACAAGTCTTAGCATTCTCTAATGTTTGCTCAACGTAATGGTTAGTTTTAATTTAAAATTGTTGGGCTCACACCCCAATAAAGCGGAGGTCCACGCAAGCTGGTAGGGGGCTATTTATAGTTTATTTTGTGGCAGAGAAGGGGTTCAGTCATGGGAGTAAACGTGGAACCTGTCGGCTGGGTGTTGTTTGGACTTTCTCCTAGATCCAGTGCTGAGGCTGTGGTTATCAAGGGAGAATTGACAGACGAAGCCCAGAACATTCTAAAGGACGACTATTTATGTCCTTAGACTGGGGCTGGCTTAAGGCCTGTAACTGGGCAGATTAGCGTAGCTACTTTTTAAAGGGAAAGAGAAGAGAGGAAAACACCTAGCCATAACTCATGTTTCCAGCAACTTGTCAACAACAGGCGCAACCCTTAAGGAGACACACACCAACTTATAAGCACTATACAGCCAAATAATACAGCACATATTATACAGTTATGTGGCCCTTTTTTGGGTTACTACAGAAATACACATCATTATTACTATTATTAATATTACATCTCATGGTCTGGTAGACCAGAGCAAAAAATATGTTAGTTCACATGAGCAGCTGTACTGTAGTGGAAAGGAAATTATGGGTTAAAACTTGTTTTCCTGTACTGTAGTTGCTACGTCCCAGAATGGGGGTGGTTCTGTCCCCCAGAGGGGGTATATAAAGGTGATCGTACACGGGCAGATTCTCCCTCGATAGATGAGGGATCGAGTGCAGTATGAGGATGTCCAAAGTAATAGGATCGTCTGGGAAACTGACCTGCGGGAGGATCCTGGGCGATTTGACCAGTTGGGAGCACCCAATTTGCGGCCCGTGTATGGCTTCCTTAAGACATACATATAAGGGGCCAACATCTTTTGTGTTTCCTGTTCGAACTCCTGGTTCTAGCTTCATCTTCATCTTGTCAGCGAGCATCGAGTGATGAAAACCCCGCCATCAGGGTTGGGGTAGAGTGAATTGGGCTTCCCTGATAAAGTTAAAGCGGTTGTAAACTCAAAAAAAATAATACCCCACATACATTACATGGACATATTACACACCTGTCA
>CM070033.1:138861873-138874623 GCA_036250615.1 Ptychadena robeensis
CATTTCACACTAGTACTAGTACACAATACTGCAATGCAAACTAGTATGAAATGGCCCTCAGTCTGAAACTATGAAGTTTCAATGGGTGGGGGCTTGATACTGTTCCTATCTAGAGAAGGGGGGCCCTGCAGGAAAGGTTTGGGAATCACTGGTATAGGGGAACAAGTGCATCTGGCCATACAACATCAGTTTCAGCATTTGTATGGTATTCACCATGATACAATCTCTGTATTCTCTATTTCTGCCTGCAATGTATTTTTATGTAATCAGATACTTATACTGACTATACCTTGTACTGACTAGTCAGAATTTTATTGCACACTAGTTTCTGTCCATTATTAATATGTCTGCAGACATGAGGTTTATTTGAAAAGATTATCTGTGTTGTCTCTGCAGATTGATGATTTTGCACCATACTGTACATGCAGGATGAGTCTTGTTGCCCTTAGAGGAGAAAACAAGATAGTACAGTTATAATTGGAAGTCCTTGTAAGATGAATTACTACACATTGCTGCTTATATTCATGGATACCAGATAAGCATGTTTGCTCATGGATAGTTACCAATATATCCAATTCATAAAATAGAAGAAATATGCAGAGTAAACATATGACATACCTGTACTTTATAATATCTCAAGCTTTCTGCAGACCCAAACCCTATAAATAGGGAAAATGTGAAAATATGGAAAAACATCGAAAAGAAAAAACATTACATACATACAAGTGCAATGCACAGTATGGAAACCCAAAAATGGAAATCTCACAAAACATTTCACAAGTTTCTTTATTTTCGAGAACTCCAGGAAAAAACCTAAATGCGTTCTCATTTAGGGTTTTTTCACATTTTTGAGTGTGTCTTAGGGTGAGAAAGGGTGTTTTAATTTAAGAACTGCGAAATGCTTTTATCTAAATATTAGACATATGTGCACATTATTACAATATGTAATAATTCATTTAGTTATGAGTGCAAAGGATTTTGACAAGTCAATGAAGGAGCAAATGAGGTCAGAAACGTAAAAAAACAAGTGAGTGTCAGAATATAAGCATTTTGATAATAAGTTACTGAACTACAGTATGAGCAGAGCGCAAAGGTGTTAAATACAGAAAAAGGTTATATTTGGGCTTAATACATGGGCTTATTATCATCTTGAAATACAAAGGTAGTGATGGCCGAACATGGCCTTGTCCATTTGCAGACAGGCAGATCGGACTTTCAAAAAAGTCAGACTGTTCGTGGGTAAATTTAAATTTCCCTCCTGTTCCCAGGGAATTTAAGTTGGGTAAGCCGGAAGTGACGTCAGTGACGCAACTTCCGGTACAAGTGATGTCACTTGCAGTACACGGTACAGTGTATGGAATGCAGAGTTCCTTGTTCCATATGCTGGAAGTGACGTCACTGTCGTCCATCTCTAACAAAGGGTTGTAATGCGAAAATATTTTACAGATGCAACCAGTACAACTTTAAGGAGATTCTTTAATAAAAAGGCAAATTCAAGAGTTAAACTAAGGTAAGGAGGTGTTACAAAAGAAACATTACAGTTATTTCTAGATGAATAGATGTCAGGTAGGGCTATTTCACATTGTCAAAATGTAATCTGCTACTACAGCACAGATTGAATTTTGAAAGTGAACTGCCAATCTGCTTTCGCTTTTGTGGTGCCATTATAAGTTAAGTCTGATGGCACAGAACCCTTGCAAGATTTTTGTGCTGCTGTTCTGAAAATACTTCCTGCAGTGCGTTGACATTGAATTGAAATGAATGGAGAGGAAATCTCATTGCGCTTAGTGTGCACATTGCATAGTGTAAAAGAGTTGAGAAATCCAGAATGATGTAACAGTTAAAAATTATTGTTTCCTAATGTGAGATTACATTTTGAATGTTGTCATCCTTTTTTAGGGATTTTCTAAGCACCATACTTCTAATAAAAAGTATCTAAAATGTAACTGCTATGCTATGATACCCATTGCTATACGTTATAAACTCCAGACTTTTGTTTTCCTGTAATGAGCCCTGACAAATAGCAGAACTAGGTTTTAGACATGACTTAAGACCCCCATACATGCTTTGTTTTTGCGGTCTGCCGTGTGCGCTCACGGCAGTTGGTCGTCAGTCGGCCAAAAGATCGGACACCGATCTTAAGCTTAAAGAGCCAAAATTGGCAGCCAATCCAGTCTAATATGTCCGTAATTCTTCGATGTCTCCTCAGATCCATCGGGTCATCCAAGCCTGTCTGCCTGCTTCTGAGGGGGGAAGTGGGAAGGGGAGGTGCTAGCAGCACCCTTCCCTCTCCCTTCATGCTAGGCTGACTGTTCTCACAGCCAGCGTCCCTAGATGCAGTCTGCTTGGTCTGCCTGCCCCGATGGACAGCGCTGGCACACAAAGGGTGCCGGGCCAATTGTGACCCGATGTTTCAGCCTATTGACAGCAGTAGTGAGAACAGCCGGTGCCTGAGACAGGTAATGTGTATCGGCTCCGTCACTCCACCAAGGAATACGTTTAGCGTAAGGGAAACTGTCGGAGCCGATAACGAGTGGAGACATACCCTAATGCTGCAGGGCCAGACTGCCAGCCACCTGACTCCATATTTCTTCTCACTCACCCTGTTCACATGTTCCTTATCAGTAGATGTGCATCATAAATTTTATCTTTTATAGAGGGTACAATAATCTGACAAACCAAACTTAGGTGCTTAAATTATTTGCACTTGACATACATTAATTAATAAGCAAGACATAATCTCAAATAAATGGGGTTAAATTCTATACCCATGTCAATGTATCAATATTCTACAGGTGGTCGGTGTTTATATGTCTGGCAATCACAGGGAAAGGCTTCTCATACACGACTCTTATTTGTTTTAACAGAACATCTTTCGAAGCTGCAGATTTTCTTCAAATGAAAACCGGGGCAGCTGCTTAAAAAAAAAAAAAAAGAAGTGAATTGCCTATCTACAAAATTTCAGCATATATTATCTTATCTCAATTGAGTTGAAATAACAGCTGTACATGTACAATACCTTAATTCTGAATTTCAGATCCTGAGCCTTTTCATCCAGCAGAGCCAGAGAAAGTGAAGAACAATTCCTCAGAGATTGTATCTTTATTGCTCTTGTCATATCTTTAATAGGTTCTTCTTTATTGGTAGTTTTACTCATTCAAGTATAGCTGCAGAATGTTCCAGCAGGTGAAATATGTATCCGCATTAGGAAAACAATGTAGCTCAAACAATTAATTAACTTAAATGCAAGGGGACTTGGAGAAGAGCCAATAAAAGCCATAAAATGGGAAATAAAGAATAAACATGCAGCTGATTCAAAACTTGCTACCAAGATATGTGAAAAACAAATAATTGTAACTCAAGAAGTCTTAACTTCTGCTGCTGATTAGTCTGCATTTCTAATCGGACTATGATAAACTGATCACAGGGCTGGGAATTTTTTTTATAAAGGACTCTGTCACACAAGCCTGCTGCAGCTGCGGTACAGTACTGCAACACAGTGCGGCCAGCTTTACCGCAAGGTACACAGGTTTCCTATGTAGCACGGTAGCCCTGCGATTGTGTTTCTGGTAACGCGCAATATACTGCATTACCGAAAACCCCCAGCAGTACACATTTCAGAGTTTTTTGCAGATAATGGACACTAGCGGACATGGAAACGCAAGCTGAGCGAGGCGGGTGTGAAAGAGGAAAAAATAAAGTCTAAGGGCCCTTTCATACTATATGCATTTTTTTAAGGCATGTGTTTTGCACATACAAATCTGTGTTTGTGTTTTTGAACAGGAAACACATATTACAGCTTATTTTTACAAGAAAAGCCCTCCAAAGCTGCACAAACCAGCTGAAACCAGTGTGCAGAATTAACTCAAAGTGCACCATTTGCACTCAAGGTCAAGAATTTGCGCTCAGCGTGCTGTGTTTGCTCCTTGCCACGCAGTGTTTGGTATGAGGGGGATTTGGCGGTCTGAGGGCCTACCTCCCTTTGTGGGTAAAAGTCATGTACAATAAATGGGATCTCTATAAACCAGCCAGTAAAAAATTTTACGTAGTAAAGGTAGTATATACCTCACCTTGAAAATCCGTGTTTTTTCCATCATGGACGGGTCATGCAAATATGTCCATGATGCCTCGTCAACACAAGCAGACACCGGCAACGTGGGTATTATCCCCAGAGTCTGTGAAGGTAATTTTTATGCACGTCATACGCAGATAGTGGGTTGATAAAAAATGGGACAGATACTGATATAGTGGGTATTCTTCTGCTGGCCGGATCTTTTATAGATCCCTGTGCACCCCACAGGCAAAGCTGGCCATGCGGTGCCGCGGTTCTGAGGCAGCCGCTTCCATTCATTTTAGTGGGCTTGTCACCACTTGGGCGGCTGCTCGGCTGCATGGCTGCTCACAATTTGAAATGCGGGCGCCCGCGTTTTGGCTGCTAGTGGCTGCATTGACATGTAGTTAGCTGGGACCACATCGCCACATGGCCAACTTCGCCTGTGGGGACAAGCCCTAAGTGTGTCGGCATTTACCTTGGCCAGCATCCTCATCCAAAGTAATCCCGATTTAAGGTGGGCACGTTAGATTTGCACCCAATTACGCGGCAGATTGATCGTAACTAGCCGGCACGGCAGTCGATCAGCATCAAAATTGGCCACAAATCTTACCGTCTATGGCCATCTTTACCCTTCTGCTGATCTGTCAGCAACATTTAAGTGGATGATCCCCTAATATGACTACTTATAATGTTTGTATCTATGAATAACCGCCAACCCATGCTAAGTTCCTTTAGGGCTGTGTCCAACCCTCTAAGGGCATTGCAAATTGAAAATAACTTTGGAATAATTGCCTGTCTGTCATTGATTCCTAGCTGCAAATAAAACTATGGCTAAGATCATTTCAGTCCAGGTAATGTCAGTAATCTTTTTTACCACATCATCTGTGGTTTTAAACATTTTGTTAGGCATGTCTATAACTGGTCTTCTATACTTTCTTTATAGCATAGGAGAGGGTATGGGGCGCTGTGTACAATCATAAGAAAGTTATAGTAGAATTTTCTTTCATACATTGCAAGAAGTCTGTCTCATTTCATATCACAATGTATTGAAATAGTCATATAAAATTGTAAATGTGAATAAGTACAAGTGGAATCTAGATCCCACCAAATAGTCTTCCCCTAATACATCTGACCGCATCAGTTACATGTTGTACGTCATAAAACACAAACCAGATACATTTCTTGTTAAGTGGTTGTTTACATCTGGCTTCCATGTTAATATATCTTCATTCAGTACTAGTACATCAAATACCTCTACTACTCGCTGATTCGAAAGAGGTCCTTGTTGCTTAGCAACACACTCTTTTGCTGAGATGGTTTTTCTTTAAACCCACATGAGCTCATTTGCATGTGATTGTCCAAAAAAACCTTTGTTCCTGCGTTCTCTCTCACACAAGGCTGTGCTCAGGCATTTGAAAAGGGGGGAAAATCACTAAAAAAGTCTTTCCATGATGTACAGACAGTGAACAAAGGAAAACTTACGCTGCAATTTTCTAAAAGTAATGATCAGTATTTGATCTAGAAAATTGAATGGCTTTGATCTTTTAAAACCATCAAAATTTATGTGACGTTAACAAATTCTAGTTAATTTTCAGGCACGATTAGGATACAGCGTGTATGGATGCTTTTATTAGCTACAGAATATATACTTAAAAGAGTAATACTTCTTTCATGATTTCATGACAAATGTAGTAACCTTCTTCCTCCCTTGTGTGATGTACAGTACTAGGGGATGTACTGTCCAGGTTTCTCTTCATTTCTCTGTATTCTGATACTAGCCAGCCTGTCCATGTGTCTTAATCATTTTAAATGTGACTTAGTGGCTGGGAGAAGAGCCTGCAAGGGCCGCCCGGCACAGGGGTCCTAAGTCCTTGTAGCTAGGACAGGATATTTAAAAAATTTGATATGTTTAAAAAATTATTAAATAGAAGCTTTTAATAGAGATGCTTCAACATTCTATTGTAGAGAATGCAATTGATCTTTAGGAAACAATCCAAACAATATCCTCTATGCCTCTTGGTCCCTACTTTCTTATAAGATAGCATAGGAGAGGGTATGGGGCCCTGTGTGCAATCAGAAGAGAGGGGAAAAGGAACTGAAAGCATTGAGAGCCTATCTGCTGCCTTTTTCCCCTCTGTGCTGGCTGACAGCTTGGGTGCCTACAGAGAGGGCTTTGAGTTCGCCATCACTGCTGTAGGAGTTATTTTCGTCTTGACACCAAGGTGACAAAGGGCCAAATAAAAGACTATAGGGCCGGTTTTGGCCCCCGGGCCTAAGTTTGCCCATGTCTGGTCTAAATAGAAAGTCATCCCAATCTCTGTTATAAAAAGAGATTGACATGAGACAAGACCAGAGAACAATTGCCTAATGCCTGGCATACACATGCCGATAAGCGGCCGATTTGTAACCTGACCGACGGGCGTGCACGCTCGCGCCGTCGGTCAGCAGAAAAATCGGCCCACAGCTCGGCCGGCCAGAGAACGGACATGTCCGATATTCTCTGGCCGATGCAAGTCGATGCAAGCCGATGCCATTAGTTTCAATGGCCGGCGTCTTCATTGAAGCTAATGGCCGGCACACAAAGGGTGCCAGCTGACTGAAGGGGCCCCATAATGCACCAGGGTGCAAACGTGATGACGTCATCACGTTTGCACTCCGGTGAATATCGGAGGATGCCTGTCAGCACCCATCTGTGGGTGTATGGCAGGCATTAATTGTAGTCCTTTGGTGCTTACTATGTGGCTTCTTCACCAAAGGGATCTCAATGATAACCCCTCACCTTGCTCATCCAAATCTGTAGGTCCCTGTAGGCTGGGGTTTGGAAACGGCAAAATGTTGTTCACCTTCCTTATTAGTTGATCTATGATTTTAATAGTTTTCTGTTAACTATTTAACCCTTTTGGAGAAGTTTTGTTTTTGCCATTAACTGTACAAATATGTTTGCAAATGAAGCAGTAAAGATTGATAACTAGCTATCAATAAAATCATTATTTTCAATTAGACAGTTCAATTAAAAGCCCATTAGTAGACGCTATCAAACTATACGGTGTTCATATCAATCAATGTATCTTTCTATCTAACAGCAGAACATTAAACGTTTTGTTACCTCTAGCAAGTCCCGTTGTGTCATGTCAGTTATTTTCTTTTGAGTTTGCTGTGGGCTAAAAATATATCTAAGCACCAAAATAAAAATTTCCTGATGAAAGTGGAAAACGCTTTCATCTGTAAAACTGCACTGGAAAAACAACATTTGTAATATACTTTCTTCTAAAAAAAACTGTGTGTTTTGTTCAGGTAAATTATATGTATGTTGACCCTAAATACCCGTATTTGACTTCAAAACATCAGATTTTTCATTCTTTAATATCTTTAATGTTTTGTATTGAATGTCTTTATATCCAACCTTTACACCCAAAATAAAAATGTAATTAAAAAAACAAACAAACATACATACACAATATATACTTACCATTTGCCACCTTTGATTCTTTCTTTGCTGATAATTCTTGATTTTCTTGCAAAGCTCAATTCTTACTGTGATGTACCACGCACTGTGACCACCTTCAAAGGGAATTCTTCATAAGGCTTTGTTTCCATTGCGTTGGGACCCCTCCGCTAAGCGTACACGCTTAGCGGGAGGTCCCAACGTAACAGATAGACTTACCTGCTCGGCGGACAGGTCTGTCTTCATTGCGCTGAGCTGATCCGCCGGTGTAAGGCTGAACGTAGGCGAGTACGTTCAGCCTTTACACCGGCGGATGTGTAAACAGACCATGCGCCGGCAGGCAAAGTCTGTGGGATACGTCGGGACCCCTGCTAAGCGTATACGCTTAGCGTACGGGTCCCGACGTATAATGGAAACAAGCCCTTAGGCTTTCAAATTATTGCAAGGCTTCCTTTGCTATTGACTGTCACCAACAACCCTGCACATGCATGAGAATATTAGTGTACAGAAGATGACTAGCGGGGATAGATTGGTTTCTAGGAGAAGAGGTGCTGTTAGTTCAACACAAGAAGTGACCTAAAGTCTCCTTTTCTAGGCACTCATGGTGGGCTACAGGTCGTCAGGGCAGATAGTCATTGAATTTTATTTAGTGATACAACTGCTTTAAGAGGCTCAAATTGAATCCAAGAAATTTACTTCAACACATTTTTTGTTGACCAAATACCCCAAGTAATTTACATTTGGAGTATTACATAATGAGAAGTACATTTGTTCTAAAAATTTATACAACACTTCCATCCCAACAAAATTGGATGGTTTGAAATGTTGATGGTGTCTGTATCTCACATAGTATTTGACATGAGGATTCAACAACAACCCCACTTGTTCACAATCAGGTCTCTACAATTATATATTTGGTACTAAGTTTATGAGAGTGAGGTATAAGAATGAAAAAATAATAATTAAATTGTCTCACTGAAATACCTACCCACAGTCCGATGGAAATCCAGAGATGGTTCTCTTCTCAACTAACTGATGAGCAGTTTACCCCACGTCCTGTAAGTCAAAAGGTACATCATCAAGCTTTCATGGGATAATGTTGCATTAATAACAATGTGCTGTCCTTTGAAGGGTCTAGTTCTCCACTAAGGTAGAAAAGTAGAAAACTCATCATATCATGCAAACCATGGAAAAAGGTATGTATTTTGAGAGGCCTGGAAGATGTTAATAGAAAGAGAAAGAAGTCTTAGCTGGCCATACACCTTAAGATCTCTCTGTCAGATAGCCTTTAGATCTACCAACAACTATGTAGTGCCGGGTCCTCTGCGATTGAACACAGGTAGACTTGATGGTTTAGAAAGTCCCTCATATTACATGGTTTTGGTAAAACAAAAGGAGATCTAAAGGAAATTTGACAGAGAAATCTTAAGGTGTGTGGGACCCTTAGTGTTGAGGTTTAAAGTACAGTTTATTTATAGCCAAACAAGAAACCAGTTTTACATGAGCCAAACTTTTGTTTTGAATACACTGGACACGGTTCAAGTTTTACTATTGCCACAGGAGGGGATTTTTCAATTTCCTGTTAACAGGGCAGGGCGTAAATATTTTTTTTTACATGTATTTAATACTATTGGCATTGTTAGGCAAATAAGGGCCGTGCTGAGTAAAAATGAAAGCTACATGCAGACTATATAACTAAGGGATTTGATTAGTTTGACTTCTTTTCCAATGTAAACAATAACATTTGTATAAAGGTGGATTTACACGTGTAGATTTTTTGTTCGTTCAACTACCTAGATTTTTTGATAGATTTTTTTGTCGAACATCGTTCGTCCATTTATCGAATGTAATTTCTTTTTGTTCGTCCATCCCGATATCGAATGAAAATACATTCGGAATTACTACAACCGATAAATATTTACCAACATGTTCGATGACCTTTAGAACGATTTTTTGTTCGAGGTCGAACAAAAATTATCCATCGAACCAAATTGCCATTCTAGATTTTTGTACAATCAATCAAAAAATCGTTCATTTTTCATCTATCGGACGAAAAAATCTAGACGTGTAAACCCACCTTAAGGTAGGTACATAACTAAGCGATGTAATACTTAGCACATTTCCCATTCTAACCCCATGAACAATCAAGGAAAATAAGACCTACAATTTCCAGTCTTTCCCTTCTGGTTGCATTTGTTGTGGTTTCGTTAGTGAAAACAGGTCATTCTCAGCCATTTGACCTAGCTTTAAAAGTGAAATTCAAGGGCCATGTTCACTTTTACAGAAATTTTTTTTAGTGGTTGTCTACACTAGCTTCAATGTTGCTGTGTGAAGAAAAAGCAAACATATTGGAACATTGAATTTCAATGAAAGTTTCCCAGTCTTTAGGCCCCCATACACCTAGCGAGCCATGGGCAATTTTTCAGCAGACCTATGTGCGTGCACGCTCACAGCCATTAGTCGGCGGCAAAATCGGCTGTGGATCGCAGGTGTCCACATGGGGCCTGTTGGGGCGTGTCCCCCAAAGCTCGGTCGACAAGAGAATGGACATGTCCGTAAATCTCTGGCTGATGCCATTAGTTTCAATGGGGACCGGCATCCCCATTCAAAATAACGGCCGACACACAAAGGGTGCCCGCCGATACTTTGAGCGTCCTCGTCTATCGGCACCGACTTGTCCGGTGTATGGGTGGCCTTAAATGAGGTTTCCATCTACATTACGTTGTGTCTACAAGACATAAATCAAGGATAATTCTCCAAATGGGACAGAGACTAATAAAAGAGCCAATGATTTTTGCTCCTCCCTATTCTATAGTAAATATTACAACTTATAATGAATCTGCTTGGGTGTCTTTATGGAAATGGAAGTTACAACAAACCTTTTTTTATTTAAAGTGGATGTGAAGAGATGAGAAGTATTAGTAGTGAACAATGGCAATTAGAAAATGATGACTGGTGATAATTAGGCTATTATAGCGATAGATATAGTCTGAGCAGCCAACAACATGCTGTGATTAATAACAGTACTGAACAGCAACAAGATAACATGCATGTCACTGGTAGCTGTGTTCCTGGAATTATTATAGAATATTGCAGAGCTGGATTTGTGCACTACACTCTTTACTGTTTAGCTGTTATCAGGGTGGGGAGAATGAAAAGACATTGAGAAAAGTAAAATATAATGGACAAAGATTTCCTTCTATCCACTTCATCTGGATTAGTTTATTTAAAAAAAATTTATCCCTGGGACAAAAAGTTAGGTTTGGCTATAATAAACACAGACAGAATACACATAGGGCCATAAATTATAAAAAGGGGACACATACCTTCTGTCCAGGACCTAACCCTGGAGCCCTCTACAGTATATATCGGGGGGTCACACTCTAGACCGCGAACAAATCTGGTCTGCATTGCAATAATATTTGGCCTGTAAGATAATTATTTACATTTTATTTAAGAAAATATTGCCCCAGATACGTCTTTTATTTGATTTATTAGACTTATTTATTAGACTTTATCAGAAAAGAGGTTTAAGCAAAACTTAAGTTTGGTTACATATAAAAATTTTATTGTTATATCTGATGACAGGGAAAATTTGAAGAATTTTTTTCAATACACATCAAGGTTGGCCTGTGACTAGATAAATAAAATCAAACTGAGCATTTCTGGCATTTCATGATGTCATTAATGAAAAATTTTGCCCAATTATAGGGGCTTCTTTAGGAGAATGTATAGTTCAAGTCATATTTCCCATATTTCTTTCTTTAAAGAGAGAGCAAAAGAAGGGAGGAGAAGGGAAGTATAACTCTCCACAATATGTAGAGAAATGGGGATGTTGGCAAGTTTCCATGTGAATTTGTTGTGCCCAAAAGTTTTGATTAAGTGTAAAACATGGTAGTTCATTACTGTGTGTTGCAATTTACAGAATAGGAGTGGTAGCCTATGCATTACTGTAGGTCATCTAAATGAATGGTCCCTGATGGTTGCCCTTGGAAAGAATGGAGCAATCACCCTCATGACAAATGGGTACAAGTATGGCTACTGTGTATTTGAGTTTTGCACCTCTATTATATATGCTCCCAAAGCTCCAAAACAGCACAGACACAAACTAAAGCCACAAAGGTAGCCCCCTTACTGCAGACTGATGTGTTTCCAGGTATAAGCCTATTTCGTAAGGGTCCTGCCAGTCCAGCCAATAAAAAGTGTTAATGTTGCAGAGACAGTACAGTGGACCCCCGAAAAAAAACAGCTTCCTGTACAAAAAAAGAGGAGAAAGATCTAAAACTGACACGCGACTTTTGTAAGTTAATGGCACAATACAATATTTTTTAAGCCAATGATTATACAGGAAAGAAGATATTGTAGCCTGGAAACCAGCAATAAATAAATTGCTAGCCATATAAAAATGTATGTTACCCGGACATATAATAGAAGATGTTTTGACTTTATTCTTCTATTTTTTATATCTTCTTTTAGAAGATTGAAGCTCAGAGAATGTTGCCATACGCAAGATATCCTTTAATGGGGTAAACCAATAAATCATTCTTCTGTGTTTTCTTTAGGCTCAGCATTCTAAAGCCGCTCTTAACAGGAAGGTAGAAGTGTTGAAAGGTTTAGACACTAAGCTATGTTTTCCAGTGTCATATGTCATCGCAAACGATGTAGAACAATGATGAATCAGATAAAAGTCTCTGTTTTTTTTTATTTGCTTATCCGCTCTAGCCTTTCCTGCTGCATACACATCACAGCTGTATAAAGGTTTTGAAGACCCTTCCAGCTTTCTAATCCTGACAGAGTTGTAATATTTTATAGAAGCAAATTGTACATTTCCATATAATGAGTTTTTATTTTGCTAAAGCCTAACAAAAATATAGCAATGTCCCATTGTACCAATAGTTTAGTTTTCTGAAAATTTAGAAGGTACCCAAGATAATACCACAAGCTGATGTTTTTCATAAATAATGTGTTACCAGGGGCTCATAACACATTAGATGTATCTGAACTAAATGATGTAGAAATAAGACTTTTTAATAATTTTAAAAAAATAGAAACCTCACTTGCTGCATAATTGAACTTGATATAAGACATCATGTCAGTAGGCTTAGAGAATAACATTGTCAGCAACTATAACTTCACAACAGTACAGAAAAGCTCAGTGGTTGTATCTACTATCCTGTTTACAAGAAAATAAGGCATCCCCGGAAAATAAGGCACCCTTACAGTTTTCCTCACGCTGAAATATAAGGCATGC
>CM070033.1:138900716-138910780 GCA_036250615.1 Ptychadena robeensis
TGCCTGCATCTTATGGTCCACATGAGAGATCACCCACGGCCTCTTGGCCTTGCCTCTCTGCCAGTGTCTTCTCTCTGGCAAGAATATTAGCCGTGGAGTTGGAGGAGCTGTCACATGGGAGATGCACCCACAGCCGGATTTCCCATCTGTAATGTATTGTTTATATCAGTAGAGCCCCATTGATATAACCATTGAAGAGCAAAGAGACAGATGAAAGAGCTGCCAGCCGGCATCCCTCCCATCTATCTCTGCCTGTGTGTGAAAGTTGCACTCACGCTGCAGTTTTCACACACACAGCCACAGAGGAGAGACATCTGCACACAGATTCCCCCTCTGCCCCTCGCTTCCCCGATGTGTAAGAAAAATGTGCTGCGATGTGCTACTAGTGACATTTTATTTTTTCCGGTTTTCTTGCTATAAAAACTGGATGTGTCTTATGGTCAGGTGCGTCTTATGGTCCTAAAAATATGGTATGTTCTGCCTTCTTTCTTGATTGATCGACATGCAGACGCACAACGATTGATCGAGCAAGAATCGAATGAGAAATCAACCTGTGTATGGGGACCTCTTCAGACAGAGGCAGAACATCAAAGATAAAGAATCGTTCACTGTCCACCTTGAACGATCGATCAAAATGTTGTCAAAATCGACAGGAGAATCGATCAGGAATCCGACCTGACGGGTTTTGTGTATTGATTGTTCGTCTTCAAAGTATGTTGACGATTGATCAAGGTGGGGTGTTCATTGTTCCATCGATCGACGTTTTTTCATTCACTGTGAACGAACGATGTTGATCGGGAAGAAATCAACCAGTGTTTGGGGACCTTTATATAGACAGACTGGAAATTTCCTTGTTGTGTCTGTTAATAATTTTTTAATATAATAATATTTGTTAACCTCATGTGAGCAATGCAGTGTCTGCAAGCTCCATCTCCAGCACTTACTTTACGAACAGGATTGTAAGCTTTATTTCTCAAGGTGGCATGGGTGAACTTCCACCTGGGTACACACCTATAGATATGGGCCCGATCGATGGCAGCTTTGAGCACCGTGCACACTGACGGCCATCTATCTGGCCCATATCATATGCGGCCATGCCTGTTTTCGAGCGGGACCAATTAATCCCACTCGAAAACAGGGATATCGGACAAGACCGTAAACCACGGTCGATTTCCATTGCTTTGGGGACAGCGGGTCTCCATGCAAAGCATCATCAGAGCTGGAGACACAGCAGTGCGGTGTCTCCTGCTCCTCCAAAATCGGGCAGCAGTGCGATGATGTCATCGCGCTGCTGCAGGGAACCTTGAATGGCTCCCTGCTTAAGTCCTTCATCTTGGCACATGTTGAATTGTACACAAAGCTGTGCATGTGTGGTTTGTGAGTACATAGAAAAGAAGCAAACTATACAGTTCGCATGTTCTACAATTTGAAATAAAGTAGTGATTTTTAGGTATTTTAAAGCGGTTGTAAACTGAAAAAAACAAACACATACATTACCTTAGACATATTCACCTGTCATCTCACTACATCAGGGAAAACTGCTAGGGAAAAAAATACTTACTTACCATACTCACTTGCAACCACAACAACCCCCCCCCCCCCCCCCCCCCCCCACACAACTCATCTGGAGACGAGCGTCACTCTCCACAGCCGGAGACCAGGGGGGGATTTGTTGTTGTTGTGAGTGGAGCAGCTGACAGGTCCCTGTCAGAAAGTCCTTCGGGAATGGGTGGGAGTGACATCATACAGCACCAGGGGCACTTGGGATAGATGTCCCATGCAGCAGTTTTGAGCATCAATGAATTTGAGAACCTTATGATTATCTGTGTACTCACATTAATTTGCATGTGACTGAATCTTTATAAAAAATATTCAGTGGCCACTTTATTAGGCCTACTTTGCTTCCTTATAGTTCTTCTTGGCATATATTCAACATATTCATCATGTGATAGAAATATTTATTTGGGATTTTGGTCCATTTACATATGACATCATGTGTAAGGTTTGTCAGCTGCACATCTATGATTCTAATCTCCCATTCTGCTAAATCGCAATGGTGTTCTATTGGATTAAGATCTAGTTACTTAAAAAACCATTTGAGTAAAAAGACTCATCACAAGAATCAAGTATCAGATTTAAAGCAGGCCTTCAATAAAAGTCTAATGATTAAAAAAAAATAAAGCAGGCCTAAACTCTCATAAGCAACATGTGTGCCTCACAAAGCAAAGGAATTACAATCTTGCTCTCGCTGTGTAAAGATGGAAATGTTTTCTATTAACCTACTTGCTAAAAAAAAGCATTTAGCTAGCCAAGACCCTAGAGTCATCGACTGCTGAAGCAGTGTTATTGAGAATGCTAGGGCGTATGGGAGAGCATGTCATTGGTGTTTTTGCTGTTTTTGTTCCTGTTTATGACATTGTTTGTTATTGTGTTGGAAGTATGCATCAAATGATGGTTGCACTGCATTCATAAAGGTATGGACGGGGTCATCAACAATACTCAGGTAGACTGGCATTTATATGATGCTTAGTTGGCGCTAAAAGGTTCTAAGTGTGCCAAGAAATCCCCACAAAATGAAACTACCACCTCCCACCTGAAATGTTGACACAAGACAGGGCGGCTTCATGACTTATAGTGATGTTGATGCCTAATGCTTACCCTACCATCTGAAAAGGCAGATCAAAGGCAAAGCTTTTCTAATCCTCTGTATTAAAATGTGAAAACCTCTTAATTTACAGCCTAAGTTTCTTGTTCATAGCTCAAAGGAGTGGCACCGTGTGGCATCTTGCTGCTGTTGGCCAGTTACTTTAAGGTTTCATGTTTTGGGCATTTAGAGCATATTTGTAGTATACAAAGTGGACACTTGAGTTACAACAGGAATGACTCAGTCAAATTCCAACTTACAACCAATGAAAAGTCTACATACCCTTTCAAGTAGAGAAAGGAAGGGAACTTTCTTTCTAAGCAATGCTTAGAGCAATCCTCTCTTCCTGAAAGCCAAAGATGTCAACCTGAATGGTGATACACATTGTTGTTTCTGGTAGGATAGGCACATTTTAACTTTTTTTGGTAAATTATTGGTGTTTCTGGTAAATTACATATTCTTTTTTTTTTTATGAAAAGGTAAAGTAAAGGTTGATATGGCTAGTTCAGAACACATTATGTGTTTCTTCATTACTTCTTATGGGAGAAATAGTCTTGAGAAAATCTTGACTAACAACTAACCTGGTATATGGAGTGAGTCACAATAGCTCACCTAGAGTCAACATTATGTGGTTTCTTAACAATGTTAAAGCCCCCATACCCGTTTCAATTTCCCTACAATCAATGTCAGTTTTGATCATAATTTATAATCGCCGTTGGTTTGAGCATACAAAGTACAATTGAACTACCTCCCACATGGAGAAACCAATATTTGATAGATGTTGATTCAAACGATCAAAAGAATAAATGAAGGAAATCGATCATAAAACACACCAAAATGTCTGCCAGTGGATGTATAAGTATGCTTATTATTTAAATTCGAACCAAAAATCGGTCAGGCACAACAAAATATTTTATATACATTGAATCAATTTTGACCAAATTAGGTCGATCGAACCATGTGGACAGACATGGATTTTTCATCGATCGACTTAAAAATCGATCGGTTTAGGTCGATCAAACAGGAAAATCGAGACATGTATGGGGAGCCTTAAAGCCTATATGGATCCCCAGGGTCTAACAAATCCCTCCTCTCATCCCCCAGATATTTGAATAATTGCATTGATCTCCTGGGGAAGCAACGAGGCTTCCAATGTTCAAACGTGGAGATATTACATGGATTGGAATCAGTTGGATCTTGGAAATTATTAAATATTACAAATTTTTATACTTTGTTTACTGTTGTTTGATGACATTTAAATTGCTGCATTGAAAATCCCTAGACCTACCCCTTCACAACTGTGAAGCAGTAGGGACGTATAATTGTTCTTTGGTTTTATTGATTTTGTTGGGATTATGGCACCATAGATGGTATGGTCAGACAATTTCTGTGCAATTTGTAATTCAAAGGTCCACCATTTTTGTGTATTTATGCGACTGATGCCTTTCTATTAAATCAGTCTTGTCAATCTCTTCTGAATGCTGTCATCAACAAGGCATTACTCAGGTATTCCCTATAAGTCCTGGGGATAGTTGTGCGTGAAAAGAGCAGTAGATGAGCAGTCTCTGAAATACTCAGATTCATCTGTCTGGCAGCAACAACATTTAAATCACGTTCTTGCCAAAACTCTTTTTATTGTCATATAATTGGTTAATATTGGTAATATTTGTGTTGATAAGCAGCAGAACCAATAAATTGTCTGGTAAACATTTGGGTATTGGTCTTAGGGTATGTTCCCACATCAGCAATCATCCCCGGCATGGACGCGATTTTAATTGTAAAGAACATATGTAAGCCATTCAGCATGTTTGAAAGCAGACCTGTCAAGCCTCCCGTTTTGGCCGGGAAAGTCATGTTTTTATGTGGCTTTCCTGGCCAAATCCCGATTTCTCTCCCTGCTAATGTCCTACCTCGCACATTATCAGCACAAGTGGGTGGGACATTAGCACGGAGAGTAATGCCCTCTCCCTGCTAGATCAGCCAAAAGGCCGGCGGATGACGGAAGTGACGTCAGTGATGCCACTTTCGGTACGTGGAAGAACCAAGATCCATATACCGGAAGTGACGTCACTGACGTCACTTCCTGTACGCCCCCCTGGATTTAGGATGCCCAAACTTGACAGGTATGGTTTGAGAGGAATTCTTCTTCATTTTTTGTTGTTTGATGTCTTTATCCAGTGATTATTCTTGTATATCAGATAAGTTGTCCATAGCAATCATCATATGCTGAGAATTAAAATGTTGGCTTTAGTAGCTGAGGCGAGTAGTCAGTCAGCAGAGAAACCATCACACCCTAAGGAAAACAAGACAAAACAATATTTCAGAGGAGAAAAAAGTCAAGTCATGCCTCATTAAAGATGAAGTCAAGCCGTTGGATGACATCATCACACAGGTACATAAGTATCTAACAATGAACAACTTTAACTAAAGCTCTATTACATTGACAATAAAAATAAACAAAACAAAGGCTAATACTTTTTAATGAATTTTAGTGCAAAACAAACAGTGGGAAAGCTTAAACTGCATACAGAATAAGTCAACACTATACACTAAAGAGCACTTTTGGTGTGCGACACATATTTGTGAACCTATAACACCCAGTGCAAAAATGAGTAAAGAAAAGTGTAACACACAAAAAAAAACATGGGTGTCTTCATATGCCCCACCTTGAAAAACGCTAAGGGCTAGTTACCTTGACCCCCAGAGGGAAGGGAAGCCTCCTGACCCAAAATTCTGTTCCCTAGGTGACTATGACCAGAGTTCAGTCACCCAATTAATAGGGATTACCAGGGCAGGGCCAATAAACAAGGACATATCCTGTTTAATGGTGGTGGTCCTAACCTAGGAGTGTTACTAGTCCACAGTTCTGTGATAAAAAAAAAAAAAAACATGCCCAGTAAATACATTCAAGGTAATATCAATCTTTTTCCTGCCACAGTTTCTGCAGTACCTAATACAAATCCTTTTTGGTTTTTCAAGTGAAGAGCTTCAAATGCATTAGACTGATGGTTTTAGCATGCAAAATTTATGACTAGACAACAGTGTGATCCAGAACCAATGGGTCCCTTTGGGGCCAACTAGCTAGTCCCAGATGTATCTACTAGTTACAAATCATGTACCTTGTGTAGTACAGTACCATTATAAAACCACACAACACCACACTTTGCAAGTAACTTGAGGAATATACTGTATTAAGGGATAAAGTAAATAATAAATTTGAGATTAAAAAAAGGACTGTTAAAGCAAAACTCCATCCTTCACCAAGTCCTGCCTTCACCAAGTCCTGTCCAGGAGCGGGGGGCCCGTAGGAATATCAGATAGCCAAGACGGAGGGCGTATTGTCTGAGATAAAATGTATGGTATACGGATCAAAGGATGACAGGGGCATGTTGTAGTGACACTGTGTGTGATAAGGAGGAATCAGAACCCATTTGGTGAAGTGATCTGAAGGAGCCTAAGGGGCTCATTAGGTGATTTTATCGTGACATGTGCATTATGGGGGTGATAAAAACCACGCGAAAAATCAATAGTGTAGACAGCAACAATGAAAATAGTTAGTGTGAAAGTGTGGGGAGCAAAAGGAGGGGTGCAGGGAGAAAAAGAAGGGGGAAGAGGAAAGAGGGGGGGGGGAAGAGGGATAGTCTGGTAGGGGAAAAAAGAAGGTGGGGGCAGCAGGTAGGGGGGGGGGAGGAAAGGGGGTGATGGTGAGAGGGGAAGGGATAGTAAGGGGTGATAGGAGAGGGGGATTCTAAGATTCTAAGCTTGAGGGTAGTCATTGGGTGTGCAAAGATTCGTACCAGACCCTGAGAAGGATATTAGAGACCCAGTTAGGGTAACCAGTTTAATTTGGGTGAACCAAATATATATATTGCATAATGCAGGTATAGCATAGGTAGCACTTACGTTTGGTAAGGGGGGGTCCCGTCCTAGCAGGGATTTCGGCTGAGCTGGATGCTTGGCTGCACTGAATGAGGCCTTCCTTATAGGCCCCCCTGCCGCCGCCGATCACAAAGGTTGCTGGCACCAGTGGTCCTCTAGAGCACTACTGACCTAATGTGAAGAGCACTACGTGGAGACAGGGACTTAATATCTCCACAGGCCTGAACATCACAAAGGTTGCTGTCACCTGTGGTCCTCTACCAAAAGAGTAAGTAAGACATTTATCTAGCCTCTTGTATTTGTGCTCTTTAATTCCACAGTGCATTTGTGAAGACAGTGATTGATATTGAACAAGAAGACTAATTCCTTCAAAAAATATGAAGTAAGGTAAAAGAGATCAGGGTCCTTCAAACAAAATGTATCAAACCATGCCTTTATGGACCCGTATTTGTGCACAACACAAACACTTTTCAGAATGTACAAAATATAAATGTCTAAAATGTGTTTGTACTGTATGCTGTATTAATAACAATATGGATGTCTACTGGCAACTGGCTGTTTAGTGTTTTTTTGGGGATAGCAATTACTTTTGGCAAATTCTCTGAAATGGCTTTTCTCAATATTTACAAGACATAAGGAATTACAATTAACTGTGCCAAAATTGCATTTGTAGTTTGATTGGGAACTTTTTATTCTTACAATTTTCTTTCAGATAATTCCAAAGTTGTATTCCTTTCCTGGGGTGAGTGGAAGATAGATAATATTGCTGCTTTTTGCTGATATGTTTTATTGCCTTTGTTTGCTAAATGGGTTTTATGTTAGCAGACCATAAATTCTCATTAAACCTTACAGAAAAAAAGACAGTTATTATTTTATTCTATGTGATATGCAAATATGGTACCTATTTTATCAAAATCTCTCCTTCCCAAAGCCTGAAAACTACTGTAGAAAAATATCAGTATTAGACTTATATACATAGACATTGGGCTCGTTCATATTGTGCTGTTGCCTTTATCATGATGAAGGTCATCATTCATTCTAAATGGCACCCCAGCCCACTTTAAGTTAGTAGCTGGCACAGCAGTGTACATGTAATAAGCATATTAAGGTGCTGAAAAAGCTCCTACGTTGTTCTGGTCTGAATGGACATTGGGAACATAGCTGTCAAGTTTCATAACAAAAAAAAAAAAAAAAATCGGGGGAAGTACAGGAAGTGACATCATTTCCGGTTTACAGATCTAGGTTCTTCCGCGTTCCAAGTACCAGAAGTGATGTCACTTCCGGCACCAGGCAGACTTCTGGGCTGATTTAGCAGAGAGAGGGAGTTACTCTCCCTGCTAATGTCCCACCCTGCTTGTGCTTATAATATGTGGGGTGGGACATTAGCAGGGAGAATAACGCCCTATCCCTGCTAAATCAGCGCGATTTCAAGAATCCGGGAAAAATCTGGCATTTCTTGAATATGCCATAAAAACGTGACTTTCCCGGCCAAAACGGGAGCGTTGACAGGTCTGATTGGGAAGTCTTAATAAATTGTGCCACTGGGTGATGGACATGGAAGAAAGCACACAATTCACAATGTATTTCAAATGCATAGCTTTTTTCTGCAGTTGTATTCTTTTGAAATTAATGTCCAATCCAAGGAACTGCATAGAAATCCATGATGTGTTTCAAAGCATAGTTATTAATATATAATGCGATGCGAAGAGGAACAATTTGTAACTGCTAATTTTGTAAAGGATTTCCTGGTCAAGCTGTATAGAAACATTCAACCTGAAATAAGAGAGGGAAGTAGCTCTAATGAGAAACACCAGCTAAACATATTTTATGAGTAGAGATGTAAGGGGGTCAGCCAGTCTGCTAGAGGTAGCTCTAGGCTTAAGGAGAGGGATTTTAGAGGAGGAAGTGATGCCTCTTGTTGGAGAGACAGAGAGAATGGAGACAGGCACAGGTGAGCAGAAAGAGAGAGAGCTCCCAGCCTGTAGAGGAAAGAGTTGGAACGTGCAGGTGGCTCCAGGGCAGAACAGCCTGCAGAGTGTTAAAAACTCTGTTCTGGGTGAGAAACAACTTGCTGTCTGAATTGCAGCTGCCAGCTGATATCACGGAGTAGACCGGCCCCTGATTGAGGTGTGCAGAGCTGGATCGCAACCCCGGAAGTGCCCAGTTGGGACCGGGAATCCTTTGCACCAGAGACTGTTAAGTGGCAAGGTTGATTTGTTTACTACGGACCTAATGAAGTTGCCAGTTTGCTGCTGTTCACTGCTATTTCAATAAAATGTTAACTGTTCAATCAACACTGACGTTTGAGTCCTAGTTCACTAGTGACTTTCTGAGTTGATTGCAAAGCCTGTACATGTTATCATCGCCAAAACTTCTGGAAATGTAGTGAAGGGATATAGGAATATTGGCAAAAAAGTATTGCTCTAGCATACATAGTTTTGGCAAAAAAAGTAGCAATTCGAAGACTAAATTTCCACTTGAAAAATTCCCTTTAGTAAAAACTGTTTGTGTTTGAGCAATATGTTCTCATTTGTAGTATACATTCATTAGGGGTCCCTGAAGGGTTTCATCAGTCTCAGCTCTCAGGTGGAATATTTGCACATCTGTCTCCTATTCAATCAGGGGCTTGGCTCAAGGTGAAGGCCACAGCGAAGATTGCAGTATCCTACCTGAACTGCAGACTGGTAATCCTTCTGAGACCCTCACATATTTCCTTTAAATTATTTTGTGGTGACACCATTACATTCATTAACCAATTAAAGTGGAACATGTCCATATGCAAATTAAAATGCAACTATTTAACTATTCACAAATATGCATCATACCATAATGGTCCACTTTCTGTTTTCTGCTTCTTGGAAAACCAACGAGTGAGGGCAGTAAAAAACCTCATCATCAACTTCTTCAGGTTTCCTTGGCAAACAGTGAAGAAAGATCCAGTTGGGGGCAGCTAGCTTTGTAGTCTGATGAAAGAAAGCAAGGGAGAAAAACAGATAACATCACGGAAACTCCACTTGTTAGCTTTTCCCAATTAGCACTTCATTGCCTTCTCTAAGTTAATTTAGCTAGCAAGAGATAACGCAGTAGGGAGCACACTGAAATTTTTTATAAATATGTAAAAATGCATATAAATCTCAGAGATGAGCAATTTCATAGGGGGGGGGGGGGGGGGGGGGGGGGGGGGGGGGGGGCTAGATTATCTAGACTGAATTCTAATCTTATAAAAAAAATTCTCTTCTATATACCCAGATTACATTTTTCTACCACCATGGCAAATTTCAACAATTGAAAAAGCAAGAAAAAAGCCTTAGAAGATGATTATATATTTCATGCTGTCTTTATGGCTTTCTCAACAGGTGATGTGATCTTCCCTGGAGTCATGTCCATTGATATGCATTACTGGAACAGCTGGCAACATACTTGCACTTATGGTGAACAACACCCTGACTAGTGATGGCGCGAACACGGAGTTTGATGTTCACGAACGGCGGACGCGAACATTCGCAAAAGTTCGCGAACCGCCATAGACTTCAATGGGCAG
>CM070033.1:138930233-138945873 GCA_036250615.1 Ptychadena robeensis
CTTCCTCCAGACTGACAGGGGAAAGTGAGGTGAGGGAAGAGTTACAGGAGGATGGAATTGTGTAAGCTGTGGCCAAAAATATATTCACTTTTTTCTCAAAATATTGTGTTGTGCCCCCTTCTGAAAAAGTTTACAGTAATTTAAATGTCAGGTATATAATTTGAGCAACTGGAACAAGTCAATGCTCCCCCAGTCATGTCCCAGCCTTTCTGATACACCATCAAAAAGAAGAAGGGAACTTAGAAAAACACTCATAAATAGTAGCAATTGTAGAGTCCTAAGTTGACTAAGACCATTGTTGGACAAGAGTGGGAAGAGCCCATGGTATAGTTTAATGTATTTCTGTTTTTGTTTAGGACCAATACTTTGGTGGTCTTTTCCAACTGAGGGTCTTTCCCTTATTTATTTTGACAATATGTATCAAAGGCATGAGACCTTGGAAACATGTTATTCAACACAGGAAAGAACTTGAAAACACCTATCTGTGGACTTCATTCAAAGAACCGTCAAGGCTACACCCCAGTATCAAGTCCACTGTTTAACCATACCTAGTTAATATAGTTGAGAACATTCCATGCAACATTTAAAAAATGACTTGCTATGGATATACAATAAGAGAAACCAGCATTACTCTGCAGTGACTTCAGCAACTAATTAAAAATAGTATTGACCTAATGTCCCCCCTCCCCATATTATTTTAATAAGAACCTCCTTAGATATGGGTACAGAAAAGTTCATGAAGGTGTAATATAAAAAAAATTCAGTATGTCATCACCTTTTTGTGTATCAAAGTAAATAGAATGGTCGAATTACATAGCTTTTTTTGTTAATGAAGTTTTAGTGCCCTTTCACACTATCCATGGAATGATGTTTACCAGCAATGGCCTCATCAATGTTAATTCTGTAGCATACAAATGTGTGCTGCAGGGTGTAATGAGCTGACACACTAGATTGCACATTAACACAAGTGTGAAAGGTAAAACAGGTGTCCTATGGGCAGCCACCAATTCAACTTGGGTAGTGTGAAAGGGCCCTCAATCCATGGTGAATGTGGCACACTGGCTTTTTTTCAGAGTTGCCTGTCTGGAAGCAGAGCAGCCAGAGAAGATCACAAAAAGAACGTCAGTAATTTTTCCATATAGTTTTGAGATGATAAAAAGACAGAGAACAAGAAAATATATTTTAGCAAATGGCTGCAATGTGAAATTAAGAAGAAACAACAAAGTGGTAGTTTAAGTCCGGGGTTCCACCTTTCCATCCATTGGCATGCATTTTACATGTAACCAAACCCCTTAGGAACTGTTCCAAAAATATGAATTTTGTGGTCCATTCTTATCCTACATTGCCAAAACACTTGCCAAAAAAAGAAAGGTGTGAACCAAGCCTAAGAAATCTACTGTCATGAAAGACATAATAAAACATTTTTTTCAAAGCACAAATGTTAAGAGAGACGTATGTCCCTTGGAGGTTTTCCCTAAGACAGGGGTGAGCAAACTTTTTGACTTGTGGGCCACATTGGCTTCTTAAATTTGATAAAGGGGCCAGACCAAGAGCCTTTAACGGTCGACCCCATGTAGGTGTGCCAATTTCATGCATCCCCAGCATCACTAATGATGGCGGTGATGTGTAATAGGCAGCGTGTGACAGGGAGGTTGTAATCTTTTTAAGTTTCCTTAACTTTATAAAAATGCTCATTCATTACAATGAGCGGAGATCATTTCTGGAGATTGCCTGTTGAGGATGCGCTTACATTGTCATCACATGATCATGCCACTGCATTGCCCCAAGGCAATGTTTGCGCACACCTATTTAATTTTGTGCACTCATTGCATAGAACAAGCAGAGGGAAGCATCTTTTCAACAAGGTGACAAAGGGCCAGAAAAAACTTAACAGGTAGGAACCGGCCCTCAGGCCTTTGTGTGCCCACCCCTGGTCTACAATGTAAGACCACTGCAACAGAGCACCTGGATTGTCCAAGCTGGACCAAAAAATAGGCAAATTTTACATGATGTTTTCATATATGTTGCATGAAGTTTATGTTTCCCAGACTACTCTATCTCAGTTTATGCCTATAAACTTGTGCAGGCACTCGGGGGTCATTTAGATAACCCTGTGTCAGATCTATCAAGCAAAAGCATGCCACGTTTACAGGGCGAATGCAGTAATTGTCCCTAACCTGGATTTTTGTTGGTTTTTATTTGATGTAGAAACACCACATCAATGTCAATATCACAGATGAGGCAGAGACAGTGAAGATAATTAATATGAATTAAAAATATTTTAATTTAAAACCTCTCTGGCTGACTTCTGCTTCCTGCCTTTCAACTGAGCATGAAGGCCAATGATGAAAAAGAATGCTTAAATTTAAATGTGATTTAAATTTTTTTATCTTACTCACTTTATCTAACTAAAATATTACATAAAAATGTATTTTAGATTGGTCAATATGAAACAGTACACGTTAAAATGCATTTTTATATCCACTCAGCAGATGGCGCTCTAATCGCCTTTACTCGTATTCTTCTATTTCATGGTTAAATTATGCTACAAGTAGACAGTTGTTAACACAACTTATAAGTGACTAATTGCTAATCATTAAACTAAGCAGAAGGTTGTAATCAAACAAAAGGCTATGTAAAGAAAGCTTGTTGAGAATACTTTGCCATTTGTCATGTAATAAAAGCTTATTTGCCCATTAATCTTCTTACTTTGTGCCTATAAATTCCACATTCTATCTCATAAATATCACATTTACTTTGACTGTTAAGTCACTAATGGACACTTTTCAGTGTGTGATTGTCTTCTGTACAGTATGTATGTCACAGGCTATGACCACTTCTGAGTGAGATGAGAAACATTGAGCACTACATTGAGCACTATCAATTAGAAAACACATTAACTGACACTGAACATGGCCAAGGAATGGAAATAACATGGGCTCAGAGGGAGATAATGTAGTGGTGAGTGGTTTATAGATGGGGGCCCTTTAAATGGGTGGACCAAGATGCCTCGGGCAGGGAGAGGATAAAAGGAGGAGTCCCACCCTAGGAGCGGTGCTCAATCAGGAAGGACAGGAAGGAGACAGAACTGTTCAAAACATTGCTCTGGCCGAAGCCTATCCTTCCCCGCAGCTTTATATAGCATAATAGCACATGCATCTCTCCTACGCCGCTGCCCTGGTGCCCCTCTGCAGTTTCTGCTGGGTACCTGCACTGCAGTTCCGGTTGGGTTGACCGTGCGCCCCTATCACTGGGCCGTGCCAAGACCACTGTGGAGCCACTGCTGGTGTGCCCACTACTACGGCCCACCATACACATACCCCACTGCCATCAACTGCGCCTACTGGCCATACGTGGTGTGAGGATCTTGATCTTGTTATCCATACTACCCCCCTTCTTGGAGTGGGGATATTTCGGTTGGACTAATTGTTTGGGACTGACTGCTGAGGACTATAACAAGTTCAACTGCCTGTTAACCAGTTTGGTTATAGCGAAACCCTTGATGGGCCTCGGGGTTAAATAAAGTTTCAGTTTGAGTATTAACAGCCACCTCTTGTCATCTGGTTAATCCCTGAACCTTACAATATCAAAGTAGGAAATCTACAATTAGTATCAAATCATCAGGCAAAGCAAATATATTTCCTTATGTATGTATGGTATTGCCACACAACAGCTTAACACTCACTGTTATTAAAGGACACCATACACCTTCAGGTCACTATATACAACTATGTAGTGCCGGGTCCTCCTTGATGGAATACATAGTGATTGGAAGGATTATAAAGCTCCTCCTTGGTAGAAGAGAAGTTGATACAGAAATGGTATGGAAACACTGTAAGGTGTATGGGGGTCTTTACCGGGTATTACATATGAGCACACTTTATTTTTTCTATCTATAATAAACATTTCCATATATATCTTATAGAATGTATACAATCATACCATTTTCATATGTTTTATTGCAGGATTTTCACATCTTATTCACACATTTTCTAATGGAATGCCATTTGTGCAAAGCGTTATAATTATGTGAATCTTGTGAGAAATCATAGACCACCAAGAACTCTGTGATCGCTAAGCAAAAAAATGTAGGTTATCTTGAATGAAAATGAAAACCAGGAAACATAAAATACATTCAACCAAATAATATACTGGAAGCAGGTGGTGTATGTTACTGTTGCCATGAGTCTGAGATGACAACTGCACTTTGATTATTGACATTTCGTAAAGTTCTATTGACTTACCTGACGCGTGACAAGAATCATGAGAAAGGTGATTTTTTCTTTAAACACAAATGACTGATAATGACCAATATACACATCATTCAAATCTAATTCTAAATACATTTTCTTTCTGAAATTAACTAAAAATTTTGGAGAGCTTTAAGGTGTACAAAATCCAATGCTTTAGATATATACTTTATACCCAAATCAGAAATTACAGCAGACAGTACAAAGTCTATTTATTATAGGTAAAAGAAGTTGTCATTCATGCTCAGATACCTGCAAACACAGAGGTAAATACACACTGTTAAACACTTTGTATATCCATCACTGTACTGACTTACCTGCATAGTACAGATGACAGCATAATTTATACACAAAGATGAACAATGTTGGTCATCTAAGTAGAAATTTGCATTGAAAGTGCACCTGAAGTATACCTCAGTATTAAGGCAAACTTTATTTATCTTATGTAAAACAAACCAAATGTTTACGTTAACCCATTTCCCAATAAAACACACACCTCTCTTTCACACCCCTAATATTCTGTTCAGTTACTGTGATTGAATAAAATGGCAGGTATGGAGGTGTACGTTGCTCTGTGTAAATTAGAATATCAAATGGCTTAGTCTAGTCAAGTTTTCTTAAAACAGAAGGTATTGACATGTCCCAATCCATCACAAATCCCAAAAGTTAAGGGTAAAATCCTCACTTCAGGACAGTGGGCGGAGCCATGCAATTCATTCCTTTACGCCCCATCAGCCAAATGCACATCCAGAACTGCTGGTGTACAGTGCAAATATAGCCTAAGGATTTTTTAGGGCCCTTGTGTTTTTAAAGGCATGCATTTCTGCAATGTGTGTTTTTCACATTACATCTGCATTTTGCATTTGTGCTTTTGAACAAATCAATGAAAATGCATGAAAAATGAATAAATAATGCATACAGCAGGGCGTTTTGAAAAACACATGTGAAAACGCTGCTTTTTTAAAAAAGCAACGCATGCACACTCACAGTGGTAACATTGGTTGTCTATGTAAAAAAGCTTGCAGTAAATAAATGCATGCGTGTTTGTGTGTTTTTAAAACGCAACGCATATAGCGTAAAAGGGCCCTTGAAGGTTGTCCCCACTTTCGTAGTGATCGCTAGTGATTTTCATAGCAAGCGATTAGGTGCGTTTTCGTCCGTGATTTTTGGCTGCGATTATGATCGCATCATAGGGAATAAATGGGGATGCTTTAAAAACTCTCATCTCAATGGGTTCAATCAGGACTGAAAAAGTGGAAACAAGCCCTTATGGAACAGAGCCATTTATTCCAAACTGCGTAATTCTGAATTTCGATAGGTCAGAATTTAATTTTTTTGCTGAAAATTAAAAGTATCCTAAGTGACCTAAGTCAAGATTTTCAATTTAAAAACAAATCATTTTTATATAAAATTGTAAAAAAAAAAAAAAAAAAAAATGAATTTAACATGATTCCTGCCCTGACACTCTATGGAATGAGTATAAAGGTCTCCAGGATCTATTGCTAACCTAAAGACGGCCCATAGAGTCCCGATCTATGGGCATTTTAGCAGACTCTTCACAGCGTGGTGGTGACGTTACCACGCACACAGAACGGAGAGGAATCCATGTGTTCCACTAACACACGCGATTCCTGTCAGACTGTAGCCAATTAATCGGAGGGGAGGAGACTTCCCTCCGAGTGTTAACAGCCTGCAGCACAGTCGGGCCAGGAAAAAAACCAGCAGGACAAGATCCGTGTGCGATCCGACCTGCCGGCTTTTTTCTACAGAATAGGTGGGGCTACCTTATAGTTGCGGCAGACCAACCTTCATGTGCTCGGAGGGAGTGAGCACGCAGGTTGGTATGCTACAACTATGGCGGAGAATCGGGCTGGTCTATGGGGGGCTTAAAGATTTAACAAATGTTAGAAAAAACCCAACCACTATTTTAAAAAAGATACACTAAAAATAGCCCCTAAACATTTTATATGTCATAATTTATTTATATTTATTGTTAATATTTATTACATATACAAGTTTACATAAAAAAGGCATTTTACAAAGAGTTTGTTTTTTAATAGTGGATGTGTTTTTTTTCCAACATTTGGTAAGCAGCTTTAGTGGCCTTCAGACATAGCCAGCTAAATTTCTCAGTCCAATCAAGTGTTGACCAAAAGGGATGGAAATCAAAAACAAAAATGGATTGAGCAGTTATGGGATATTGGACTTACCTGTGTGGTAAAATTGCCAGTATCATTCATACACATAGCAAATGTGCATTTACAGAGGATCTGAAGTATACCTCAGAATTAGGGCAAACTTTTTTTATCTTATGTAAGACAGATCCCATGTTTACTTTCACCCATTTCCAAGTAGAACACACACCTCTCTTTCACACCCCTAATGTTCCTTTCAAATACTGTGATTGAAGAAAATGCCAGGTATGGAGGTGTTTGTGATAGCCAATCACTGAACACCAGCATTGTCCAGCCCTGTGTAAATTAGAATATCAAAATTCTTAGTTCAGTCAAGCCTTCTTAAAACAGAATGTATTTACTCTCTCCAATTTATCACAAATCCCAAAAGCACATATGATTTTATTGTTTTGAAACTATTGAATCAAATGAATCGAATTGAATGAAAAATCGAGCTGTGTATGCCCAGCTTAACACTAGCTTGATATTGTCATAGATTTGAGAACATGCATGCTCACGGCGCCCTATTTTGCTCAAATCAATTCCAAGATTTGAGCCATCCAGGCATCCTTGGTTTCCAACATGTTGGAAAACCTTTGTCGATTTCCATTACTTTGGATGGAGACCTTGGGTAGAAATGCTGCAGCTCGATATCCGTGCATCTTGTCTGCAGTGCTATGACGTCATCACACCGTCGGCGGGCTGGCACGGTATCGAGGAAAGTCGAGCCGTGTGTGCCCAGCTTTACTGTAGGTTTTGATCAAGGATAGATATTATTTCCACTTGTACAATTGTGTCTCTGGGATAAACAGCAAACATTTTGCACCTTATTTAAAAACTGTAAAAATTAATAAATCTTGAACAAGACATTTTTTTTACAGACCAAAGACTACAACACATTGGAAAGTTTCTACCATTTCAGTCATGGATATGCATAGTGCATTTAACATTTTGAAACGCTGGCTAGCCTTAAAGGTCAGTCTGGAATACACTTGTGTCACCTGCATTGCTCACTTTCTTTATTTCCATGAAATGACCTTAACATCAAGGGTAAGTCAACAGATAGGGGCTGAAAATGTCAGATTACGAAATCCACCAAAATGGAGCAAAGGAAAATAATTTATTTTAAAAGCAGCTCATGTAATTGTCTCCGCACAATGCAAATACTTTTAATTTTACCATTGTGTTGATTTTAATCTGATAAAAAAAATAATGTAAATATTTAAGTTTTAACGTCCACTATATTGTATTATACTGTCAGCAGCCCGAAAAGCGTACATATGAATGCTGCCTTGATGGGCAATCTTTTAATGTGAAATGTCACAAATGTATTTTTAAGAAAAGAAAAATATATCCTCTTACAGGAAGTAAACAGGAAGTAAAGAATTTTTTTTTAATAAGGCCCTGTTTATCAAAAAATACATGTTTCAGATAATCCTTGGCCTAGTTCTTATGATCACTGAAGCAGGGAACACACGTATAGATATGCGCGCTCAAGGCCATCTATCTGGCACATATCTAATGTAGCCATCCCTGTTTTTGGACAGGGATATCAGACATGACCATAAACCACGCTGTGTCTCTAGTTCCTCTAATATCGGGCAGCAGCGCGATGACGTCATCACACTGCCGCAGGGAACCTTGAACGGCTCCTATATCGAGCCGTGTGTTCCTGGCTTAAGACCTGATTTGACCCAAATACATAGGCAATAATGTTGTTTTATCTGAATGTGTTATAAATAAAAGTTCAGGTAGATTCCAAAAGTCCCAGTATTGTAAATGTATATTGAGCCTACACATAGAGAGCGTACTGAGTTTCACAAACTGCTGAGAGATTGGCAGGTTGCTCAGTAACTGCTATTCAGCCCATCTGGCTAGTCAAATACTGTCAGTGGCAAAAAAGAAGTGATGAGGTGGCACAGCAGCAAACAAGCTACTGCAAAAATAAGTAGGCTGCTGCCATTGTTTAATTTGCATACTTTGTCCAGGACAGTGACACAAAAAGTTTTTAAAACAAGCAGCATCAGCCAGGCATCTAGCATTTTTGGAAGCCAAGCTATAGAGTGACAAGGTACATCTATAAGCAAGGTCAGAATACTTTAACTTACCTGAAATGACGAACAATGCACTTGTTACCAGATCTCCAAGAGGCACTAAGTATAGTCCTCATGTGATATAGCATCTTGAGCTTTTTTTCAGATTTTTACACCTATTTAATTAATAAATAAGTTGTTTTATATAGATGTTTTGCAGACCTCTCCAGAATGATCTTCCTAGCTCTTCATGTGTGTAGAAATGATTACAGTGATTTCCCAATTGATCAAAGGGCCAGCTCTGTGCTGGTCAAGGGAGAAAGAACTCTGTGAACAGACAGTTGTGTAATATTTACCTAATAAGAGAAAAAACAGAAGAGAAAGTCATTCAGCCTAATATTTTTTTCTTTTAAAATTAGAGGAACTGATCTAGCTTGCTTTTCTCCTCCTGCGCATGCCAATTTTTACACCTGTCATGGCAACATGGATGGTTGCTCAGGGTGGCATCTGAGCAGATGCCTCCTACCAGCACGCCTGCCTATTAATCGCGTGGCCACCCGGGGGAGAGAGAAGATGGTCTGTAGGAGGTCTGCCACTCACCAGCAACCCCCTCCAGGAGAGATCTTAATCAGTTTCCAAAGATCTTTTCCGAGGGGGCAGGTTGTTCAGCGGGGGAGGGGCTGGCCGAAGGTGCCAATCAGTGGGATTTGGCCCCTACATCAGACCTAAGGGACTGCAGAGATAATCATTACCATGTGTGTGTGACTTCTCTACTGGATTAGACACAATACTGTATTTGCTTTACGAATCAGAACCTGTCCTACTTGCTTATAGCCACAGCCAACCTTCGTTTTGACTCTGGTCTACAGAGATAGGAAAAATCTGTATTTTCACCTATCTAGAAGTTAAGTTTTTCTCTTGCATTCTACCAGTGTGTATGGACATTCACTTATAGTGATGGCCGAACTGTCCGCAAGAACCGAGAACCAGAAGTGACGGCAGTGACGTCACATCCGGCAATCAAAAACCAGGAACTATGCATTCCAGATACCGGATCACTGACATCACTTCCGGGTTTCTCTATTCAAATTCCCCGCCGAGAGTATCTGCCCGCGAACAGACTTGGCCGTCGCGACTTTTTAAAAGTTCGATCGCCCATGCGCGGACCAGCTCTGGACTGTGGAGACAGCCCTGTCAAAGCCCATTGCATCAATGAGTGGATTGTGCACTAAAGCACTGCAAATGTTTTTGGGTGAGAAACAAGTCAGGTGAATCCAGATTATCCCATGGTCGACTGTACAAATATAGGTTATCATAGCAGTAGCTGAACAATTACAAATTTTTTCATAACAAAAAAACTTTTTTCTATAATTTGTACATAAACAGCTACTGTATGTTGTATTAACAATGCTTGGCATGCATTTCTATTGGCATTTCTATTGGAGATCATACTATGCATTTTAGCTACTTCTAAAACTCACCACTCATTCCCTGAAGACACTGCTTAAGTGATATGCCATTCCTCTTCTCCACATAAATAATGTATATAGGTTATTTTGGAGATAACATTATCTCTACTTGAACTTACATGGCTGTAAATAGTACCTGCTCTGTGCTCTTTAGATACTATCTCATTCCAAACTATCAGCAGGAAACAACTGTGATACATACATGAAAAAAAGAAACCATACTGAATGACGCCATTTTTAACAATACTCACTACTTTCCAGCTATTTCTGTTTTGTTTTTTTTTCATTTTATTGACATCGTAGGTTGATGGGGCTACATTAGAAATTTTAGAATGTTTACTTTTGGCTCACAGAAAGAGACTCGATTTTTTCTTTTTTTTTTGTTGATTGCAAAGCCCCTAAACATGGCATCATCACCAAAATTGCTGGAGATGTAGAGAAGGGTTTTGTGGAAAAGTTTTGCTCTAGCATATATAGTTTTTTCATAAATTAAGTTCAAAGTCGAAGTTTGAAATTTTGACATGATTTGAACTTAATTTATGCAAAAAATATTTGTGTTAGAGCAATACTTTTTTTGTGTAGTATACCCTCAACCCTAGTCTACATCTCCAGTTTGGTGATGATACCAAGGGGCTGAGGGGCTTTGCAATTAACTGGAAATCGATTGTTTAAAAAAAAAAAAATAATTCGACCAGCTAGTCTTTACTGTCCTTGCTGAAAATCAAAAAGGCGTGCAAGGACCACATCTAAGGATTTGTTATATGGCTTTATAGGCTATGTAGGATAGAATGCATGCTATACCGAGTGTAAATGCAGAGACAGAGGTACATACTCTTGAAAGCACTGAAGCGCATAGACAAAACAGCCCACTTAACTTGAGAGGACAGAGTTAGGCTGTGTCTACACTACAGTTTTCTCTGTGGTTTTCCAGCAAGTTGACCGCGGAGAAAACCGGGTGCAACCACCCCCTGTATTGCCCTATGGGACCATTATTGTAGCCGGGCATTGGGGATCCATTGGCATCCTGCAGACGCACCAGAAACACATTGTTTACCAATGGGCGCATTTTGCTAATAGTGAATATAGGGCAGCGGTGCGGTGCCCAAACAGCTGGTGGAAGCTATGGACATGCCGACGTGTCCATAACGCCACCCGCAGTTTCTGGGGCGGCATAGTGCAGACCCAGCCTTAGAAAGCAGGAGACATGACATGAGGTCTAGTTGTTTAGTTGTTTCTTGTGAGCAGGAATAAAATATTGATTGGGATTGATTTTCTAGTCTACTAAGCCACAAATTCCCCTTCACAGCAAATGGCTGCCAGGTTTTATGGGCACCTTAAATTATACAAGATCCCTGGCTTCTACAGTATGGATCAAGCAAACTGTTCCAAGGTTGACATCACCCATCATAGCCCACAATTCTCAAATTCATAGACTCATCTCATGTTCCATGGTACCATTATAGACTTTTCTACATAAAGATTTGGTAGATATGTTGTCAGATGACATTTGGTAAGTACTTTAGCCCATGTGTGGTCGTAGATAAAAAAAAAAAAAGGAAATTGCTTTCAAAGTCATTATATCTTTTTCACCTGAAATATCAATTGTGGTGTTTCGATCCACCCATTACATTTTGTTTTACAAAAGAATAGTTTATACTTATTTTCATTAATTCTAACTTTACATTATAATTGCCAAAATCTATTTTGCTCAGTTATACTTCAGTCTTTTCAGAATAAGTTTACATTGTGAAATGCATCATTTGGCATATATTATGGTAATTCATGTTGGAGCAGCTCTGAACAACACTCCTTTGAGCTCCTTTGAGACCATTCCTGCATTTATTATAACAGATCTATGCCCATAGGTGATTAATAACCATTGCCAGTGCTCAGCACTACAGATCAGCCAATGATATTTGATAAACCATTTAGAGCATTCTTAACAAATGAAAAGCAGCAGCCCAGCCCTGCAGATTTGAGGCAGGCTTTTTTAGACAGCTGCAAATACTTATCATATGGCCAAATATAGTGATAGTAATACATGTTAAGCTGGCCATAGACATTTTGTTTTCTTCATGATTCTGCTGCAGATCAACTGTGTGTTATGATGTCATCACACAACGCTGGGCACCCTTTGTGTGCAGACCATTACTTTGGATGGGGATCCAAAGTAATGGGATCAGTCTAAAAATTTACGGACATATGCGTAATTTCTAAAGCTGGTTAGAATTGCGTCTGATTTTGCCGTCGATTGACTGCCTGCAAATCTAATGCTTAAAGGCAAAATTTGCCAGGAAATCGACAGACATGTGGGAAGGGTAAAAGTTATCTTTAAAGCATTAGATTTTGGTGGCAAAATCGAAACATCTATGGCCAGCTTTACATATATTACTACTTAGTTGACTGAGCCCTTTGCAATTGAGGAGGAATTTTGCAGCTACAACTTTTAGCTGTGCATGTATGTATGCATGTCTTGACAAGATATTAATTATAAGTACTATTTGGATACCGCAATAACAGCATTTCTTGTTGAATAGGACATTCCTCCAGATATGTGGTCCAATTTGTGAAATAAGAGTTCCTTAATTACTTTTGGTGTTTGCAAGTATTGTATATTGTTCAGTATGATGTACACTTTGATTCGTGCAGTGTGTCATGACAAGAATCAAAATTTTGCTTCCTGTTTCTCCCACTGCATTGTTTTATATTTAACCATGGCCAAACTGTCTGCCCAGATTAACAAGGGGTTTTTCTCCTTTAGTGTTGTGTGACAGTAAATCACTACCTCCCAGTGAATCAGAGAGTAGTGGTTGGCCATGTGCTGTCATTCTGTAGTGTCGTGGAGGGCATTTTCTTCATGTGCATGACCAGGTTCTTAGGATGCTCGGAACACACTGACAGAAGGCTCGCACACACAAATGAAGTAGTCAGGCAGCTGGTAGGGGGATATGCTTTACTGAAGGGAATATGTACAGGCTTACACTAAGGCTGGGAATAGGGCACACACTTCAGGAGCTACAGTTCCAAACCAACACTACCAGCTGCAGGGTGACTGATGGCTACTCGTCCCAGTGAAAGGGGGTCAGGATTATAGTCCAGTGGTCAGGGCAACATGCAGAGCAGGCCAGGTGAGGTGGAGAAGGGAGGAATCCTGCATCTGCCTAACTCAGCACCTACCGGTGAGCCGCATCCATTCACTTGGTCATGCTTGAGGGAAGGAGGTCCTGGTCCAGGGGACGACCCTTTCAGTCACCATGGATGGAGTTCCTTGGATCCCGGGCACTTGCAATGAGAGAACCCAGGAAAGGTAGGAGATCACTGCTCCAGACGGATGAAAAAGCACTGGCTGCAACAGCTTGATGAGGGGCTAACCCAAACTCTAACTACGAGGGCCTAGGGAGATATATTTAACACCTCTGCCTGGAGGAGGGCAGTAGCTTGTCTCCAGGCAGATTGCAAAAGCTACAATGTAAGGCCAGGGAAAAGAGCTGGAAAGTGAGAACCATCAATCATCCTTGCACCTATTTAAGATATATACACAGAATAATATTGTGAACAGGGCAGTATATACATTATATGAAATATATATACAATTTTGGTCCAAACCCTGGTCACTACAATTCCACGTGCAGTTGCCAACTTTTCTTTGATATCTATTAACAGTGAATGAACGTCTTTCATTCTAAGAAGCGATGAGCCTTATCTAGCTCATTCCCTGCATGAGTGACTAAATAAATGTCATTGTTGTACAGCTACTTAGAGTTAGAATAATTTTTTATTAGAATGGACATCCCCCCCCCCCCAGCTGACTGGTTTGACTTAGCGTTTGCTATGTGAGGCAGCGTGTACATGCAATATGATTATATAATAAGATAGGGGTCATTTGGCCTCTTAATGTCCTTTACCGAAATTATATTCAAATAACTTAGAGGACTATGCATGGATGCTACGTAATTGATTTCAACCAGAGCGAATGTGTAGAACCATTGTTCCAGTCTTGTAAATGATTACTCACCTTTCTACACATCTAGAAAGTAATACCTCTGCTGTAGAAAAACAGACATTTGTATTCGTAATTCACACTTCTAAAGGACATTGTTTTTTCTTTAGGTATATGACACAGGGCTGGGATTGTTTCCATATGGATGGAATATTGGCTTGTTAAACCACTTATTAGTATTTTTTGCCAATAGTAGATGGTCAAATTTCTCGACTTGCTAACTTTGTGAGCTGATTGCAGAGCCCCTGAACATGGTATCATCACCAAAATTGCTGGAGATGTAGAGAAGGGTTGTGGGAACATTTGAAAAAAAAAAGTTTTGCTCTAGCACATATACTTTTTGCATAGATTAACTTAAAAAATAAAGTCGAAATTCCAATTTTCGAAATTTTGACTTGACTTTGAACTTAATTTGTGCAAAAACGATTTGTGTTAGAGACATACTTTTTTTGTAGTATACCCCAACCCTTCCCTACATCTCCAGCAAGTTGATGATACCATGTGCAGGGGCTTCGCAATGAACTCAAAATCACCGAAATGGTCAAATTTTTTAAAACAAAATCTCTAGCAGATAGTACCCTTTGTATGATGATAAGGTCATATGACTGAAATGTTAAAGTGGTGGCCTAGCCAAACAGGCATAGGATCAGTAACACAGTTTAGAACATGAGCTTCAATACCATATCAAACTCTCAATGGGCCAAAATTTTAAACTTGGACAAAGCCATGGACCAACCTTGATATTTATTGGAAAAGTATCTACAATCTTGAAAGTTTTTCCTTCTCATCGCATTATAACAGTGAACCATCGGAAAACTAAGGTTTGTTTTATCTTGAACTTAGAACAAGGAAAGCGTAATACAATAACACGTTAGATCAGCGGTGGGCAAGCTAAGGTCCCAGGTCTGAATTCAGCCTGTTTAGCTCTCTTTTACGACCCTTTGTCACCTTGGTGGAAAGATGCTCCCCTCCGCTACTTGGTCCGCCCCCCTAATCTAAAAAGTTTGCCCCTGTGTTAGAACAAATGTCGAATAAAACATCTGTGACATTAACTTTCTTAGCCATTGAGACATACCCAGTTCATCGTGAGTTTGTTTACAAACATACAAACCTATGCACGGCCAGCCTGTGGCGATTCTGAATAGCAGCGCACCTACCATTCTGGGTGCCATAGACCTCCATGTCAATGGAGGGGCATCGGTTTTCCAGCACACAATGCCGGCATTATCAATAGTGCCGCCGATGTGTAGAGGGAGGGTGGATATTACAAGCAAGGTACAATGTGCTGACTGCTAGGGGGGTTAATTTCTTTAATTTAATAAAGAAAACATGGGTGGGACACCTTTTGACACTACTGCTTTAAGTAATATCGTTGTTGACCAAAATATTGTTCTTTACAAAAAATTAAGTATGATAATAACCTTTGTTTCAAGGTGAAGAACGTATTTTGTTGCTCACTTTCTCATTCTGATAGCAATGGGCAGATCAGTGAAATATAAATTAGCGTACTGTAAAGTTCAGGGGAAAGGGATCACCTGTGCAGCTATTTTAATATAAAATCCGGTTTATTTTCACCATATGTAACAAACAAAGTAAATATTGCAGCAAATAAATCAACCAAAAACATTCAGTCCTGGGAGTCCTTTTAGCTCACCAATTCGGCTTAGTTTGGCAGTAGGTGCAAAAGCCCTCCTAGGCTTTCCAAGCACACTTC
>CM070033.1:138955392-138968599 GCA_036250615.1 Ptychadena robeensis
AAGTTGTATGGGGGTTATAAGAACGCATATTTTTTTCTCTTTGTAGAGTATATAGTTATGTGTTTCTAATTAATGTTCATTTTCAAAGTCTGATGAATATTCGTAGCATATTTAAACATTGCATCCAAAATGAAACCACAAGGCATACTTCAATGCCTGAGGCAGATAGATGGGGTCCCAGTAAGCGGGGCCGCCGAAGAACACCCATAGGGCCGCATGTGGCCCCCGGGCCGCAGGTTGGGCACCTGGGAACTAGACAGTAAGTAGAGTGCATGTAATATGTGTCTCTATAGAAATGATGAATGCTTCTGTATGATGAACCAAATAAAGTTGTAGTTGTATTTCAAATAAAGTTTGAGGGCAATTTCACACTAGTACTAGTAAACGATACTTCAATAGCAAACACAGAGAGTGTGAAAAGGCCCTAAATCTGAATTTGTGTAGTTGGAATGGGGGAGGGTCTCAACAATGTTCCTATCTAGAAAAGTGAGGCCCTACAGGGAAAGTTTGGGAATTACTGCCTTAAAGTGTGAATAATAACCTATGGAAAAATCTGTGTACCATGCGCAGCCTATAACTGTCTCAGGTGATAGCAATGCAGCACATATAGTGTGAAAGAGCCCTAATCATAGTTACTCTGTACTTCACACATGAGGATTTGCTGGGGATGTCTTCCCAGGTACATTTCCTAGTATGTGTGTGTACCTGGGACTTCCTATGTCAACAGCTTTATATTTGTGCATTTGCTGACGGGCCCTTCTCATTTAGATTAGTAGTCTTGTAAAGTAAGATTCGCTGATGTTGTGGTGGTTACTGGAAAGGATCTATGATGGATATAGTGTGTATATATCTGTGCATTCTGAGGACCTGCTGCTCACTAGTCATCGCTGGTATCTGTGTCATGTGGAAGCAAAGCCCTGCTCTTGTGTGGCCACTTCCACATAGAACCAATGTTTGGTATAGGAAGACATCAGCTCTAGAGCCTACAGAAAATGCTACTGAATAGTGTTTGTGTGTGAACAGCCTCTAGTTCAGGTCCTTTAGATGTGGAAGACATCAACTTTGTGTTGACTATCAGTATGTGAAAATATCTGAGACAGAGGCTGCAAAGCCCCGTAGCTGGGGAACATGAGTATTGTTCTTTTGTACAACAGGAAAGTAAAAGTTTTTATATGTCAACATAATGTGACAGTTTTTTTTAAAGCCAGTTCCACTATAACTTTCTAATACAATATCCTCTACATCAGACAAGGGCAATCTAAGGCCCGGGGGCCAAAACCGTCCCTTTTAGTATATGTCTCTACTTCATTGTGTGCTCACATTGCCTGCCCGGTGGATCCTCTCTTCACATTGAGCCAATCCACAGATGCAGGACTTAACATTGTGCAGTACGTCAATCCCTGCATCGGCGGATGTGATAACAGAGGATCTGCCGGGCAAGTAATGTGTATGTGCTCGGTCAGGACCCCACCAAGCACTGCGTTTAATGTAAGGGGTTCCAACGGAGCACACAACACAGTGGAGACATACCCATAGTCTTTTAATTCTGCCCATTGTCACCTTGGTGTCAAGACTCTCTGGCTCCCCACCACACATTCCCTGCTCAATGCAAGTGGAGATAATGCCTAGAAGATGATTGTATTGTTCTCCTCCTAATGGATGTCAAAAATCTCTTTTATTCTTTTATATATATATTTATATATATATATATATATATATATATATATATATATATATATAATGATTTTTTTTTGTTTCCAATTTGGGTTACAAAGATATCTTAGGACACCTATGCCGAGTGGTCCTTACAGGCTCAAATGAAAAAACCCATTGTGACCCACGAGTCATAAGTTTTTCCCACCCCTCCTCTAGATAAATGGTCCAAAATCTACGACCATCTCTAATGCACCATATGCTTATAACACGCTTACATGTCACGTTTAACTTTTTTAGCAGTTCCAATTTCTGCTTTATTTGAGACTATGTATACTGGGTTAGCAACTACTAGCACTGTGCATACAGTGCTCAACCCCTCCACCATGTTCTCTATCCTTGAGTATTCAGGGTCCTCTTCCTCTTGGCCATGTAATCCTCATGTAATCTCAATCACCTCTCAAAAACCTTAATAACAGTTATTTGCAGACTAACCCTTTCTTAACAGAAATCCTTTACATCATTATGACCTTTTTTTCTGTTATTTTAGATTCTGGTGCCGTATTTACATTTGGAAAAAGTAAATTTGCAGAGAACTGTCCCAGCAAGTTTTGGTTGAAAAACGACAAGCCTGCAAACATATCTTGTGGAGATGAGCACTCAGTTTTTGTTACGGGTAAGTCAGATAAGGAAAGTTTAATAATTTTTTCTTTTGTTTCTGTTGCTTGTGTACTACTGTACATATTAAGTTTGTGTGGCCCCATGGGCTAATGTATTCTGGTCCTTTGCTTGTTGTGTTTTAAATCCTTACACCAAATTTTCTAGGAATCAAAATGTACCTTTTATATAACATTTGTCAATAAGACCTACTACCCCCCACCCTCCCAATCAGAGGAAAATTTCTCTGTGTCTTATAGAGCGGATTTGTAAATGCACAAATCATCTTCTATAAACCCCTTGTGGCAAAAAAAACCCAAAAACATTACAATAGACGTTTGTAGTATGTCCATGAAAACTGCAGACATTTGACCTGAACTCCATGGGGTGGTAAGCTCTTACCGAACACAGGATTAAGGATGTTCCAGCAGGGTGTGCAGGGCAGTAACAAACTCTATATTAATATTCACTAGAAATAGAGCCACAGCTAACCCAGGGACTAACTTATGGAAACTTACTTTACACTGGGTGCTCACTCTGGAACTAGTGTTGAGCGAGAATATTCAAATATATTCGACGGATATCATACGATATCCAAAATTTGCAATATTTAGCAAATGTGCGCTTGGATATTCGCAATGGCCGATATTCGTCATGTTATGCTTCAACATTGTTTACTGGCATACATTGTGCATTTTTGTGCACATTGTGAATGGATACACACAATACACATAGTTCTTGTGCTGGCTAAGATCACAGAATGAAGAAGAGAAGCTGTAGCTACATTGCGAATGTTTGCGAATAATTGGGAACAGCCAATGGAAGGAAATAGAAAACAGTTGAATAAAATTTTACTAATTTTGAATGCTCCTTTGTATATTCGCGAAATTACGCAAATTCGAATATACCATATGCTGCTCAACACTATCTGGAACATGCTATTTACATATTCATTTGAGGGCAAGTCTCTGGTTTTCACAGCAGGTAATATATTTATATTTATATAAATGAGTCTTTCTGTATGCCTTTCCACTCATTTCCTCCCTGGAAACATGGTTGGGTCTTATGTTCCATTGCATCTTATGGGTAAAATGTTGCCTTTCCCAATCCTCCTTCCTCTGTCCCCCATCACTTATTGTTGTAGATAAAAGCCATATTTACACAACTCCAACAGGATTCCATCTAGTGCAGCGGCTCTCAACCTGTGGGTCGGGACCCCTTAATGGTCGAACGACCATTTCACTGGGGTCGAAAGCGACAGCGCTGATGCCCTCAAGTGTGTTGGGAAGTTAGTAGGGGTAGTCACAAAGTGTCCCTTCTGGTATTTGAAAGATGGATGTTAAACTCCACACTTCAGTTTTCCTTATACAGGCAGTGACTTCCCAGGGGTTGCGCATCTTAAAAGGTTGAGAACCACTGATCTCGTGAAACCTAACATGGGATTCCTATAATTTCCTTGCTTTCTCTTCCTTGAGCATAGAATTCAGGTTCTTTAATTGGTCACAGAGAACATGCAATATTATTTTAACGATATATGAAACATCAGCTTCGCACTGACAATTCAGCTTGGAAGAATGGCCTCTCTAAAACCTATTAGGTGACATGTGATAACCCTCTCATAGTGCGCAGGTAGGTTACAAGCACAAGAAATGGGATAACTTTGGATGTAGACTAAAACTAGGAATACACAGTTGGATTTTAGCACAATCGTTCTATGATTCGATTTTAGATTTTGATCTTTTCATCATACAATGATAGTAATCGAATCCAAATCAGAACCACATGGAAGGTTCAATCAGAACACGATTAAAATCGACGATTTTAGTTTTGATAAAAAAAAAAAACCACAGGAAAGAGTCATATAAATGTGTTCATCGAAAACAATTGACCCGACTAACAAACACAATGCTACGATTTTAGTTCACAACAAAAATTTTCCAACATGTGCGATCACTTTACGATGCAACCGAACCATGTGTGCAGCATACGATTTAAGTCCGATCAATGTAAAATTTTAATGTTTTTGGATGATTGAAAGCTAAAATCTAACCGTGTATGCCTAGCTTAAATATTGTTGATGCTATCAAAGTAATACGTTCTTTTTAAAGCTTCACCTTTTGTTGTAAATGTTTAGATTTATGCACACTGAAAAATGCCCGAGATCCATAGGCTATGTTTCCACTATACGTCCGGACCCCTGTCTTCAGTGCACCAAGCCGTTCCACCGATGCAAGACTGAACGTAGTTGAGTACGTCGGCGGATAAACACAGCATCCTCCGAGCGGGTAAAGTCTATGTACTCCGTCGGGATCCCCGCCAAGCAATACACTTAGCAGAGGGGTCCCGACTTATAGTGGAAACAAGCCCATACTCTGCTGCAATCAAAAATAACCCAAAGATTAAAAATACTGTTCTAATATTGCCAGCGACAATTTCTATATTATTTGTTTGGACATAGCCTAGAAATCCTAAAATTCTGTAGAACTAAAATGATACATTTCTAAACCTGACCTGGCTTCTTTTAACAGGAAATGGAAAGCTGTATGTGTTTGGCAGCAACATGTATGGACAGCTGGGTATCGGCTCTGGAAATGTCATCAGCATACCAACATGTGTCAAAGGTTTGTTTTAACGCGGATGTTAACTCAATATGTAAAAATTACATATGTAAAATTAAAGTTTCACTTACCTCTGAGATGGTATGATGGTGGCTTAGGGCTCCATGATCCTAAAATAATATACTTACCTGCTGTCCTGTGGAAATGTATGAGCGATTCCATATTTATTCGCCAGTCTTACGAGGGTTAACTCTGGGTGCAATATCGCGGGTGGCCACTGGGGGAGTTCAATGGTTTTCTTTGGGAATTTTCTACAATTTACTTTTAATGAAGAGCTGAGATCACAGAATTACCCCGCAAACACAACGCTCATGTGATGTCTCATCGCGGCTATATGTAAGCAGGGCCAGGAAGTAAGGGGTGGGTCTGCGAGGGATCTTCTTAAATTACTCCTTACAGGCAAGTTCTTTTTTATTTTGGTTTTCTATGCATTTCTCCCTATTGTTGGCCCTTCTAGTGCTATTCATATAATCATCATTTTCTGATGGTGGGTCCACGTTAATATTTGCTCATATTTTGGAAAAGGCTTGAAATATTTTTTAATTGTATTTTTTAATTAACTCCTTTACCAAAAATTTCCTAACATGTTTCTTTCGGTTTCTCCACTATTTTCCCTGCTCCATTGTGCCAACATTAAAACAATGTCAGCAATATTTTGTCTGCCAAGCAAGACAGTTGGAAACCAAATTGTATTATACAGTATGTTAGCCAGGAATAAATGGTTAGCTATAAAAAGATTTGTTCATGCTGGCCTTTCTTATGAAAATCGTCAAAAATATAATGAAAACTATTGGAGCTCTGAAGCCTCTTTGTCTGTTAATATGCCTGACAAGGAGAGGTTGATGCTGCCATGCTGAATCCATTCCTGTCCCTGGGATGGTCGCGCTTGCCATTTTTCTCATAGATATCACAGGAACATGTATAGGGGGGTTGGGGGGTGTGATAGCGGGAGAAACTGCCCTGGTCTCCCCTGTAGGGTCTTTTTCACTCTTTTCAAAACTAAAGTAGCTTTGCTGGAGTTAGGGTCAATGACAGTCAGATATCTGCTTGATGATAATAGAAAACAGTCTGTAGATCTGACTGAGAGCTCATTTACACTAGCCACGCTTGTGTTGCACTACCGAAACGCAGCATGTTAACTAGTGTTCACACGTAGAACCTTTTACACTAGCTAATGCCCAAATGCCCTGCAATCTGCATCTTTGCAGGAGCAGCGCTGTGCATGCTTTAATTCATTTCAGAGGGTATTTGATAATGCATTTATTGAAGATGAATAGATTATTATTACGATCATTTATTTATATATCGTGAACATATTACGCAACGCTGTACAGTTGTTGTGCCCGCAGGTCCCGGGTTTGCACGGGGGTACCAGGAGCAGGGAATCTAGGCCACCTGAGGGTCTTCTCCCAGAGCCCCCCTAATGGAAGTTAGGCAGGGATCCCTTGGGGGGACCCTGTGGACTTTTCCCGCACTCAGGTGGCTAGGTCCTGCTTCCCTGGTGAAACCCCCCCAGGAGGCTGCGGACGCGAGTCCCAAAGGTGGTCCCCTTCAGGAGGGAAGTCCTAGTGATCAATAGTGCAGACACACCAGGTGTAGAATATTCAAAGTCCAAAACAAGGGTCAAGGCAGGCGGCAATAAACGGATGGTCAAGAGACAGGCGGAGGGTCGAGGCAGGCGGCAGGCAGGTAGAATAGTCAGGTACACGCAGGGGTCGGCAAGCCAGAGGTCAAAGGATCGTCGGGTACAAAGCAGGGTCAAACACCGGGAAGTCAAGCCAAGAGAATTCACTACACGCATCTACACAGGAACTGCAATTCAACAGCACTGAGTGCAAGGGCTGGCAGGTTTATATAGCGCTCCAAAGTCCGCCCAGGTAGGAGGGACGGACACTCTGGAACACACACCCCTGCCAGCCCTTAAAACTCAGGAGATGGCTCGCGCGCGCGCATACGCGACGGCGCCTCCACCATGGCGGCGGCAGGAGAGGCCCCAGACGTACCCTGAGTGACCCCAGGAACTTCAGCCACAGGTAATGGATCGGGGGGAGCTAAGGCTGGTGGCGTGGAGTGCACAAGCCCGGATGGCCCGGGATCCTGACAACAGTAAATTAGAGTTCAGACACATCACAAGATAACTCACAGGTACAGGATATGACAAAGGGGCAGTAGAGGACCCTGCCTGATCGGGTTTTCAATCTAATAGGTTAGGGAACAAAGTATACAATAGGTGGGAGAATGGAACTGGCATGGTTGTTAGGAATGAGAAGATGGGTAGGTGAGGCTGAAAAGGTAGGTTTTCGAATCTAATGGGGCGATGGAGAGAGTTCAAGAGAGTGGGAAATGGCCGTAGAGAAGTCTTGAAGCCGCACATGTGATGAGGTTATGAGTGGGGATGTCATTAGTAGGTCACTGGTGGAGCGGAGGGGCAGTTAGGGGTGCATTTATGTATGAGGTTGGAAATGTAAGTGGGACAAGTGGTGTGGAGTGATTTAAAAGCAAGACACAATTGGACAATTGGAAGCCAGTGTAGAGATTTGCAGAGAGGAGCAGCAGTTGAGGGGTGGTTAGAGGAGTGAGTCTAGCAGCAGCATTCATGATGAGGTGACAGTCTAGATAAAGGAAGACCAGAGAGGATGATGATGCAGTAGTCCAGATGATAAATGATGAGCACGTATCAGGAATATTGGTGGTTTCTGGAGGTAGGAAGGGATGTATCTTGGAGATGTTGCGGAGATGGAAGTGGCAGGATCTAGAAATGTTCTGTACGTGAGGAGAAAAGAAGCGTCTGTAGAAGAAGAGGGTAATCTACAGTGTCAAGGGCAGAGGAGAGATTGAGCAGAAGAAGCAGGTACAAGTTGTCTTGGCAGTGAGCAGGTCATTGGCAACTTTAGTGATGAGAAGGTCGGAAGCCGGATTGGAGGAGGTCAAGGAGGGGATTCACAGTCAGGTGCTCAAGCAGTGTAGAAGCGAAAGGAAGAGAGAGATTATAACAATGGTATTGACTAATCTTTTTACACTCTAATGCCTCCCAATTAAAGCTCAACTGAGATAGTCAGAGTTCAGGTAGACATGCATTTATCAACTAATGCCTGCCATACACACCCTGACGGGTGCAGACAGACCAGCTCCGATATGCACCAGAATGCAAACGTGATGACGTCATCACATTTGCACCCTGGTGCATTATGGGGCCCCTTCAGTCGGCCGGCACCCTTTGTGTGCCGGCCAATAGCTTCAATGAAGACGCCAGTCATCATTGAAGCTAATGCCATCGGCTTCCATCGGCCAGAGATTATCGGACATGTCCGTTCTCTGGCCTGCCGAGCTGTGGGGCGACAGGGATCTGTGGCCCCATGTGGGCACATGCCGATAATCGGCCGATTTTTCCGCTGACCGACGGTGCGAGCGCACACGCCCGTCGGTCAGGTGAAAAATCGCCCGCTTATCAGCATGTGTATGCCAGGCATTATACTTGTTGATTCGATTGTACGCCTTGAGTGTCGTTTGTTGCTCAAATATTGACTTGTTGATAGTATTAACGAATGTGACCGATGCAAAACCTATTGATTCCTTGGCAAAGCTATACATATATATATGCTTTATTGTAGCTGATTTAACCTGAAATGACCCTGATTTCTGTAAACAAAGTACAGTGCAGTGTCCCCGATGCTGACTTGTCTCCAGTCATCTGCCGTCATCTGCCATTGTGACGGTGCCAGAGTAAACCTTCAGTGGCAACAGCCTGTTTGTTCTTCTCATCATGTGTCTGACCGTCATGGGGTTTTTGTAGATGACACGGTGAAAGACAAACCTGTGCAGTTGCAGCATTGCGTGCTATCTATACTCATAATGCAGAATTCTCATACATCTTTTAGGATTGTTGTTACACATTCAGCAGGGAGTATATCAGTCGTCTTTCAAGATCCAGACATAAAGAAAAATCCTGCTGCTGTTACCTTCCTTTGTTTTTTGGGAAAACTCATTCAGTATTCTCAAATTCTGAGCCAGGAACCAAACATCCATAACACCCACTAATATATTCATATCAACCAAACACATAACACTTAAAAAAACTATTCCCATTTTATTTGTATACATCATGTAAGGGCTGGTACATGCAAGGAGGTTGGACGGACAGATCCAATCAATTCAAATTGAAGTCAACTGGTTTAAGGTCTTAAAACACTTCACACATGACATTTTTACCTATCTGGTAAAGTGATAGAGTTGCAGTTGTATTTAACGATTGTCTGTTTGGCTGACATTTATATACTTTCGAATGATGTTAAAGCTAGCCATACACGCACCGAGCGGCGGCTGATTTTGCCGCTGACCGATGGGCATGCATGCTTGCGGGCCGTCGGCAAAATCGGCCGCCGATCGGGGGTACCTACATGGGGTGACAGATCCATGTCGCCCCACAGCTCGGCCGGCCAGAGAACAGACTTGTCCGATATTCTCTGGCCGATGCTGTTAACTTCAATGAAGACCAGCATCTTCATTGCAGCTAATGGCCAGCACACAAAGGGTGCCGGCCGATGCTGTCAGCTCTGGAGTGCAGCGTGATGGCGTCATCACGCTTAATTTCAGAGCTGATTTGTCCTGCTCTGTCGGCCCCCACTCGGTAGCTCCCACGGAAACAGTAACAGCACCACTCATTGGCCACAGTGGGACTATGACAGGGTTGTCTCCACAGCCCGCCAGAGCTCCCTATCCGTTGGTCCGAGCCTCTGTCCCGGTGATGTCAAGGCAGCGATCCACGTCTACACGAATGCAATGGAGGCTTGCGCATAGTGGAGCCTTAGCCTTAAGGGCGATAGGTCCCGTTGCACTTCGTCGCTCACAGTATCGGCGGGCACCCTTTGTGTGCCGGCCGTTAGTTTGAACAGGGACGCCGGTCCCCATTGAATCTAACGGTATCGGCCAGAGATTTACGGACATATACTTACTCTGGCAGATTGAGCATGTGGGCACCCCTGATTGGAGGCTGAGTTTGCCTTAGTCCAACCCCTGAGTGTTCTGTACAGTATTATGTATATAGCACTTTGCCGGACCTTGCCAGCTTCACACTGCGCTCTGCACTTAATAAAACAAATGCTACAATTCTAGCAATGTCCTGCGGTGAGCAGAGATGGGGCTTTCTGGTTGTCATATAGCCCTGTGAGTGGTTGTGCACCGAATATAGACTAGTAAGCTGCTGTGGTTGTCATTTGCAATGCCGCTTATGTTCTGCAATATCTGCCAGGGAGAACTGGAAATACAGAATAAATAACAGAAGAATTACAGTGCGAAGAGACGAGTCTGGTGCGGTTCCCTGTCTAAGCTAATGTCCTCATATTTCAGATGTAGCAGTAAAGTATTAAAGGGTTTATCAGTCTTCATGATCTTATCAGCAAATTATCTTCCCAGTAGACTTCCGTAATCTTGTATCAAAGTGTTCACTGCTGTAGTTATCTTTTATTGCTGCCATGTTTATACACCTTTTTCTAGCATTTCCAGAACAAGCAAATAGGTTATTTCTGTGTTAAAAGTGAATTGTTTTCTGTTGGAAGAGGCCCTGTATTTTACTTCCAAGTTGTATACCTACAGTGAGGAACAGATGTATTGGAACCCCCTTCTCTTTTGAAAGTTCTCCTACTTAGAAATCATGGAGGGGTTTGAAATTCAAATTGTGGGGGCATTCCCACTGGGAGAGACGGCATTTAAAAAGAAAACATAAAACCTGGAAATCACAATGTATGATTTGTAAAGAATTTATTTGTATTGCACTGATGCACATATTTGATCTGCTCTAGATTTGTCTAGATCTGGTTTCTGGGCTATCGCTGGTTTCATCTCCTTCCAATGAATTTCTATTGGATTAAGGTCTGGAGACTGACTAGGCCACTCCAGAACCTTGATATGCTTCATTGTCATGTTGGAAGACCCAGCCACGACCCATCTTCAATGCTCTGACTGAGGGAACAAGGTTGTTGCTCAAAATCTCACAATACATGCCCCCATTCATCTTCTCCTTAATACAGTGCAGTCGTCCTGTCCTCTTCGCAGAAAAGCACCCACAAAGTATAATATGACCACCCCCATGCTTCACAGTAGGGATGGTGTTCTTGGGATGCAACTCATCCTTCTTTTTCCTCCAAACACGGCAAGTGAAGTTTAGACCAAAATTATCTACTTTAGTCTTATCTGACCACATGAGTTTCTCCCATCCCACCTCTGGATTATCCAAATCGTCATTGGCAAACTTCAGACAGGCCTATCAGATCTAAAGCCAGCTTGAGTTGTAGAACAGGTGATGGAAACCTTTACTATCAAAAAAAAAATTTTGCCCCCACAGAATAGTCTGGAGCCTTAAAACATAACACATTCACCATTTTGTTACCACATAACTACCCACTGCACACATATTTGTACAAACAACACAAGCGTTTCTCATTCTCTTGTATTGGAAACACAAACATATGTGGTGTCTACTATGCAACATGTGCGTTAGCATTAATGCATGTATGCATAGGTGGTACACAATTCAGTACATATATTGTGATGGAGCCAAACAAATGGATATAAAAATGTGTTCCACCTCTCCAGTTTGTATTCCCTGCTCTTTGAAAGACACACAGCCCCTGTTTATTTTCTTCCATGGGAGTTGCTGCATGATCAGTGCTCCCTCCCACCACCTCAGCGGGAGAGAGGAGAGCAAGGAATTAAGCTGGTGCTGACACACTCTTCTTCCTCAGTGTATGCCCTGGTGGGAGCGAGGAGGTTTGCTGGCAGTCAGGGAACCACAACAAGATGGCTGAAGAGCCACATGTGGCTCCAGAGCTGCGGGTTGCAGACCCCTGTTGTAGAAGGTGCTTTGAATCAAGTTGCAATGAAACGATTAGGACCATTTGAAGATGCTATCACATTGCTTCTGCTGTTGTTTCTATCCATGCTTTAAAGAAAGGACATTTGTTTCTCGGTACTCGCATATGCACAGGATTTGCTTCTTAGTTGCCCATTTCGACCGTATTATTCATAAATTCACTTTTTCATAAATTTCATATTATTTATTCATAAATGCGTTTTCTCAGGTGTACCCATTGTTGTATTTTATTTCCACTACCGTGTTTCCTTCTATTGTTTTATTATGTTTTATATAATACAGAAAATATCTGTATAAAAAAAAAAAGAAAAGACATCTGTGACCATTGAGCTTCAGAATAAAAAGTATCATATTTTAGATAGAAATCCTCGTTATTGACTTCTGTCATTTTCTTTGCAGCATTGAAATCTGAAAAAGTAAAACTTCTGGCTTGTGGGAGAAATCACACCTTAATCTGTACAGGTAATATTATATATTTAAATATTAAAGCTTCTTCGGCCTAAAAATATTTGTGCAACATTTCTTACCTGGCAAAAGCTCTAGCACTATCTAAAGCTGGCCATACGCCTTTAAGCTAACCACACATGGTTCAATTTAGCGTTCAGTCAAGGTTCGATTAGATTTTGTAGTTCGATCAAAAAAATCGAAAATCGGTTTTAATTTAATTGATGTACACCACATAGGGAGTACGATTATTGTGCAATTTCGACTGAAAAGTTAATCGAAGTAATCCAAAATCGTTGATTGAATTCCTCTTACCATTTTAGTTTCAATCGAAAGTTAAAGGGAAGTAGCCACACAAATCGAGCCCAAAAAAATCGAGCCAAAAAAGCTGCAATGAATGTAGTTCGATGATTGTACAATCATCGAACAATGTTCAAAATTTCCCAACCTGTCCGATCACTTTTCAATCGGCAATTTGACAAAAAATTATCAATGATCGTCGATTGTACTATGTGGGCAGCACATCGATTTTTTTACAATCGATCATTTTTTTGATCGAAAAACGTCAATGCTAATATCGAACCATGTGTGGCTAGCTTAAGGCAAATGGGAGATCTTCACACAGCCGATCTCTCATCTGCCGGGAGAGCTGGTGGGGAGCCAAGTTGCGACCAATTTGGGGAGTGAAAAAGTGCGTCCTATAGTGCTCAATATGTATCCCCATAGACTGTAAAAGGTAACATGATTACATCACTGATGTGTTGCTTCTGGAGTGTCCCTGTGCCAGGGAAGGAAGGCAGCATTTTATTGGAGGGGAGGAGCCATGTGGGACTTTTGGAATTGATACATTGTCCCTATAATGGGGTGGTGATGCGATGGACATGGAGTGCATTAGGTGAGTACAGGTGTGCTTTAACCTCCCTAGCGATATGCCCGAACCCAGTTCGGGCAAAACGAAGCTGCAACT
>CM070033.1:138968699-138989731 GCA_036250615.1 Ptychadena robeensis
GTATCACTTTTGGTACAGAAATCTGCACCTCAGTGAACCGCCAGGGAGGTTAAGCAATAGAATGCTGTCTTTATCTCGTAACCTGTCTGATCAGGATTTGATCTAACCATTTATAATGGTTCCCCTTGTGCTACTATACTGCAAAAGTGGGGGATTGTTTTTCGCACAGATAACATAAGATTACATTAGGGCAAAGGTAAAAAGGAGTTAGGAGGTTTTTACTGTATGTTATGTAAGACTGTAATACCTCTTTAGAACTGAGAGATTGTCTTCTTTTTTTTATTCCATGTTTTATCCTTTTATTCTAAAAATCTTTATTACAAAAAAGCTTTTTCTTATTCTAATATACTGTATATACCGGTACTTGAGTACAAGCCAAAGAAACCCCCAGCTTGTACTTGAGTCAGGGCCCACATACCTGTCCAGGTGTTCGCCGGTCTCCCTGTGGGCTTCGGCAGCCCCTATGGGTGGTCCCATGACTGATCTTCTATATTAGGTATTCTATCTGCGACATTCCTAAACTGGACTCGGCTGTAAGTAAACTTGGTTGGCAGTGCATTTGCCATCCTAAGCTTATGCTCAAGTCAATATGTTTTCCCAGTTTTGTAGATAAAATGAGGTACCTCAGCTTATTTTCGGGTCGGCTTAACTCAAATAAATAAGGTACAGTTGTGTTCAAAATTATTGAATCCCCAATGCTGTAAAGGGTTTTAGGGAACTCCGTGTACATTTGTTATTGTGTTCAGAATGAAATCTTACAAGGACTTTTTAAGAACCAAATGCAACTAAAATGGCATCAATTGTTTTTGTAATACAGTATAAAATGTTTTTTTTGTGATTCCTTCATTGACACAATTATTCAACCCCTTAAAGACTACCACGCTTAAGAACAGAGGTTCATTCAAGTGTTTTCGAACAGGTATTGAAAACACCTGTGGATGTCAACGAGCAGCAATCAAGCATAATAAGCACCAATTAGGTAGATTTAAAATTACTGTGATACTCAGCTCCTTCTAGACATTAAGATTAGTTTACACTGGCGGTTTTTTACCACCCGGTAAACGACCGTTTAGAGTGACCGGTCGGTTTTCGGGTGGCCGTGTCATAGGACCTCTATGGGGTCCTTAATTAGATGCCCTGTAATCGCCTGCACTGTTTTGCAGACGACCACACGACCACCACGAGTCTTTTATCCCGTGGCTGTGGTAGCCCACTGGGAAGCAGCAAGCCGCTCGAGAACCGCCAGTGTAAACTTAGCCTTACTGGTGTGTTAACAAACATGGTGAAGTCAAGTGAATGGTCCAGGAAGACAAGAGAAGAGGTGATTTCTGTTCACAGGAAGTGCAATGGCTATAAGAAGATTGCAAGGATGTTAAACATACCAATAGACACCATAGGAAGCATCATTCGCAAATAATTCAAGGCAAAGCGCACTGTTGAAACGCTACCCGGTCGTGGCAGAAAGAAGATGCTGACTTCGACTGCTGTGCGCTACCTGAAGCGCAAATTGGAGAAAAGTCCCCGTGTGACTGCTGAGGAACTGAAAAAAAGATTTGTCAGATGCGGGTACTGAAGTTTTATCTCAGACAATAAGGCGCACACTGCGTAATGAAGGCCTCCATGCCAGAACTCCCAGGCACACCCCCTTGCTGTCAAAAGTCATGTGGACAAACCACAAAAATTTTGGGATAGTGTTCTGTGGACTGATGAAACAAAATGAGAACAATTTGGGCCCATGGATCAACGCTATGTTTGGAGGAGGAAGAACAAGGCCTATGAAGAAAACACCTTGCCTACTGTGAAGCATGGTGGGGGTCAATCATGCTTTGGGGCTGTTTTGCTTCTGCAGGTACAGGGAAGTTTTTGCGTGTGCAAGGTACCATGAATTCCCTTCAGTACCAGGAGATTTTGGAAGGAAATGTGATGTAGTCTGTCACAAACCTGAGGGAGACGTTGGACCTTTCAACAGGACAATGATCCCAAGCATACCTCCAAGTCCACTAGAGCATGGTTGCAGATAAAAGGCTGGAATATTTTGGAGTGGCCATCACAGTCACCAGACATAAATCTGATTGAGAACCTCTGGTGGGACTTGAAGAACGCAGTTGTAGCGCGCAAGCCTAAGATTGTGACTGAACTGGAGACTTTTGCCCATGAAGAATGGTCTAAGATACCCGTAGATCGCTGCAAGACACTTGTGTCAAGCTATGCTTCATGTTTAAAAGCCGTTATAACTGGAAAAGGATGTTGTACTAAGTACTAAGAATGAATGTCACTTGGGGGTTGAATAAAACTGATAATGATGTGAGCACAGAAAAGACATTTGTGGTTATTTCATTTTTAATGTTATGTTATATTTGTCTGACTTACAAGTGCCTCTTTCATTTCATTGTAAACAAGATGACTGAAAGGATCCAAATCAATGTCAAAATGGCCAAAACACTCAATTTCAGTGGGGGTTGAATAATTTTGAACACAACTGTAAGTGGAAAACATTATAGAACACCTCCCACATATAAAAAGGGTGTTCTATAGTCTTAACACTCTTGCTGTCTCAATGGTGCCTGTGCTATGCTTCTCCATTAGTGCAATACAGTGAGTAAACCTAGGACAGATGGAAGTAAAGGCAACTTTTAAGCTCACCTAAACTCACCTAATGTGTCCTTCGCTAGCAGACCCCCCATTATGAGGGCGATCTGTAAGAAAAAAAAATCTCAACAAATCCTTCCCTGTAAGAAGATAATCCCAAATGTCCCTCATCGCCCCCTTCTCTTTGCAAAAATGTGCACCCCTGTATATACAAGTCTATGAACTTCCATGTTCTCCCATTGAAAACCATTTTATATGTCGCCCCCTGGTGGCAGTACACATTACTGCAGCTCTTAAAGCGGATGTAAACGTAGAAAAATAAACATGAAAAAAATAAACCTATATACATAACTTGCCTCCATGCAGCATTCATCCAGGGACTGCGAACCCTAAAGAAAAAAATAAGTACTTACCTGCCTGCTCGCTCCTGTGCCGCCATGCCTGGAGTGTCCGATCCTCCAGGTAGGACTCTTCCGGTCTCGCTCCCTCCACCAATCTGGATCTCAATGTGGTGACGCTCTGCCCTTCTGCGTCACCCAATTCAGATGTGTACGGCTGCGGCCACAGGGGGACATGGGAAGAAGTGATTCCTTCTCTCCCATGTCACCTTTAGCACACCGCGGCGCAAGTCAGTGTAGGGGTGGTGGAGCATCTGTGTATTTTGAAAGTTTTACAGGGTAATTTTTTTTTCAACTTTGAACCTCCGATCTGCTCTATTCTGGTGCTGATGATAGAAAGCGGAATCGAAGGTGGTATGTCTGCTTTGCTGGATGGTACACAGGGCTAAACATAGAAGCTTACACAGACACAAGCAGACCAGGGAAGTATATTGTTTCTGTATTTTGGAACAGCTTTGAGCCATTGGGACAGTAAGAGGTAAGTAAAAATTTTAATTTTGGTGTTTCTGAGTTTAGACGCACGTTACACAATATTCACTTATCATATGGTTCCCATCGTAATGGTATTTCTTCTGAGGTTAAATGCTAAGCGTACAATTTATCCTTGCTGAGAGATAATTGAGAGCCCTGCCGTGATGCCAAGTAATTGTGGGTGATAGTTCTGCCTTTGTTGTGTGACTTTGTGTTCGTAGAGTTAATAAAACAGGAGGACATGTCAATATTGGTAAACAACTATTATCTAACAAAAAGAAATGACTTAAATGTTTCTCGTATTGTAAATATCCTAAAGCAGCGAGCCAATTTTCTTGCTAGCTGAACAAAGACTTCACAACAGGTGACAAATCTGTCAGCCAGGTCTGGAAGTTTCCGATTTGAAGTGATGAGAAGGAGAAATCTGTGTGGTTTAATGACGCTGCGGAAAATGATAATGTACGTCTGTGTGTTTTCGTCTTCTTTGTAGTACAAGGGAAGGTCTACTCTTCTGGCGGGAACAGTGAAGGACAGCTGGGACTTGGTGACACCACTGAAAGGGCAAGCTTTCATGAAATCTCTTTCTTCAACTCTCAGTATAAAATCAAACAGCTGTCGGCTGGATCCAGTACATCAGCTGCCTTAACTGGTAGGTGCTCCGCAATAACGCTTATTAACAGCTTCTACATCCAGTAACCTGAAAAAGTCAGAAACATTTTTCATGTCACCAGTTAAAGGGGATTATGTACGTGTGAAAGGAATAGACGATGTTATGAGAAATGTTAGCTTTGGGATGTCACCTTCTCAAAAGAAACCAGAACGTTAAGTACAATTTAAGCCGACATAATGCTATAAAAGAAAGAGTACCATATTATTTACACCATAAGACACCCCACCACCCAAAACTTGGTGCCCCTTATTGTGTGCATGATACCTACCCTCTGCCTCGGTCAACGAAGCACTGAGCTTGAATGGCAGAGGTGGCAAGACCAGCAGGTAGGGCTTCCCTCTAATTCTATGCTCAGAGACAGAAATCCGCCTGGCTAGGTGATGTTGATTGAGATACACCAGTAGTAGAAGCATCCCTGCTACTAGTGTGAGTTAGGCTAGGCCTTCACTATCTGTTAGATCCCTGCCTTGAATGCAGAAATTTTTTAACAGAGTACACAAGCCGCCCATTGATGGCTCCTGATCCGGTCCCCAACTCCGTCAGGGTAATGTTGGTGCAGTACATCCGTGGATGCCAGCGCATAGTAGAGCCCTAGCCTTACTGTTAGCTGGGCCCATCCACATAACAGAGGCAGAGTTCTTCCCTCATTTTCCTGTGTAGCAGGTAAGTTGCTACTGGTTGAGTAATGTTTTCCCTGCTGCTACTGCTGGAGCGGCAAAAAGCTGTCAGAGGCTGCCGCCTGCTTTAACCCCGCTCTGCTTGCGGGCATGTCTGCCAATGGAAACTCTGTGCTCCAATCGGAAGACATGCCTGTGGGTATTTTTTATTAAGATGCTTCAGTATATAGGGTGTCTCTTATAGCCTGTAAGACTGGAGTGTCTTATAGTCTGTAAAATATGGTACTAGTGAAGCAAGAAGCTCTCTTGGCCATCCCCATGGGATTTTTCCTACTCTGCACTGCATGCAGTGGATGTGACGCCTAAAAATGGGAATGACGAGTAACTTCTATTTTAACAAATGCATTTTACACCTTCTAATAGTAGGTGGTTTGCCGAGGGGGGGGGGGGACTGTGCTTAAAGTAAAATGTTGTGTCCATTATTTTTTGGAAGCTGCACGCTTATAGGTTAAGTCCACAGAGATCAAATGTTTAACTTTTTTGTTAGATGATGGTGGATGCAGGTTCCTATATCTGTGCTTTATTATAGCCTTGTGGCTGACCTGGCACACCAGACTGTGCCTAGAACAAAAATATCACTTTACCATCGACCTACTGTTTCTCTCCATAAAAATCGATATCATTTTTGTATTGTGAATTGTGTATTGTGAATAATAGGAAAAAAATATGGGTTGTATACAGTCCTATATGTTGGAGGTAGTAATTTTTATGCACTCCCAATTCTAAAATGATAACTTTTTTTAACTGGGTGTTTTAAAAACACACCTCAGAGGAAACCACACAAATGACATTGAAACACAATTAATAAACATAATTATATTGGATAATTCATCAAAAATATATTTTGTATTTAATAACTTGTCTCCTTACTTGTTTCTTTCCTATACATTTCGTTTTAAATTGTGGACTTCTTTTTAAATAGTTTGCTGTGTAAAGCTTACTTTGTTATAGCTCAACAGTACATACATTAGTACAAAGTTCATGAGCTAGTCTTCAGGGTTGCACAATCTTGTTTTCTGTTACTTCTGGCAGAATTCTCTCCAGTAGTGAAACAGATTTATCAACTAAAGTTTGCTGAATTTGCTGATGCTGCTGTTGTGAACTAGTTTTTCTGATCAACACTTTATGGTATTAAAATGCAGACATGTTTTAGGTGAAGCCTACATGAAGATAGCAGCCAGCTATGGCTCCTTCTCAGTGCTAAACAGACAGAACATTTGCAGTGTCCAAGCCTTGTACCTATAGTACATACAATGAGATTTCATTATATATATTAGCTGATCAGAAATCAATGTTTTTGACACCAAAACTTACCCTGAGTGTTTGTTTGCAAACAGGTGAATAAAATTTAATGATAGATGTATGGGCAATACCCAGACATGGTCACTTTATAAGCAATTAAGAAAAAAGGGGATCCTGGAGTATGGCTCTATAGCTGGGAACACACGGCTTGTTATAGGAGCTGTTCGAGATTCCCTGCAGCAGTGCAATGACGTCATCTCTCTGCTGCCCGATATCGGAGGATATCAGCCGATGCTTTGCCTGGAGACCCCGCGGATTGATTGGTCCCGCTCGAAAACAGGGTTGGTCGCATCAAATATGGGCCAGATAGATGGCTGTAAATGTGCACGGCGCTCAGAGCGGCCATCGATTTTGCCCATATCTACATGTGTGTTCCCTGCTTAAGAGCACTTTTGCGTTATGTATGTTATGTAGACATTTTCATGTACTAAGGGACCCCATACACCTTTAGATTTCTCTGTCAGATTTCCTTTAGATCTCCTTTTTTCACCAAAATCATATAATATGAGAGACTTTCTAAACCATCAAGTCGCAGAGGACTCTATACTACATAGTTGTTGGTAGATCTAATGGATATCTGACAGAGAGATCTAACCGTCTATGGTCAGCTTCAGGCACACTGTATTCAAGTAAAGTTTAACCCTAATACATCTAGGATATAACGGCAAATGCCTTCAGTCCTTTCATCTGTGTGCTTCTGCTTTAAGGCAGCTCATGAATGGGCAAGCAGCAGATTCCAATGCATAATTCACATTTCTGTTTATTGCTGCACCGCAGTTGTGTATGCTTAAAATATATTTTGTAAAACATACACAACCCAACACCTAAACAGACACTGTAAGGGTGGGAAAACTTTTTGACTCATGGACCACAATGGGTTTTTAAAATTGATAGAGGGGCTGGAGAAAGAACCTGTAAGGCCTTCCCGATCTCAAGTTCTCCCAGCCTGTTATGCAATTTAAACGGATGACAAATAGACTTTCCAAAAAAGTAACATTGATACTGCCAGAGAGGTTAAAAAAACTATAACAAGAATTAATAAATATATAAAGAAAGAGGCTTCGGATAGAAAACTTAAACATTCTATTGCAGACAGGAAAACTATGGCCTCTAGACATATACCATATGCTGTTGGCATTATCGCCACTTATTGCAGGACAAAGGCCCAGAATAAAACGGGCCGGATATTGCCCACCGGGCATAGTTTGTCCACAAATCTGTGAATCAATTTGACTAGTCCATATTGTTTCCACTTTGACAGATATTTGTTTAGTACTTAGACAATAATACAAATTAACAGAACAAATCTGCATCCGTATATAGCTGGATGATACTGAAATCCGATCAAACAAAGCCAAGACTTATAAATGGAAAGTAATTCAATGCTGATTTATAGAGCATCAGTTGTGGGTTATTGCAAGCATTTATTATACATAGATTGTGCTGTGAGAGACAGATCTCATTCCTTTCCAGACCTGTGTGAAATGAGCCTTCAGTCCTTGCAGTAGCATAACACTGTTCTTTACCATCACAGGGAAGACACAGAAATTGGTAAGCTATAAATAACAAATCTGAAATTGAATATGAACATTATCTTTCTTTATTTCAGCGGATGGAAAGCTTTTTATGTGGGGTGAAAATTCAGAAGGTCAGCTTGGCCTCGGTGATGAGAAAACAGTCAGCAGCCCTCACCAGGTCAATATTGGAAAGACGATTTCTTGGGTTTCTTGTGGCTATTATCACTCGGCATTCGTTACACGTAAGTCAATCTCACACCACTTGAGGATCTAGATGACAAACTGTAATATTTTTGCACATTATGACACTATGTGTGCTGTTGGCATTGAGACTTTCTTTTAAATGGGATTTGCAGGGCAAAGAAAATGGTTTGTGATAATGTCCCCCTCTACATACATCTCTTTAACCCTTCTATCACTCCAGACACTGGAAATTCCAAAAATTACCTGTTAATTCCAGGTATGGAATACAGGGAATCGTGTCTTTACCATTAAATATGGACTGCAGTTAGAAAGTAAGTAGACAACTTGAGATATAGCAACTTCACGTAATTTATTTTCACACAAAAAAGCACTTAAACCCTCTGGGTGTTTTGCCCTAAGTGTGCTGCCCCGCCCTCCCTTCTCCTCCTTCACATCCCCAGCATCATCAGTGATGGGGAAAAAAATGAAATTTCTTCAATATTTGTGGTCAATGACAATACCCCGCCTCTTCGGCATCCCCGGAAAGATTATATGGCCTCTCTGTAACAGAGCCCAAATGTAAACACCAGCAGTTGTTTAATTCAACTCGACTGGACTTGCAATGACTGTCTTTGCTGTGACTGGCTTTCTCAATTCAGAGGGAATTGAGCAATTCTGTGTGAATTGAGAAAGCCAGGTGGATAACTAGCGAAACGTTTTCAAGAAACAAACACAGCAAGTCCAGTTGATTTGAATTAAACACTACAGATATACTCCAGAATGTTTGTCATAGTCTTGTAGAATAAATAAATTCACATTAGTGATGTCGGGGGACATGTTTTAATTAAATTTTCTAGACTATGTTAAAAGTTTGATGTGTATAGTCTGGGCACAGGTTCTCTTTAAATGATTTTACATTTGCTTGTCTTCCAAACATGATAATGGTAGACAGTTACAAATGTTATTTGGGTTTGTGTTAGAAGGGATTCTGTACAGTCTTTATGTTGATTTAATTTTGAGAAATCAAAACAAGGGGTGAAATGCACCGATATACCGGTCTAATATTTCCATGTTCACACCACACAGCCAGACCCAACCCAAAGAATAATAATGAAGGAGGATTTTAAAAGGGCTTCAGGCTCAGATGTGTCACTATCTCAAAGACAATTTAATAATTCATAGCAAAATATTTTATTGCAAAACAGAACAGGAACAGATTTAGTATAAATAAATAAAACAAATAAATAAATAAAAATGGCATGACTACTCAGGGAAAAGAAAGAAAACAAAAACAACACGTGGAAAAGCTAAAACGTTTAGCATTGCCCGGAGTCAGCCGTCCATGAAGAGATTGCCCATATTATGATATTATCCAGGACAGATGAATGGATGGATAGGTACAATTTGGGGCCAATGGCATGCAAAGGGTATTGAAGAAAGAAGGATGTGATCGTCATGGGGCAGAGGTGTCAAGAGGATCAGTACAAGCACTGAACCTAGGGGAATGCTGACAGGAAGGGAAGTGGGGAAGAAAGAGTTTCCATTAAATGATTTAGAATGAGTGGTCAGTCATGAAAGAAGTGAAGGATGGACCAAGACATCATAACCAATAAAGTTGAGGGTTTGGAGCCGAAGAGGGTTTTCAACACTGTCAAGGCAGCGGACAGATCACGGACAGGAAGCAGAGAAAAATTGCCTTGAGCCTTGGCACTGAGCAAGTTGTTAACAACCTTAATGAGCACAATTTCAAAATAAGAAAGATAAAAGCCATATTGAAGTTGATAAAGAAGGGAGTAAGACCATGTGTCCACTGCTTTTCCCTATGCTGGATGTGCATCTAGCACAAGGAAAAAACACACACGGCGGCTAATATGTGGGCAGATTGCCCACGATTTAGTGGCTATTAATTACCATTACAAAAACACAGAAAAGCCACACAGGATGCATTCTGTTCAATGGACACATCTCTAGGGACATCGTGTGTTTCCACAATAAGAATGTGGTATTCACGCTTTAAACAAAATGGCGAGGTATGAGTGGATGCTGTCCCGTTCATCACAATAAAAAGTGTCCTCTCTGTGTCTTTTTTCCCCATGGTTTTAAAGGATGATGAAAATGTAAAGGTGCCCATACATGGGCAGATTGTCCCTCGATAGATAAGGGATCCACTACAGCGTCAATGTCATCACGCTGCAGCTGGCCCCTCAGAAGATCAGCAGACACCCTTTGTGTGCCGGACTTATGCAAAGTAGTAGGATTGCCTGGGAATTTATACAGGAGGATCCTGGTCAATCTGACCAGGAGGGCTCATTGGATTTGTATACGGACGGGAACGCGTAGGCCTACCTTTAGTGAATCGTCCCTTGGAACAATGCTGTGAGAGAGGGTTTTGTCTGGGTTTCTGACTTGTATTACAGTAGTAGGTATGGTAGTAAAGAATTTTCTGAAGAGGGCAGGCAACTGGGGTATGGTGTGTATTTGGGGTGGGGTTATTGCTCTACACCCTCCGCTCCAGAGCTGCATGCAGCTCTTTAGCCTTCTTGTTGTGGCACTCTTTAGAGAACAGGTGTGAAGGAAGAGAGAGCATGTCAGCAGCCAAGATGGATGGCTACTGAAGCAACTGCAGCTCCTCCCCCCATTTCAACCAATGCTGGCTGTTTCAGGGCAGAGACTTGCTCCTACGTTCACAAATGCTGGTGAAAAAGTAGCAGCCACTACATAGACACCAGAACAAGCCACCAGACACCTCAGGATGCTGGTTAGCTAGCCAGCAGCATTGATGGTAGGAGTGTATTTGGTTCCTAGAGGGGGAGAGGTGATGTAGCACAAAGGCAGACCCAGCCACACATCCCCCTCCTAAACCCCCCTTCCCCAAAATCCCTGGGACACTTGCCTAGAACAGGTCAGGGAGAGCCTTGACCATGCAGCAACTACCATGGAAAAAATAAAGAAAATAAACAGACTTTTGTGTGCCAGGGATTCAGTCACCCTGTGTTTGAGCTCTTGTACACTATACATGCTATATTGTTTACTGGCAAACCACAGTACACTGTGCACATGTAAGCTGATGCACTGCATATAAAAAATGCTTAGCCTATGTGCTAATGTATTATGTTTTGCCTTTTTTTGATAGTTAAGGTTAACCACCCCTGGTCTAAACATAGCAGGGAGATAGGAGTGAATTATACCTCTGAAGGGAGTAGAAAAAGAGGGTCTGGATAGGTTCGATGGGCCTTTACTCTCAACAGAGTAGGCAGAGAGGAGGAGGGATTTAGATTAAAAAAAGCTCTAACAAATGAATAAAGAATATAAATACAAATTGTTATACAGTTCCTTTTAGCATAAATGTGACTCATTTGTTTTATTTTGGGACTCTCTATAGAAGATGGGGAATTGTACACTTTTGGAGAACCTGAAAACGGCAAGCTCGGTTTGCCTGGTGAGAAACTGGACAAACATAGACAACCGCAGCGTGTTCCTGGAATATCGGGGAAGGTGAAGATGGTTTCCTGTGGTGGAGGGCACACCATTGTGGTCACAGGTTTGGAACTAAATAAATTTTTGACAACAATGCTACTCCAAAGGTTCAATAGAGTGAAAAATCATTGTCAACCAAGTTACGTGCAAGGTTTTATCTGTATGTTATTCTATACTAGCCAATACAGACAAGTGTATGCTATTTAGTACATAACACCTCCGATTGCAGAGGTGCCGATAAAAGGGCAGATCAGAAACACAGAAAAATGTTAAAAAATTCTGCTATGCTCCATCTCCCCTATGACATTGAACCGCGGCGTCCCCAAAGGAACATGGGAAAGTAGACTTGACTTCTGATGTCTACATTTACCTATCCCATGCTCTCACAGCCAGCAGCATCTGAATCAGGTGATGCGGGGGCCAGAGTGTTGCAGATGCGGATAGGTTGATGGAGCGAGACTTGCTTCTCCATCTTAAAGCCTGCAGGACTGGACACTCCAGGCATTGGGTCTTGGGAGCAAGCACCCAGGAAAGGGAAGTATTTTTTTTAGTTTATATCCTTTTTGTAGGGAAGAGCATGCCAATGTCATACCAAAGCCTCCATTACATGTGTAACTTATAAAAGCATTGAAAGCACTACACATTCCTCTCTTATTGTCCTGCAACTAAAAGAATTACCAAACCATGCAGTGTAAAAGCTTTGAATATGGAAGCCAGCATGTAAAATGGAGTTTGACATAAAGTAACTGGATGAACTTTAAATGCATACGCTACCTAGTAGTAAACCTAATGTATTATATTTTTAATGCACCAATACTTGGCTTGGGGTAGAGTCTACAAATATAATATGCCACCATAGCTGCCATAGGCAGTTCCAATAGGAAGTGAACTAAGGGTCCTCATGACCGATTTCTCTGTCAGATTTCCTTTAGATCTCCTTTTGTTTTACCAAAACCATGTAATATGATGGACTTTCTAAACCATCAAGTCTACCTGTGTTCAATCGCAGAGAACCCTATACTACATAGTTGTTGGTAGATCTAAAGGATATCTGACAGAGAGATCTAAAGGTGTATGGCCATCTTTAGACAGAGTGACTGGCTGCTGTGCTTTCTACTAAAATCCAACTTAACCTGTAGGCCACCACAGATGCTGACCAAATGTCAATGAGTGATATTGTCCAATAGCAAGTCTACTTACAGTTGATAATGTTTTTTGTCTCACTTGTAAAATATTACCCCAACATCATCTAACATTAAGTTGGGCCGTGATCTTGCTGATGTGTGCCAATATCATAAATAAAAAATAAAAGCACATTTTGAGTTAGAAAGGCTTCATATAATCCATAAAGCGAATCTCCACCTCATTAACTGCCCACAGCGGGCGAACCAATCGGTTGTCATGCTTGCAGTGTCTGCCAGCCTGAAACTTAATACACAATACAATTAGGTTTATTTGATTAAGCTGATCTTACATTTTCATATATAGTGTGTAATACATCGACAAATACACTGTTTTTTATGTTTGTTGTATGTGTTCAAATATACTTTTTCATTTTTATTTCACCTTCTCGAGTTTCTTGTATCTTATTCTCTGGCATTTCTTTCTTTAAAAATTAAGAGCTGTAGATTCCTTATTACTGCACATATGCTCCGAAAGCCTTATATATATTTTTAATCTGTGCAGTGGAAACAGAATAGCGTTGTATTAAACAAGAAGAAATAGCCCACAATAAGCAATAATATGTTATCTCCTTATGCAGTTACACATTTAAAAAATCATAATTGTATGTAATATGAATGCTATCCTTTTGTAGTAGGCCAAAAATATGGGTAACCAATTATACATTTTACTACTAAATGACATTTATGGCTTCTGTGATGAAACGCATGTATAGGAAGTACTGGAGTGATCTAGCAGCATGGTTCTCAGTTAGAGATGGTAAAAGATTAGTTACCCATATTGTTACTTTTAAGCAAACTAAGCAGACTATGCCACATTCATATTATTGATTCATTTTTTGGCCTACTATAAAATCACTTTCTCTAATTTGTCCTTAATTCCCCTGGCGGTGCAAATCATTTAATATATATATTTGTTTTACCTAAAATAGTACAAAAACAGTATGTTTTTCACATGCCTCTACACATTCTGAGGGTCATCAATGTCAGCAGTTATGTGCAAACCCTGTAGTTCTATAATAGTATATGGTGAGAGCAACCCTCACCTCCCTGGCGTCATCACTAATCCAGGACACTGATGCTGCAGAATGGTGTGGGTATGGCTGGAGCAGGTTAGCATTCCTGACTCTGGCTTAGGGTTACCGATATGGGTATGAAACTCTACCTTGAGGCACAATCGAAAATACCGCGCAGAGGAAAAGTGCTCTTTGGATGCGCTGACGTAAATGCATAGTGGAGCCCTAACCTTATTCCACAAGGTCATATGGGAACCACCCATTTTTCACTTTTAGTGGACCATAAACCTTAATAGTTGTCCACAGGTATAGCATGGGAATGGTTAGAAACAATTTCAAAGCAAATTCGACAACCCCTGCACATAAAGGTGTGGCTGTGGGGCAACTGCCAATGTAAGTTCTCGGGGAAGTAAAATAATGCTTTGCAGTGAAATTTGGGAAACTGGTGAGGAACCCTGTGAAGGTTCTCATTTATCTAGGTCATAGTAAATCTGCTGTAGTAAGTCAAAGGAGTTGGACCTGCAGAACTTGATGATGTTTCTTTAGTGATCTGAGTGACTTTCTCAGTAGTAGTGTAGTATTGTTTAGAAATATATAAACACTGGTTTATACATGTGTGTATAAGTTCCCTTTTCTTCTATTACCAGTTCTATTTAGAATCTGTCATCCCTTTCCTTTTTCAGACAAAGAAGTTTATACATTTGGCCTTGGCCAGTTTGGACAACTAGGACATGGAACTTTTATTTTTGAAACGCCTACACCCAAAGTAGTGGAGGCTTTGAATCCACATAGAGTTCGAAATATTGCTTGCGGGGAAAACCACACTGCAGTAATTACAGGTGGGTAAGCTGTAATATGTATTCTACAATACAAAACTGTTTTGTGATGCAGATCCTGTGTCTGTGCTCTATTATATAACATACGTTATCACTTGGTGTTACATTTAGGTAGGGTAGTAATTTGTAAACATAATTACTGTGTAAAGCAATTAAGGTTTTTTTTCCAGCTTTTCAACTAAACTGTACAGTCCTTTCTTCCTTTGTATATTAGAAGTCTGTTTGGTTTTTTTGTTCCTTTTTTAAACTTACACTAAATAAGTTCTTCTACTACCACCCAGGAGCAGAGGTTGTGGCCTACAGCTCTTGAGGACGTTTTAAAGCTGCATACTGCTGTTAGAGGTTGTTAGTGGATGCAGTACATTAGATACAATATAGAATGGCCATGGCAATGATTGGAGGAAATGACACGTGGGTACATTAGATACCATATAGAATGGAGATGGCAATGCTTGCAGGAAATGACAGTTGGGTACACTAGACACAATATACAGGGTGGGCCATTTATATGGATAAACCACTAATAAACACTTTTCAAGATGAGTGGTGACCATGGCGGCCATTTTGAAGTTGACCATTTTGAATCCAACTTTTGTTTTTTCAATAGGAAGAGGGTCATGTGACACGTCAAACTTATTGGGAATTTCACAAGAAAAACAATGGTGTGCTTGCTTTTAACGTAACTATTCTTTCATGAGTTATTTACTAGTTTCTGTCCACAAATGTGTTCAATGTGCTGCCCATTGTGTTGGAATCTCAATGCAACCCTCTTCTCCCACTCTTCACACACTGATAGCAACACCGCAGGAGAAATGCTAGCACAGGCCTTCAGTATCCGTAGTTTCAGGTGCTGCACATCTCGTATCTTCACAGCATAGACAATTGCCTTCAGATGACCCCAAAGATAAAAGTCTAAGGGGGTCAGATCATTTACATTTCACCAGCCCAAATACAGCTCTGGACTACCACTTTCACCTTAGGTTTACAGAGAGCATGAAGTCAGAGGCTACAGGATTCAGGGTGTCACAATCCTTTCCAACCTCACGATTGTAGTACCCCTCCTGCTAACTCTAGGACCCCCAGGTTGGAAACCACTGGCTTAGGTTGATGTATCATATGACCACAAATGCCCTATGGAAGGATTTAAATACAGCAGTGACCATACTACGTGATGCTTAGCTCCAGCCACTGTCCAAGGCTGTGCCATGCCAGTATAATTAAACAGATCACATAACCTTGGTCTAAAGGGAATGAAAAACTAAACTATGATTATTGCTTCATTATTCCAGCAATTTATGACTGGACTGCTAAGGGTATGGCATGGCGTAGAGCCAGTCTGCAGGCCGGAGGTTGACATACTGCATTGCGTTAACCTTCTGACTGTTGGACCGTCTCCACGCCACGGAGACAGCCGGTATGGTAGGGGGGTATCTGGATGGGCTCCATCCACATCCCCGTCAAGGAATGCGCTTAGCGCAGGGGGTGTTGGCGGAGCATTCCATGCCTTGGAAATATACCCTAAGTGTTCATGGTTAAAACTTAACAAATTTTGCCTAAAGCATTTACATACACTATAAATGTTTTATATACTTAAGCTTTTATATAGGAAGTAAAGAAAGTGAAGCAAAATGATTGTTTTAAGGCTACAAATTAAACATTAGATAAAAAAACTCAAAGCCTTTATGGTGTCTTTTAAAACATTTATTTTGGGTGTGTTGCTCTATGACCTTCAACTCTTTTAATTTTAATGATGTTGCAAGGTTCTGTAACCATGATGTGTGGGAAATGCTTAATCATTACACATTGGCTTTGTCTTCCAGATTTTTGGTGTGTTTCATATTTTTGCTCTTTCTTTTTCAGATAAAGGTCTGCTTTATACTTTTGGTGATGGGCGATATGGCAAACTTGGATTAGGAGAAGAGAATTTCACTAACCAGTTTTCACCTACATTGTGTATGAACTTTCTGAAGTTCAGCGTCCAATCGGTATATTATATAAAGCTACTTTACTTGCATTACGTTTAACCTTGCATTAGACTAAAAAAGTTGTTTAAGAAGAAGTGTTTTTTAATGAAAAAATCTAACCTAGTTATGGCAAGAAATCACATTTCATTCTTAAAATAAAACTTTGCAGAACATACCTTATTGTTCGGACCATTAATGCTCCGTTGTATGGGATGCACAAACAGCTGTTTGTCTGATCTCCAAAAAATACTTTGGGTTACTGTTGCTCTGCCTGTCAGGGCTCCGTGCTCTGACCGGCAGAGCGGGAGTTAAAGGAGGAGGGGATGCTGCCTCTGACAGCTTCCCTGCTTCCTGGTCCCGACCAGCTGTGTATGTGAGCTAGGCAACTTGAGCCAAGCTTGCATACATATTCTGCCTATACATATGAGCTGGTTGAGAGGAAAGAACCACCCATGGGCAGATCTTTCCTCTGGCTGTCAGTTTTGTGTATGTGAGCTCAGCTCTCATACACAGGCAGAAGCAGAGAGAGAAAAAAATAGGAACTTATGGTGGTTTACATACAGGAAGTCATTGTTGGAGTTCTTCTTTATCCTTTCACAAATTACAACTGGTTTGTTCCAAATTCATTCTAGCAAACGGTAAATATTAATTTATATGTGAGGCATCCAACCAAGACGCATCTAGTAGCGCTTATGAGTATCCGATGTTCTGTATATCATGAGTATTGCACAATTTGGATGAGTTACAACTACTGTGAAGCTCACTGGGGTTCATAGCTCATTCTTGCTGTGATCACTAAAGTATTTCAGAATTTGGAATACAAAGGCTGTCTTGTAGGTATTAAAATATTTACAGCATTTCCAGTAGATAATATTAAGCTTTTATTTTTAAAGGAGACCTATGCTAAGATAAGTATGACCATAGCTGAGACCAGCTTCTCAAAATGTGTGGTGCTTTGTTGTATTAATTAAAATACCGTATTTTCCGGCGTATAAGACGACTTTTGAACACAGGAACATGTGTTCAAAAGTCGGGGGTCGTCTTATACGCCGGGTGTGGCTGGCAGGGGGGTGCAGGGGATCATCTACGGGAGCCGGTAACTGGATCTGTGCTCCCTGGGCTGTGCGCTGCTAGCTGAGATTAGCAGAGGTAGAGAGAGATTGGGAACTCGAGAGAGCAGTGTTACCATGGCTACAGGATGCTTCTCCACAGAGAACACACGCTCTCCCCGGCTGTAGAAACAAAACTAAAACTTATAACTTTGAACATTCATAGCAGGAAAACCATTAATAGTATAATCATGAAACTTTCAGGGTCAGTAATTCTCACCTACTACTACTTACACCCTGAGTTTCACCCCTCTATCTACAACACCTATATGTTACATTTCAGCTAAAGTCCAGGTATCAGACAATGCTCTTTTCATTGCCAGCGAGATATACTCCTATATGCAACATTTAACTTGCCTTCATTGAACACATATATCTTTAAATCCCTGCATGGTAGAACCTTGACATTTTGTGGTTTACTAGTTAACCCCTAAGACTACATCCATGCAAATTTTCAGGTCCCTGAGCACAATCCTTCCTACTAAAAGCCCCCTATAAAATATTGCTTGTCTATTAGCATAAAGCACTACTCTGCTGCATACATGCTTTCACTTATCCTATCCTTACTAATACAAAAAAAGATCAGACTTCTAAGGGTGTTGGAGATCTGTGGGTTGAAAATCAGAGTAGACATACATTTTTTTATTTGGTGTGCATTGGAAGAGAGGTAGTCTTATACGGCGAGAATATACCAAACTCTATATTTTAACTGGAAAAGTTGGGGGTCGTCTTATACGCCCAGTCATCTTATACACCGGAAAATACGGTACTTTAATAATTATGTTTTTAAACTGAATGGGAGTATAAAAGTGTTTTTCCATTACTGAAATGCTCTGACTGTGTAGCAACTAAGTTTGCAAAAGATTTGTGTCTGACAAATGTGTTTTTAGCAACATATTTATTCTGGTGTCTTGTTGCCCTTTTGCTTTAAGCAGTTAGGAGAACAACATTAAATATAAAGCATACCCTGGATTGCGTTTTTGGTACTAGTCCAGAGATAAAATTCATGCTGTAGATCCATCTGTGCACATAATTTCCAAATCTGTATCTCAAGGGGACGCAGGCTTGTTCTGAGTCACAGTTCACATGTTAGGATACGTTCTCTAAAAACATTTTGCAATATCTGTAAACAGACTGGGGGGGGGGGGCACATTGTCCAAACAGCGATTTCCTGCCCATTATTCATTTAGATTGACAGTCATTCTCTTTTTTTATTGTAAGTAAATGTATATAAATCAAAGCTCTATTTCTTGTCTTGCATACCTACATATTCATTGGCAATAGTTTGCTTGAATGGACAACCTGCTTGCATCATATTGGTTGTTCACCATCACTTGTATTTTTAGTCCTGTATGCCTCTATGTACTCTTGTAGTATGAAATATCAATATACCAGTTGATATTAACCTCTCCACTTTAACTCACAAGATCTCACTTATTTCATTTTATTAAACAAAGTGATATGGTTTGCTAAACTTGTCTTAAGCCTGCTATACACATGGCGATGTGTGTAGGCAGACTAGTCCCGATATCTTCCGGGATGCTAACGTGATGACGTCATCACGTTAGCACCCTGTTGCATTATGGGGCCCCTTCAGTCGGCCGGGCACCCTTTGTGTGCCGGCCATAAGCTGCAATGAAGACGCCGTCTTCATTGCAGCTTATGGCATCGGCTTGCATCGGCCAGAGAAGATCGGATATGTCCGTTCTCTGGCCGGCCAAGCTGTGGGGCAACAGGGATCTGTCGTCCCACGTGGGCACATGCCGATAAGCGGACGATTTTTAACCTGACCGACGGCGCGAGCGTGCACGTCCGTCGGTCAGGATAAAAATCGGCCGCTTATCGGCATGTGTATGCCTAGCATTACCTAAATGACTGGAAAAATGAAGAAGTTATAGTTAGATGGGGATCATTTGTCTGTGTTCGTGCCTAAAGGTGGGCATACACATTTCCATTTTTGAAAGAGGGCCAGGTTATGTGAAGGGAAATGTGTTGGGGCCGACCATTCAGCCTGACATGCTTTGAACCATTAAAATGAAATGCAAATGAAAGATATCTTGGGGCAAATCTCTTCTTTCACTTGCATTATTGTTGTAAAGCATTGGTCCTCCAACTTTATAACCAAGGGGCCAGTTCACGGTACCTGAGATTGTTGGGGGGCCAGATTACAGCATTTTCTATACAGTATAACTCTGCCCTATATAGCTATATGTAAAGGTAATTTCTATTGGTTCCACTCATTTCTAATCTCATCAGGTTGTTGTGGTAGGTACTGTGCTGCTCATTGCTAGAGGTGCTACCTAGAGAAAGAAAAACCAAGTCCTTTTCTAGCATGGGTATCTCCATATTACAAAATAAGACCAAATGTTTATGGTGAAATATCTGCTGCAAAAAGACCACAGGTGATTGGTCCTTTGACTTGTTGGGCACAGTTTAGTACTTCAAAATAAAACCTTAACTTTTAGAGTTGGGGAAATTTAGAACCAATGTTAGTTTTTTTTTTTGCTGTCCTTTTGATCAAGGAATGAATGCATAAAGATCTTTATTTTCACCTTTGTTATGATTGTAACTGGACTCTTCTGCACTCTTCTGAAAATATCAATTTATTTTAAACTTATGCTCCTTATCATTTTGTGTTAGTTTTAGGAACTGAGACATTTAAAATTCCAGAGTGAGGGGAAGTATCTCCAGCAAGGACTCAAAAAGTTGGAAACTTCTCAAAAAAGAATTAAAACTTATTGAAAAACTAAAATATAAGCTTTAAGTTTCCCGAAAGTTTATTAACATACAAAAAAATGTAAACGAGTTGCACAGATAATTAAACAGATTGCAGAAATACCTGTTGAATTTCAGAACTTTCACTGGTTTGGCAATGGTAGATTGTTTAAGCTTGTAGCTTTTAGTATTAAAACAAAAGGAAAGTTTTTAGATGGTTGGAGCACAAATGTCACTTGGATAAAGGAAGTGTTGATACTTGCCAGAAGGCAGTTGGTGATCTGTTTTCTAGGAAGCGTTGATGTCATGTTACCATGCACATAAAAAGTTTTTGTTTGTCAGTTTAAATACTTTGCATAGTAATGCTTATATGGAAACTTACATATATTTGATTTAATAATTCAGTATTCAGAATTAATTTAAAAATAACCTAGAGATTGATACAGTGGGAAAAACATAAAATGAATTAGGTGGTTCATGGTGAAAATATTTATTATACTTAAGCATAGAATCTCCTTTTTAATTTTAGATAGAATAGAGAAAAGTTGCATTTTTCATCTGTGTATGTTAGAGGAAATCTTCTAAACTGTAGGGAGTTCCCCTTTTTGTCAATGGAAGGTTCATGAAAGCCAATTCTAAATATTCGATTTTTGTATTAAGAGATTTAATGTCCCAATACAGACAGAAAAACATCCTGGCTATTGCCCTTGGAAATTTTTCTGGTGGAATATGCAATACTTTACTAAGGGTCTGAATGAGCCCAAAAGGTGGCCTATGCAACTTCTCCATTTGTGTCTTACATGTTCCCCATTCTAGATATTGGGGCTTATAGTAGTGCATATGTGAGGGGCACTAGGTATAGAAAGGACTAGGTATAGCCTAGTGACTGTGGCGTGGGAGTCAGCAGTGACAAAGCTTATGTCTTCA
>CM070033.1:139003056-139029271 GCA_036250615.1 Ptychadena robeensis
TACTCGAATCGTTTTACAAATCTACCCGTGTGTGCCTAGCTTTAGGGTGTTGGAGATCTGTGGGTTGAAAGTAGATAGAGTAGACATACATTTTTTTATTTGGTGTGCGTTGGAAGAGGGGGTAGTCTTATACGGCGAGAATATACCAAACTCTATATTTTAACTGGAAAAGTTGGGGGTCGTCTTATACACCCAGTCGTCTTATACGCCGGAAAATACGGTATATAGTATTGTTCTGAAGCAGGAAAATTTTTCATGTTGAACTTTATAGTTAATGTCCGCTATTTATCATGATAGACCTTTGAATAAAAAAGCCAAATTATACGTGTATTTTGTATCATTTACTAGTTGTTGATGTTTTATTTTCCTTATCGCAAAAAATTATGCTGTGATCTTTTAGTGAAAGATTATACAAGCTGCTATTGTCAACTTGGTTCTAAAATAATTACTTTTTAAACACCCTACATTACCTCTCAGTAATAGATTGGCTTTAACATCATATTTTGGGGGACTTGTCTTTTACACATGCAACTGAGAAGTGTTATTTTACAGAACTATAGCATTTGGGTTTCTCAAACATTTACAGAATTTTGGTAAAAGAAGAGGTGATGGTACACCTCTACAGTGGTAAACATGCCCCTGTCCCAATTTTCTAAAACTTCTTACATTTAAAATGTTTTACAGGTGGTCCTGTGCACTATTATCAACTATATATGGGGCTTGAATTTAAACCATTGAATTATGCTTTTTTATTTTTTACTTTTTACACAGCATTTCAACTTAGAGAGAGTGTAGAAAGAGCTAGAGTACAGTCTTTTTGGTGACGATACAGCGTCTTTATCCATGCGAGCATGCGCATAAGCCTTCACAAACATCTTATGAATTAAGCCAACTTGTGATGAAATATGTATGAATAGACTCATTTTAGTGAAAACTGGACACAAAAAAAATTTCTTGATCTAAAGATATAGGAATAAAGCTGGGCATACACAGGTAGACTGCGGTGCAATCAACCCGCGATCAATCACAGTGTGGTGACCACTTTTCACATTGATTCCCGTTAGATGCGGACCCAGCACATCTGGTGTGAGAGCTGCTGCCGGTGGCGCTGCAGGCAGCCAGTGAGAGCCGACACAGCTCCCCGCCCCCCTCCCCTCTCACAGCACACAGAGGGCAAGCTGATCACAGCTTGTAGGCTGTGTGCTGTGCGGACAGAGGTCAGCTGCAGAACTTCTGCTTTGGATGGAGACCCGCGGTCTCTATCCAAAGCATTGGATAGGTGATGTCCGATATCCCTGTTAGAGAGCGGGATTGATCCCACTCGAAAACAGGGATGGCCGCATTCGATATAGGCCAGATAGATCTAGCCCATATCTATGCATGTATGGGCACCTTAATTGTATGTTTAAAGTTAATTAAGACCTGTGCTAGGGTAGTTCTGATCTGGAATTCATGAGTGTCAATATTTTCATATTGTTTCAGCCATTTGCTGTACTGTATGAATCCTTTTTAGATGTAGAATTTTGACTGCCTTAGCTAAAGTTCAAGTTGAATTTTTCTTTATTTATTTTTTTCCAAAAAAACAGGCTACTTAGTCTCTAAATCTTTTATAAATCATACAGTTTTAGCACAATACAATCCATTCCAGAATGCGGTTAATGCACATTTTAACTGCGGTTTCTAGAGTTGAGAAGGAAAGTTCATATACCATTCTGAACGTCAAAGGTATCTTACAAACTAACTTTTGTTTTGTTGTAGACAGCTGGCAGAATTATTTTTGTTAAGAAAACCAGATGGTTTAAAGCAACTCTGTAAGCTTTAAATAGATCAGACAGCTTATTCAACCAAATCTTTTAACCCCCTTAATGAAGCACTTTAATATTATGTCATAGAAAGAAAATAAAACTGATGCACATTTAAATGTTGTATACAGGTTCCAGGATTAAGGAGATCTATATATTGTCTGATGAAGAAAGACATTTTTGGGGGGTATTGAGTAGGAATAACTATACCGTTAGTCTCATATTTATACTTTCTGCTGGGGGGTGATATCGGCATCTTATATTGCAAATGTGCATTTGGCCATGGGTGGTTGCACCTTCGCATTTCCCCTAAGCAAACATATTAGCCGAGACGAGGAAGCTGTCACATATGGGCAGAAGCTGCCGGCTCACATATACAGATCTGCCCGCTCACATACACAGATCTGCCCGCGGATGGATCGTCTGTCTGTAGAGCCAGTATATGCGAGTGGGCAGCTTTAGCCCTACCTGGGTATGTGAACTGGGCTCTAGCTGCCTGCTTACATACACTGGGTTTGTTGAGCAGGAGCAACCTCTGACAGCTTCCCCGTGTCTCTTAACTCCCACTCTGCCAGAGCTTCGATCAGCATAGTGGCAGTGGGATAGTGGCTAAAGCCCAAAAACCATCCGCCTGATGCCTTATTTTGCAAACGCCAATTGGTTGCATCAACGTGTCGTTCTTTGTAAATTAGGCCCTTAGATTGAGGCTGCATTGCACACTTTGAAGGGGATTTTTTTTGTTCTGCCATGGCCTCACAGTCCTTCATGAGATTGAAAAACATTACAGGATGTTCATATTGCTGTTTTTATTTGGAGGTGCTTGTTCTGGGGTTATTATCCTGATCTAGAATAGAAAGCTGTAATGGCATCTGAAAAGCCTGGGCTTGTTTTTGGGGCAGGGGCAAGTCTGGCACTGCAACTTCAATATGGACAACAAAGACTTAGCCAGGACATGGAATGTGTTATGGTTAATAAGTCTTGGTAAATGTTATGGTAAGTAAATATGCAGTTAATATATAAATCCTTCCTGGGGAATTTTAAATATTGTGAGGCTTTATAAGGGACAACAATCTGATTAAACTGTATTTAATCTACCATGCACGGGCATGAGGGACTACTGCTATGACATGCACTTTTTTTATTATGCTGCAATTTGTTGAATCTTCATATATCTAGTATATGTATTTGCATACCAATTGTGAGTGAATCACAAATCAGAGTGTCGTCACAAAGCAGCCGTTTGGTATAGAGGTGCATTGTTTTTCATATCTGTATCAATGAACAGAGGTGAATTACATTTATCTACCCCCTTCCCTGTACTTTAGAGCAGTGTTTTTCAACCTTTTTTGGGCAAAGGCACACTTGGGCAAAGGTCCCCGCCGGAAGTACGTCATCAGCAGGTGCCCTGCCGGAACGCAGATGCATACCAGCAGAGCAAAACACCGCCCCTGGTCTGTGGGGACGCGTGTTGCTAAGCAACCACATTCTCACAGAGCCGGTCGGTGTATAACATGGATCGGCTGTATAAGTCTTGTAGTATAAGAAGCAGCTAGATAGGAGGGCCGAGGGTGGGGTCAAAAACCCACAGCACACCAGGCAACATCCCGCGGAACAGTGGTTGAAAAACACTGCTTTAGAGAACTGACTTTCTGCATGAATCCTTGGGAATCCTTTTTACCTGAATTCTTGTTACTTTCCACATTTTTAAGTTTGTTGATATACACAAACTCTTTGACCAGTATGCAGAAATCAGTGGATGTAGATATCTAGCTATAGCATGATACATGGTTTCATTTGATTTGTATACCTTTGCTCACTATAACTTTAATCTTTTGAAAATGTAAACCTGCAGAAATGGTGTTGTCTATTTCAGTATTATATGCCTTTTATTGCATTATTTCTGCCTTTTTCTTGGTTACTTTCTTTTCTACCTCAACACAAGCTGCTGTAAGTATCATCTTGATGGGATCTAAACCCTAATTATGTGAACTTTAAACACATTCCAATAGAATAAAGCAGGGAACACATGCATAGATATGGGCCAGATCGATGGCCGCTTCAAGTGCCGTGCACGCTCATGGCCATCTATTTGGCTCATATCTAATGAGGCCATCCCTGTTTTTGTGCATGATCAATCAATCCCGCTCGAAAACAGGAATATCGGACATAACCGTAAATCTCGGTAGATGTCCATTTCTTTGGATGGGGACCGCGGGGTCTCCATGCAAAGCATCGTCGGAGCTGGATACCCAGCAGTGCTCTTATATCGAGCTGTGTGTTCCCGGCTTAACATTCTTATGTTTCTTCCATTGCTTACTTTTATGAAAAAAGGGTTGTGGTTTTTTTATAGACAAATATCACTTCAGGCTGTTTGTAAAATATGTCATTATTATATTCACATACATACACCTGCAATTTTAAATCAGCATTCCTACGAGTTGACAACCATTTCCTGTGTCTGTTAAATTCCTACACAAGCACACTTCATTCTGCTTCATATTTCTGTTCAGTTCTGATTGGACGATTACCTGGACCAAATATTGTTTTATGAGGCAAAATAAAGAAAAAACACTGAGGCGACGTTTACACTGGCGGTTCTCGAACTGCTTTCAGCTTGAGAACCTACAGCGCGCTCCCGCAGCCGCGGGAGAAACGACTCCCTGTAATCAGTTGCAAAACAGTGCAGGCGATTACAGGGCGTCTAATGAAGGACCCCATAGAGGTCCTATGGCACGACCACTAAAAACCGACCGGCGAATGCCTAATGTGGCGCCCGCCGGTCGTTCACGTTAAACGGTCGTTTTCCTGCCGGTAAAAAAAACGCCAGTGTAAACTTAGCCTAATGTAATTGACAGTCATTTCTTGAAATGTGAGCAGCTGGGCAAAACCCTGCTAGAGGTATGTCAAAGGTAATTGGGATTTTAACAATAACTTGACCGTGCCATATCAGGTTACAAGGTTTTGCATAAGAAAAAGATAGGCGTGATCTTGGCTTTAAATCCCCTAGCCATATTTCTGAGTGTGGCTCAGGGCTCTTCTTGTCACTGGACCCACCTCCTTGACCTGAAATGATGTGAGGGAAGTGTCCTTTTTCCTTTATTGTATTACAAACATAGGCATTCCTGTGTCCTCACATCCACGGTGTCAGTGATGACACTGGGAATATATGTGTGTGTGGGGGGGGGGGGGGGGGGGGGGGGGGGGGGATATAGGCGGGAAATACAAACGGATTACATAATAATTGGTAATTGGTTTGTATTTTTGGTACTGCCTTGAGGCTCCCATACACCTTACAATCTTACCATACAATTTCTGTACAATCAAATTTTGTTCTACCAAAACCATGTAATATGAGGAGCTTTTCCAATCCCTATGTATTCTATCAGGGAGGTCACTATACTACACAGTTGTTGGTATCGATCTTAAGGTGTATGGGAGGCTTTAGGAAGCAGATTATTGGAGATGTAGAAAAGGGTTTTAGGAACATTGATGATGTTTTTGCATAAATTAGGTTCATTGTCAAGTTGAAGGTTTTCAGTTGACTTAATTTGAACTTATTTTGTGCAAAAACTTCCTAATACTTTTGTTTACAATGTTCCTACACCCTATCTCTACATCTCCAGCAATTTTGGTGATGATATCATATTCAGGAGCAAAATAAAAGCGCATTTGCTGTGTTTCTGAGCCTTAGCTGCTGCTCCCCCCATGGTATGTCTTTTGCTATCCTAAAAGAATTTTAACTGGATCTTTTGAATCTTACATAAGCTAAGTTGGGATCTTAAATGTAAAATTATTCTCTAGTACTCTAGATTTTGTGCTCTAGTATCATAAATATGGTAATAAAATAACATAGGGATTTCAAAGTGATTTAAAAAAGATGTTTTCTTCAAAATAGGAGGGCTATAAACAGGAGGAGGATGAAGAGGATGATGAAGATGAGGATGAAGAAGAAGAGGAGGAGGCATCTGAGGAAGAAGCTGAAGAAGATGAGGAAGAGGTTAAAGAGGACAACAAGGATGAAGAACCTAAAATAAATAATGACTCTGTATCAAACAAGAGTAGACCTGAGTCACCTGTGAAGACACCAGAACAGGTAAGAGGAGCTTCTTTTAGATATTTGCTTGAAGGGACAATAACTTATTAGTCTGTAATTTGGAACATATGAGCTGCTTAAGGGCTTGTTTCCACTAGAAGCGGAAGCCCGCGGTGCGGCTACATCCGCGCCCATTCATTTCAATGGCGCTGGTCCCCTGTCCGCGGAATCGCGCGGACGGCCGCCTAAAAACTCGGTCGACCGAGTTTTTAGGCGGCCGTCCGCGCGATTCCGCGGGCGCCCAGCACTGACCGCGGCCATAGGGATGAATGGCCGCTGCTAAAAAACGCATGAGATGCGGTTCTTAGCGGCGGCGGTCCTTAGCGGCGGCGGCCCTTAGCGGCGGCAGCCGCGCCACGGGCTTCCGCTCAAGTGGAAACCAAGCCTTAGTCGTAAGGTAGCCATACAAGGGATTTTTCGGCCTTCGTACGCGGTGGTCGCTGGGCCGAAAATTGGGTGCGCCCACCTAGCAAGATCGACCAGGAATCTGCCGCATGTCGGATTGCATGGTGATTTGTTGTTAGTGATGTTGGTAAATTCCCGGCCGATCCCATTACTTTGAATGGGGATAGCAGTCCCTATGCAATGTAATGTCTGGCACACAAAGGGCGCCGGCCGATCCTCTGAGGGGTTGGCTGCAGTGTGATGACGTGAATGCCTATTTTTAGACTGTTATCATTTTTCATTTCTGGACTTGGCAGGCCAGTAAAAATACGAAAGGTTACAGACTAAATATATGCATCTATTTAACCTTTTATTTGTTTTCCCTTGTTAAATTGCCAGTACATAATTAGATGTCTAAATCATGAATAATAACCTGTTATTTTTGTTACCAGGTCAACAAAATGACTGAGCAGGCAGTTTCTAGCAACAAAGCAGACAGTGGTATGTGTTAATCATTTGCCTTTTGCGTTTTACACATTGATGTAGTACATTATAGGGGCATTATGAAGAATATCAACAAGGGAATTCAAATTCTGTTTCTTTAAATACAATTTAGGCCCATTATGAAATAAGACAACACTCTTGATTTCTCCATGAAAATGACCATTAACAACAAATACACAGTGGAAACAAATACACTATTTTGTTTTTATTATTATCATTTATTTATATAGCGCCAACATATGACGCAGCGCTGTACAATACATTAGAGTGGAGATACAACACAATATAATACACACAGGTACAGTTTATGGCACAGGAGATCTTACATTCTAATAGAATGTTTTTTTCTAATAAAAAAACAGTGTCCACTAAGTTTACCGAAATTAAATCCAAATTTATTAACCTGGCCATTATTAGTCATTAATAGTGTACTCTTTCTGAGCCACAACTGACCACAATCTCTTAGAGAAGTTCTTTACTAGGTGGTCACAGGTCTCCTGAAGGATTTTGGACCATTCTCCATGCTTTCAAGAACTCCCATAACGAACACCACAGTCAAGGTATGTAATGCCTGACTTTTTGGTCCACTGAAGGATATTGTAGGCACTCATATTCTGTGCTGTAGTCTCACTCACTTTAGATGATGATAACAGTGCTGTGGAGTTGGTAGATACATTCTCAGACTCCTCGGTTTCTGATATGCTAATGTATTTTATACATTCATTGAAGTAATGGAAGGCAACATACATGCTTTTTCCTTAGTGTTCTGATCTTCTACTGAAGATAGGGTAGTGGAAGGCTCCAGGAAATGGCTGGGTCACTTCAAAGACAACTGAACTGATAATAAACTGAAGGACAATTTTATCTATACTCCTACTCCTAAATATGATTTCCCTATTAATCCCAAAGTCATGTTTAAGTTGAAGCTAACAATCTAAGTGTTTGTAGCCTCAGCTGAATCAGAGCAGTTTTTCAAATGTTTTATAGTTTCAGTCTTGAACTATTGGCTATCCATTCCCTTCACTTATACAAGTGTCAAGTCTTGCAAAAAACATTTACTTAATTAATTATTAGCGAGAGTTAAGCCTGCCATACACGTCCCCATAAAATTTACGATCGATAACCCCGACAGATGCATATTTCGTAAATTTCGCTAAAATAGTACTACATGGAAAATCCGATTTTGGATTAATTTTTCAGTTTTTATCATTGAAAATAATGGGGAATGCTATTGGACAATGTGCTTTCCAATGGGAAGTGATATAGGGGGGTATGGAAAAAAGCTGATAAGTACAATGTATAGTTTATAATGTGCAGTGTCATTTTGAATGCCTGCAGCTCTACGCTTTGTTTTTGTAATTTTTATAAATGAATGATTGAAAAAAACACAATTTACGATCAAATATAGTTATTTTTAATATAGTTCTAACCCCCCCCCCCCCCCAGAAATGCATCATGTCCAGCGGTACTAAATAACAACAGTATTTTAGAACCTAACAAAATGTAAACCATTACTAACTTATTATAATACAATGATAACAGCAATTAAAAAAATGCCAATGGTTATTTCATATATTATTTTCACAAACATTCAAAAAAGAACTTTGGTTGTTATGATGAATCCATCCGGTCACCAGCTGCAACATGCCGGCATCGGAAGTTTCAATATGTTTATAAGCATCATCTGCACTAATTCGGTCGGGAAACCACAAAACACTTGCCCGATGTTCCCAGACCAATAAAAAAATGTCTACTTGTCCGATGACTTTACAATCGGAAATTTCGCCAATTTCAATTGAATTTTATCTGTCGCACCATGTGGACCTGCGCAGATTTCATGACGATAAACTACTAACATTTGTCGGGTTTTATCGATCGTAAATTTTATCGGTACGTGTATGGCAGGCTTTAGGCTAGGTTCACAGTGGGCACTGCGCTCCCTGTAACAGCGGAACACAACACAATGGAAAGCGGTGCCGCACTTTAACTGTGCACTGCCCATTTACTGACGCATACAGTCAATAAAAAGCATGCTTCATTGTCACTTAATGTGTTCGTTTTGAGGTCACGTTATGCATTGCATGGGCTTTATTCTTATAGCAGAGAAGTAGTTCATTATGACTGTTTGTGAATGAGGACATTTGAACTTGCTTTATTTCTTTTTTTATTCCCATTTAAATTTAGTAGGAGTCAGAGTTGGTTCATTTTTTGCCAACTCCGACTCCAGGTACCCAAAATTGCTTCCGACTCCACAGCCCTGGATGATAAAACCTTTATAAACTGAAAATAGCTTTTTTTATTTTTTGTATGTACCTGGGGTAGGCTGAGGGTATGTCCTTTATTTACATACTTTGTGCTCACCCTTGACAGGTATGTGAACAACAGCAGTTTCTCCTTTATACGTGGGATGGCCTACATGTCACAAGTAGAAGCCCACAAAATAAAATTAGCATACTTGTACATACTTAACCTGTTCTTCTAACTTATTTTACCTATAGAAGAAGAAAAACTACCAGGTGTAAATGAGGCCCTTTCTTCAGAAAATGATGTACCCAAACCAACATTGCTTGAGAAAACAAGACGGGTAAGTGAGTTCTTAATTTACATTTGAAGTTTCAGACCACAAAATGTACTTGAAAATAGCAAGATGCATATACAGTATATATATATCTGGACAACATCTCTCAGTGCCTATCGGCCATCTCTTCATGGATGGCTGACAGATTCCTTAAACTCAACCTGAGCAAAACAGAACTCATCATCTTTCCTCCATCACCTTCCAAGCCTCCTCCCCCCAACATCTCACTTACAGTAAATAACACCATCATCTCCCCCATTCCACAAGCTCGCTGCCTTGGTGTCACCTTCGACTCTGTGCTCTCCTTTACTCCCCACATACAGAACATTGCTAAATCCTGCCACTTCCATCTCTGCAACATCTCCAAAATCCGCCCCTTCCTCTCCCCCGAGACCACCAAAGTCTTGGTACATGCTCTCATCATCTCTCGTCTGGACTACTGCAACATCATCCTCTCTGGTCTTCACTAACTTCCCTCTCCAGCCCATCATGAATGGCGCTGCTAGACTCGTCTAATCCTCTAACCGCTCCTCATCTGCTGCTCCTCTCTCCAAATCTCTACACTGGCCTTCCAATTGTCCAGAGAATCAAATTCAAAGTTCTGTGCTTTGCTTTTAATTCACTCCACACCTCCTGTCCCCACTTACATCTCCAACCTGGTACACAAATACACCCCTACTGCCCTCCTCCGCTCCTCCAGTGACCTACTAATGACATCCCCACTCATAACATCTCGCACCGCAAGGCTTCAGGACTACTCTAGGGCCACTCCTACTCTCTGCACTCTCTCCCTCGTCCCATTAGACTTGCTCCTACTTTTGCACTTTTAAAAAATCCCTAAAAACCCACCTCTTCAGTCTGGCCTATCCATCTTCTCTTCCTAACATCACACCATACCAGTCCCATCCCCCCACCTATTGTATACTCTGTTCCCCAACCTATTAGACTGTAAGCCCAACCGGGCAGGGTCCTCTATTCCCTTGTGTCATTACCTGTACCGGTGTGTTATTGTGTGTTGTATGTCCACTCTAATGTATTGACAGCGCTGCGTAATATGTTGGCGCTATATAAATAAATGATAATTATAATAATAATATATACATACATAGTTTTAATGTAAAACATTAAAATACATGCCTATTTTGGATTTAATCCCAACAACACATTGAGAAAAGACAAAGGAAAACAAAATGTATGATTTAAAAGAATTAAATGTTTAATTATCATGTTTAAAAGGAGATTCAGCTACAATTGTCACAACACCACATGGGCATCTCAATAGCATAGTCAAGCTTTTTTTTCCTTTAATTAAGCAAGAGCATTGTGGAGATTACAACTCCTGAAGTAAGTGTTTAAAACAATAGCCCTAAATGTTGGAACAGCCCCCTTTAGTCTACATTAGACTCCAATGACTCTTGTCTGACTAATTTAGATTACCATAAGATGGTAATCCAGAAAAGCTTAAAACAGCACTGTGGTGTCCTAGAACGGAACAGGAGCCCATTAGAGTCCTTATTTTATTTATTTGTAACTGCTACTCGATTTCACATCATAGTAAATGGGCTTTATAAAAGCTTTATTTTTTATCCTTTCTATCATTCAAAATGATTAGAAAGCTTGTTACATAACTTTTTAGATAAATAAATATTCTGCTTTATTTTGTGCATAATAAGACGAACCCAGAAAGACGCATTCATGTATGGAGTGAATATAACGTATGCTTCAGCAAAATGTGCAGGGCTGGACCATGCAGGACATTTCAGCATTTGCTGAAGAGACTGCAGGCTATTACCATTACCTCACAGGGGGGCTAAAGTATGTTCCAGCAGGGGTGTGCAAGCTAGAGCATACCGTATATTGGTATTCACTAGGAGTAGAGCCACTTCTCAGAGCCTTATAGACACTGTACAGACAATATAGACAATATACACTGGTAGCTCACCCTGGAACATGCTTAGTTATTCACTCAGGAGAAGGGTTTAGTCTCCAGCTGCCAAAGCTTGTTGTATATTCACTGCATTTGTAATTCCATATGTGCATACTTGATGAACGTCTCATTTCATATACAGAGGTGGCAGGTGGCTAGTTTTACACAAGGCACTTATTTATTTATTTTTTATGTTGTAAGTCTTCCACACCTTCATTCACTAGTATGGCATTTTGTCCCTCTTAACAAGGCTTAACAAGTTAGGTGGTGGGGAGGGATTGCTTATGGTCTCAACACGGCAGTTCCTACAACAGGAAACCTTCACAAAAATCTAATTTCCCTATACTAGTTCCTAGGAGAACAAAGAGAGAGAACTCGCCCCCTAAAATGTAAACAAATATTGTAGTCGTCCACCAACATCCTATTTATATACAATACAATACAATAGAGAATTAGGTGCACCCAGTGACCCTGAGTTATATATCCAGCTCAATCTGGAACTGGACTCAAGGGGGACTTTCAGGTGGACTGTGTGTAGGTACCAAAGAAAATTCAAATAAAGTGCACAAAAAAACTGTAGGGGTAATCCAGTAGCGGTCAAAGTTTTTATATACAATCCAAGTGTAGTTGTTGCAATACATCAGTTCCAAACCGTTTTACAGAAGAGTATGCAACCAATTCATGCAGGAAAAGTCAATGCGTTTTGCGACATCCCTGTCACTTCATCAGGACATATGCATGTTCATTACCATGAGTACTGGGTTTGGTGAACCCCGTTGCGACCCACAATAGAGGCCCCCACGTATGAGCGTATGTGGCAGGAGCAGCGGCCAAGCGAGGGAGAGGGGAGCCAAAGGTGGGTAAAGGTAAAGTCAGACTCCACACTTCCACTATCAATAAAAGTAGTCTTGTAAATGGAGGTAATCCCAAGTACTGGTTGGTAGTCACATAAGGTATTGTCTCATGGGAGCAAGCTGGGTCTCTGACCCCCTTTAGTCCTGTTCCAGAGTGAGCTACATAACTCAAGGTCACTGGGTGCACCTAATTCTCTTCTTTCTAGTTCCTAGGAGGAGGGGCAAACTGAGGCATGCATGCTTTTTGTGTGGTTCACTTTTATTCAGGCACTCTTTAGCACCTGGTGTATAGAACCATAGAGTCAGCATAAAAAAAAAAAGAAAGAAGTGGAGCCCTCCTACTGTAAGGGGCATTTCCCTTGTCTGTCTGCTGTTTTGGGAGATGCAGCTAACCCCCCAGTACACTTTTATTTCCTTGACATGTTCATTGAAGATGTAGAAGATGATTGAAGATGATCACACATGGTGCTTAAATAATCATAATACCAAAAAAGTTTCAAGCCACTCTAAAGTGATACATTAACCGATAGAGCTTAATATATGGTATTACTCAAAATCTTGTTTTACAATTATCTATAGTATCAGACTGATGATCATTTTTCTTGTTATTCTGAACTCCAGTTATCGCTATTTAAAAGACGATCTACAGCGAGTCAGAAGTCTCTGCAAGGAAATGGAACCATAGCTAATACATCGAAAGAAAATGTTGCTGAAAAGACTAAACAAACAGAAACACCTAAAGGTGGCAAAGATGAAAATCAGAACACTAAGCAGGGAGATTCTACAATTACCGATCAGCCTCATCAGGAACACCCGGAAAACAGCCAAGTCACACAAGACAAAAGATCAAAATCGGCCACCTGTGTACTTTTATGAAGGCTACAACTTGTGTGCCCTAGGAGAAATGTCTTTAGCCTCCACATCTCATCTTTGTACAGGGTATCTTTGTTCTATACAGTACCAAGCAGCCTTGACCCATCACCCAAGAAGATGGCCTTTCTACATGGCTAGAACCTTAGCATTTTTGAAATACAATAAAACTGAGTCTGGGAGAGCACTAGGTAGTGTATCACCCATATGGGAAAAGAAACTCATGTTTGAGAAGAGAGTAATTTTTTACCCTACTACTGGAATTGAGATCTTCTTTAACATATAGATTTGGTAACTCAGGAAATACAGCATGTAAGTGAAGATCTTACAAAGCGAAGTACAACATATTGCTACACTCTTTGCTTTTTGATCTAGTTTTATCTATTCTCCCAAATAAAAATAGTACTAATGTTTTTATAGTCTTTACACTGAAAAGATCAAATGCATTAACCACCTAAGATCTAAACAGACCCCCTATAGACCAAAGCAATTTTTATATTTCTGCTATGAGCCTATTTATTGGCAATATGTTTGTTATAACTTAAGATAACAAAGTAATACATGTATCCTTTTTTAAGACAAACAATGCTTTCTTTTGGAGGTACTTTCTTATTAAAACAAATAGATTTTTATGCAAGCAATAGACTAAATACTAACATGAAAACAAACGTTTTTTCGATTTTGATCAGTGTTAAAAAAAATAATATTTTATTCACTTATTTAATTTTGTTTAATTTAACACTAATATTATGGAAAAAAGCATAGACAGTAAAAAAACGTATTTTACACAGCAATTCCTAGCTGTCATTTTCACAGCTTGGCAATGCCGGCAAGTGCAGGGCTCCACTTTAAGCCATACTTCGATGCTAGAGTTTCAGCAATACAGGGTTTTTTGGTACTTTCATTATTTGTCATTTCAATCTCTATTAAAACTTGGTATATAGGGATGCGTCTATACATAAACAAGGCTAACCTGCACTATGCATGCAATACCGAATACTAAGCTTTAGATCCTGCAGTTTTAAGTTTCCACCCATCACTATCTATGTATCTATGTATATATTTTTCAGCCCCATCCAGGGCCCATTAATCAAACTGAAAGGAATCATGGGATCTGGACTTTTTTTTGTTTGGTTGGTTTATATAATGATTACTTGTTTTCGGGAATGTGCTTTTTAAGTGAAAAGAATGCTTACTGAGTGTAACTACTATGGGTGCTTCTAATGGACCCCAGTCTATAAACGTTGAGGTTTACTATGGGAATACCACTAATGGCTATAAGCCTGACCAGATCACGTCATGTTTTTCCACAAGGAAACTACAACTTCACTACAGTCAGCAATCCTATTACGTCATTTTATAATTCTTCTTTCTCCTAAACTGAGCCTTTTCATTGTATAAAGTGTAAAGAAGAAAAACTAGTGCTTGTGTTTTTGTGGTTGCTTGTATTATTTCCAAACCTTTGCTCATATGCTTGTTACTTACTCTCTTCTCCTGTGTGACTTTTTGTCGGTATTGTCATTTTGCATGTCTGAACACAGCAGCTATATTTATAATTTTATATATCGTATGCATGATGTCTGCACTGAATTCCATTATATACTAATGTCATTACAATGTCTGGATGAAGAATCTATTTTATTCCTGTTGCCTTTAAATGCTCAGTGTTGTAACACAAAGAAATATATATATTTTTTTAAATATCTTGGTTTTAAAAGAAAACAACTCCTATATCTGAAACTTTGTATACAGTCTACACTTCATTGTGAGTTAGATAATTTATTGTTATATTTAATAAAAATGGCATGGTCTTGTCATGTGATGTGATCAAACTGAGTACATATTGTGTGTTGTATCTAGGGTAAAATGTGAAGTATTACCATAAATGTAATTTTAAAAAAATGTTGCTTTCAGTGTTTCTCAATACATTTGAATGTCACAACCAATTTGGACTTTGGTTTCCTAATGTTATTCTTTTAAACAATCAATGGCTCCCTGTTAGCTTACTTGGAGAAGAAGTAAAATTGTTTCTTAGATGTGGGTTTACCATTTTGGCATAATAGTTTTCATTGGATAAATGCACAAACAACTTGTGTGAGTGTATTTATATATATAATATTAATATACATACATACATACATACATACATACATACATACATACATATATTCACCAAATTCACATCATGTATGTTTCACATTTTTATTGTTGTAAAACAGATTCTCACAGCAATCAATTGTCATCTATTGTACACAGCAGGGCCTTTCAAGCTGTTGGAAAGATACTGAAGACCCACAGTGGGTACGGAGTGGGTAAGTATTCAGACCCCCTTAAATTATTCACAGGAAAACACAGAATTGTAGACATTTTTGCAGATTTATTAAAAAAGAAAAACTGAAATATCAATGGTCCTTTGCTAAGTATTTAGTAGAAGCACACTTTGATCTAATACAGCAATGAGTCTTTTTGGGAAAGAAGCAACAAGTCTTTCACACCTGGATTTGGGGATCCTCTGCCATTCCTCTGTGCAGATCCTCTCCAGTTCTGTCAGGTTGCATGGTAAACGTTGGTGGACAGACATTCCAGACTCTCCAGAGCCACTCCTTCATAATTTGGATGTGCTTAGGGTTATTGTCTGGTTGGAAGGTAATCCTTCAGCCCAGTCTGAGGTCCTGAGCACTCTGGAGAAGGTTTTCATCCAGGATATCCCTGTACTGGACTGCATTCATCTTTCCCTCGATTGCAACCAGTTGTCCTGTCCCTGCAGCTAAAAAACACCCCCACAGGATGATGCTACCACCGCCATTCTTCACTGTCGGGACTGTTTTTGAGAGGTGATGAGCAGTGCCTGGTTTTTTCCACACATACCACTTAGAATTAAGGCCAAAAAGTTCTATCTTGGTCTCATCGGACCAGACAATCTTATTTCTTACAATGTTGGAGTCCTTCAGGTGTTTGTTAGCATACTCCATGCGGGCTTTGATATGTCTTGAACTGAGAAGAGGCTTCCTTTGGGCCACTCTGCCATAAAGCCCCGACTGGTGGAGGGCTGCAGTGATGGTTTACTTTCTACAACTTTCTCCCATCTCCCGACTGCATCGCAGGCCACTGTGCTCTTAGGAACCTTAAGTGCCACTGAATTTTTTGTACCCTTGACCATATCTGTCCCTTGCCACAATTCTGTCTCTAAGCTCTTCAGGCAGTTCCTTTGTCCTCATGATTCTCATTTGCTCTGACATGCACTGTGAGCTGTAAGGTCTTATAATTCTAATCAAGTTCAAACAGTATAATTAAACACAGCTAGACTCAAATGAAGGTGTAGAACCATCTCAAGGATAACCTGAAGAAATGGACTGCACCTGAGTTAAATATATGAGTATCACAGCAAAGGGTCTGAATACTTAGGACCATGTGATGTTTTAGTTTTTCTTTTTTAATAAACCTGCTAAAATGTTACAAATGTTGTGTTTTTCTGTCAATATGGGGTGCTGTGTGTACATAATTGAGGACAAAAATAACTTTTAGCAAATGGCTGCAATATAACAAAGAGTGAAAAATTTAAGGGGGTCTGAATTCTTTCCGTACCCGCTGTATCTCCAGAGTATACAGCTCAACTTCAGGGTATTGGCAATTTGGCAATCTTCTTGTAGCCTAGGCCATCTTTATGCAGACCATCAATTCTTTGTCAGAACCCCGGAGATCTCTTTGCAATTAGGTGCCATGCTGAATGTCAGGAACAATCCAAAGTCAGGGTCGGCAGGGTTTAACCTCCAGAGCGTTCTTCCGAAGATATGTCGGGTTGAGTTTCATCGATCATTAAGGGACAAGTCAAAGTCAGGGCAAGAAGAGTTCAAGCAAGATCCAAAATGGGTCACTGTTGGCGACTTGCAGATAGAGAGGTACCTAAACACAGTGGCTCTAATGGGCAATGGTGTGCAAGACAAAGTCTTATGAAATGAGCAGATTGTCCAATAACATTGTGCCACCTGGCACTATAGGATTGGTGAACAATTAGCTAGTGAATCTCCTGCAACTCAAGCTGCAAGAAAAGTAAATTGAACATGTCCACCTGACTGTACTGTGCTAAACATATATGTAAGGTTTCTGGAAATGCATGTTTGTTCTGTGTTGGACACATCCGTATGGACCCTGGGACTGGGCTGATAAGTAGTTCAGGCAGAACGAATTCCAATTCCATGAGTAGGATGACATACCTTGGCATTGCTGCCTGCTGCACAAGCCCCTCTAACACCATCTGGGGTCACCAATGCGGGATTGCCGGCCGGGTAAATACCTTACAGTCATTAAAGGTTATGTGCCACCTGGAGCAGTAGGATTGATAAACACATGGCTAGTGAATCTCCTGCAGCTGGAGTTCCTATTTAAATCAAGCATAAAACCAAAAGCCATGATTTTGGTTGGAATATTTCAGATGATAATACAAGTAGATGGTTGTGAACGATTTGCCTTCAATTGTATGTTGCAGCGGGCTTACACACCTTTATTGTCATAACTGGAAAGGAAATTCATGAAATCAGTTTTGTATAAATTACACTGTGTGATAGTACCATTGATTGATATTCGATTAACAATTGATGTTTCTCTCCTGCAGCTGCCAACACATACAGAACATACATCAACACAAACTGATAGAAATGACTTACTGCTGTGCTACAGCAACTCTGTATGGACAATAGTGATGGCGCGAACCCGGAATTTGATGTTCGCGAACGGCGAACGCGGACCTCCGCAAATGTCCGCAAACCCCATAGACTTCATTGGGCAGGCGAACATTAAAAAACAAAGGGACCCTTTCTGGCCACAAACGTGTTGGGTAAGTTATTTCAAGGGGTCTAACACCTGGACAATGACATGACAGAGGGGGGGGATTCCATGGCAAAACTCCCAAGAAAAAAAATTTCACAAATAAATCCGCACCAAGGTTTTCTACAATGATAGTTCAAGGGATTTGAACATAAGGGGAGCTGGAGGCACTAAACAACATGGTTGGTAAGTGCTGTGTGAATTCCACCTGAAACAATGTGAGATCTGCTCCACGTTGCCTACGCTTAAAAGGTGAATTTAATTTTATGGAGGGGCACTGGTGGAGATGGACAGTGTGGAGGACACTGGGGGAGATGGTCAGTATGGCGGAACACTGGTGGTGATGGTCAGTGTGGAGGGACACTGGTGGTGATGGTCGTATGGAGGACACTGGTGGTGATGGTCAGTGTGGAGGCACTGGTGGTGATGGTCAGTGTGGAGGACCCTGGTATAGTCAGTATAGTCAGTAGGAGTAAGTTACATACTATACAGTATGTGAGTATAGTCGTATGGAGACACTGGTGGTGATGGTCAGTGTGGAGGACACTGGTGGTTATGGTCGTATGGAGGACACTGGTGGTGATGGTCAGTGTTGGAGGACACTGGTGGGTGATGTCAGTGTGGGGGGACACTGGTGGTGATGGTCAGTGTGGAGGACACATGGGGGAGATGAATATTCCCCATGGATGGATGGATGGGATATTCAGTGAAGACCTGTAGATTACACAGAACAGTGGCCCTAGCTAATAGATTTCCCTATAGCAGCAGCAGCTCTCTTCCTAACTCTCTCCTTCTTCCGCAGAATGTGTAATGGCGTCCTGTACTTGATATGTTATAGGGGGTGTGAGGGTCTGTGAGGTGGGGGGATTGCCTATTGGGTGGATTATGTCTGCTGACTGTGACTCACAGGGGTCAAAGTTTCTGCAATGTTAAAAGATAGGGGTGTTGGCAAATGTGTATGCGCACACGTGTGTGTGTGTGCGTGTGTGTGGAGATATATTAAAATACTTTTTATATATATCAATGCACACACACATATTCATATATATATATATATATATATATATATATAAGTCATGAACCATCCTGTTGTTTAAATGATTAGATAAGTATCTGTGAACTCCCACTGCCCACATCACTATGGTCCTTTGAAATGCAGAAACACACCCGGAGATAACCAGTAAGAAAGAGAGGTTTCTAATTAAAAACTGTGTTTGTACTTTGTTAATATGCTTTCCTTGAGGTTTTCACGTCAACAATAGTTTCACATTAACAATAGGATTATCTTAAGACCACCTGGTTGTATCCTGGGCAAATGTAAATTCCAGTAAGGGTCTATAACAATAGCAGAGAAAAATATTTTCATCGTTACGGCACAGGATGGTATTACATTACCATACCAAACCACAGGGGGGCCAATCATACCTGGACCCACATCAAAAGGGAACATAGGTCCAGAATAGGCAACTCGGAGCCAGAATTCAGACCTGAGTTTACCCTTATCTATATTACAATTAGTGGGCTGGTTTAGAAACAATATTATAATCATTGGCATCGCCCAAATAAACATAGCTTTTCCAATGATCATCCAGGTAACACCCCAAGATTGGAGGAACACACCCTTTGACCCTCCCAGAAATTACTGTTAAATATGATTGTAAGATGGAGTTATAGAGGAAGAGGATCAAGGAAGAACAGGATAAAGGAAGGGAATATATCTTGGAAGGAGAGATTTTCTGGAAATTGGAACTTAACAACTCATGCCATAACCTGTACTTGTCATTATTGCATGTGGTCTGTACATTTTCCAATAAATCAGGCCATTGTCTCTGAGAACGTAAGTTGCTACGGAGTTTTGTTTATACGATCAAGATCGACATTTGACCAAACAACAAGGGGGCGAACCGAACTCGCCATATGTTCGCGAACATGGGCGAACGCGAACATGCGATGTTCGCCGCGAATAGTTCTCCGGCTAACAGTTCGGGCCATCACTAATGGACAATGCAGGAACTATATATGAATATAGAATTGCATGGGTTTCGTGATGGATTCAATTCAAGAAGGCCAGTACCAATTCAGCTTTATCCTCATTGCAAAGACTATACAGTCATGTACAAGTTATGTAATGGCCCCATACACCTTACAATCTTACCATACAATTTCTGTCTAATCAACTTTTCTTCTACCAAAACCAGGGAGGACCCGGCACTACATAGTTGATGGTAGTTGTATGGAGTGATCTAAATGTGTATGGGGGTCTTAAAGCAGACCTACCACCTGGTAGGTCACTGCAGTATCGGCTGCAGCTCAGCCGATACTGCAGAGATCCCCGACTGAAAATAAAAAAAACATTTCTGACAGCAGGAGGGGTGTCACATCTGCAAGACTTTGTGATGGGTGAAGAGGGGAGAGAGAAGCCTCTCTTCACCCAGCCGACAGCTCTATGAATGCAGCCAACTGGCCTTCCCTCTCCCCCCACATCGGGGCTTCCTGCAGAGTAGCGATTCTCTATCTGCGTAGGAGGGGGGGGGGGGTTGGTGTCAGCTGCCCTGAGAATAATGGATCAGGAAGTGGCCTCTCTACCCTTAATTAAGATGGTCCCACCATCAGTGAAAACATAAGGAAGGTAAGTATGTTTTATTTTTTTTGTGTAGCAGTTTTCCAGGATCTGAACTGCTGACAGGTAAGTAATGTGCCTATGTCATGACTGTGTGTTAAGCTCCCCATACACCTTAAGATCGATCCATACAACCTTAATTAGATCTACCAACAACTGTGTAGTATAGTGGCCTTCCTGATAGAATGCATAGTGATTGGAAGGATTAGAAATCTCCTCATATTACATGGTTTTGGTAGAAGAAAAGTGGATTGCACAGAAATTGTATGGAAAGATTGTAAGATGTATGGGGGCCTTTAGTTTTAGTGTAAAACTGCTTTAAGAAAGAGAGCTTTTGCACATGATTAGCTGAGCATCTAATTTATAAGTAAAGAAAAACTTAAATTTATCTATTTCCATCATGGCATCATTCCCCCTGTTGTTTTACCAGTGTCCCACTATATGCTGCATCGTCGGGGGATTGCTGTCTATCACAACAACTGCCCCTTAATGCTATGGACAATCTCTGAAAATCAGCTGCCAAATGGGACAGGTGTCACATTCCCTGGAGGTTGGGGTTTTGGGATTATACAGAGAACAATATTGTAGCACTTGTACTCATACATACTATGATTTGTATGTATAGGAAGGCAAGCTGTATGAGTGCAATTCATGCAGCATGTGAAAAAGTAAACTTCTGTTCTCACCAGAGATGCAATGTGTATAATATTCTGTGCAGAATATTCGCTAACACATACATAACCCTCACTATAAAATATATCCTGTCAGAGCATTAGAAAGTAAAAAGATGGTTTGCATTCTATGAATGAACAGAAATCATTTACTCTCCTCAATTTGCTTACAACAACATTGCACACAGTTGAGGCCAGTGTACGTCTGCCAGCGGCTCCTACATTTATTCAACTTGTTTGCCAACTCATACTCCTTCAATGAATGCTAAGTCAGGATTCCAAAGTCAGGCCACATTAGTGTGCTTATAAAGGTAAGGTCAATTAGGCACTCTGTGCCCTGCATTTTCAGCTAGTAGTGAGGGAGGGGGGGGGGTGTCTAAGAAGATTTTTGGCTTCCTACACTCTTTGGTGTATTTTTTTTATAAGCAATGAATATATCTTTGCTTTGTAAGGCTATGTTTCCACTATACGTCGGGACCCCCTCGGGAGCATATAGACCTAACCTGCTAGGTGGATGCTGTGTTTAGAAATCTGCCGATGCAGAGGTTCAACATACTCCACTACGTTCAGCCCTGCAATGGCGGAACGGCTCAGCGCTGTGAGAACACAGCATTCGCCGAGCAGGTAAGCGAATGTGCTTAGCGGAGGGGGTCCCGATGCATGTGGAAACCCCCTAATATTCAGGTTGATTAAAAAATGCATTGAGTATTCACAATTCATTGTACATTTTGAGGTGAATCTCTGAATTTTAACTACATTTACAGGTCTAAGTAAAAACTCCCATTCACCAAAAAACAAACAGGTCAGTAGGAAATAATCATTTCAAATATTGTTTGCCTGACTATTCTTAAGGTCACCGTATACCTTACAATTAAAAGGTAGACTAAAGGCCCCCATACACGTGTCGGATTCCATGGCCAATTGATCACTCACCCGATCGATTCTGGCGATCTCAGCGGGAATCGGAGCTCCGATCAATCAGCCAATTAAGAGTATCCGATCGCTGCATACCACCTTGTCCCACGGATTCCTGGACGATTCCGTGTCCGATCACTTACTTCCCAAATGGCAACTCCCCCTGAACATGTTGGTTCTCTGTCGGATCCGATTCTGGGCCCCCGATCGATCGGACGTGATCGGACGGACAAGGTGGGCTGCACGCGATTCCGGCACGATCGTTTCGTGTGCACGCGCCCGGAATCGATCGTGCCGGAATCCAGTGGGAATCCTACACGTGTATAGGGGCCTATACACGGGCCAATTCTGCCTCGCTAGATGAGGGGGCGACTGCAGTAATGAGATTGGCCAGGAATTCATCGTCATGTCGGATCACCGTGAGATCCAACATGCAAGAGGATCCTGGTTGATCTGTCCAGGTGGGCGTACTCGATATGCGGGCGAGCAACCGCCAGGGCAATTGGCAGGAACACGCACAGCAGTCAATTGGGCGGGAAAAGGCCCATGTATGGCTACCTTTACTGTTCAATTTCTGTACAATCAAATGTTGTTCTACCAAAACCATGTAATATGAGGACCTTTCTAAACCTTCCAATCAAAACCTGGAAGTTAAAGATGGAATCTCTCACATGATTTCAGGGAACAGCAGGTAAGCATATTTTTTTAAAGATCGTGGAGCACTACGCCACCATCATACCAGCTCAGAGGTAAATCAAACTTCAATTTTATATATATACATATATATATATATATTATGTTTAGATTTTGAGTATACATTCACATTTAATATCTTTTCTATCAATTAACTTTTGTAAAATAACATGTCGCATGTTGTAAGCCTGCAGCAGGTGTTTGGCTGGGTCTACACTAGGCAGCCCCAGAAACTGCGGGTGGCGTTATGGACGTGTTGGCGTGCCCACAGTTCAAGCGCTGTTGTTTAGGACCCATTATTCGCCATGTCACCAATACCGCATCCTATACTTACTATTAGAAACCCGTGTCCAAAAACGCATTGGGCATTGTTTGCACTCGTCGTGTAGACCAAGCCTTAGTACCTGGAAAGTTAGTAATTCAGATGTAAAATCCCAGCCAAATCTTCTTAAACTAAAACATTTTCTGTGAGAAGAGGACTATAGCAGAGCACATTTTCTCATTTCAGACGTAGCCGGGTCATTAGTATGGGATACTTCCGTGGGAACAGTTCCTGTCCTAGGTAATTACAGAGCTGTTAGCAGATCAGACTTCCTTGTTTCTTGTGCCACATCACGACTTTTGTGTTTCTTCTCTTGTTATGTTATTCAGTATTTGTTCTTCTTGTGTGTGTTTTCTTTCTTGTATATCAATATATAACCTGTATGTATGTATATGTATATATACATATTTATTTTATTTTTATTATTTTAATATTTAATCTCTTTTTGTGCAACTTGATCGGATGTCCACAGTGCAGAACATGCCTCATAATTTTTATCATTGATAACTTATCTACAAATATATTTTTAATCAACACTGGTTTCCTTATTTTGGATAGATTTGTCGTCCACATCCGCAAAAATTTTACCGCAGTGCACAAGATGCCACAGGAACGGAGGCTTGCATGGACATCATCAGGTTCCCAGCACGTGGTTGAGCCCTAGCCTAAGGCTATGTTGCCACTTAGGCAATCAGTCATGGCACGGACGTTTATTCGCGTGCTGTGATCGCATCTAATTGCTTCCATTTAGTTGTATGGGCTTGTCTCCACTTCAACTAAAGGCCGTGATCGGGCGGGAACGCGGTTCGACCCGCGATCAGAATGCCGGCTTTGTGCCTTTTCTGCCCTGGTTGCGCCAATAGACATGAATGGACGGGATTTTTGATTGCGCGTGGATGAGATAAAAAATCACGTCCATTCATTCTCTATGGGCACGATCTAGGGGCGATTTGTTTTTTAATGGGGGCAATTTTCACGTGTGAAAATCATATGGTCAATCCCACCCGATCGCGTCTGCAATCGCCATCGACGCACATGATTAAAATCACGTCCAAAGAAACATAGCTTTAATGATTAAAGGCTACTGTTGTGTTTTTTGGTTGTTTATTTACTGCTACTTGGGGTTATAGTTTGGTTTCCCTAACCTAAATGTTTCCGACACAATATGTAAAAGTTTTATTGCTGAATAAAACTTTCTGATGACAACTATAATTGCAGTACTCATTCACTTCTATATGGAGGGGACAGTTTAGGATGAGCAGGAATGACCCCACTGTGGTTTGCTTCAAAATAAAAGGGGTAATTGTTAAGCCCTTCATACACCTTAACATCGATCCATACAATTTCCATTAGATCTACCAACAACTGTGTAGTAAAGTGGCCTCTCTGATATTACATGCTCCTCATATTACATGGTTTTGGTAGAACAAAATGTGATTGTACAGAAATTGTATGGAAAGATTGTAAGGTGTATAGGGGCCTTTAGCCAGTGATCGGACACAGAGGTTCACTTAGAAATGTTAGAAGTTCAGCTAGCTATACAAGCAAAATATTCACCATGACTGACCATGAACATTCTTTTTCATGCTGAATGCTGCATGAATATTATGAAATAACTGTATTAAATGTGTCTTAGAGGAAAAAAAAACATTGGTAAACTGACCCAAAAGTAAAGATGGACTTGGCTGTTTGGCCATGCTTAGACTTGTAGTGATTAAAGTAACCTTCCACATGTCCTGTCTATAAAACAAAACAGATATGTATTTAATTACATTTTGTTGCCTGAACTGGAAATTTAGTTTTTTTAAATTAAATAATATTTTGGACATTTAAGGCCAAATGCCTCTAAAACCCAGAAATATTGAAGGTGTAAATACATTGAGTAAAGCAGTTTTATATATTTTGTACAAATGTAGTGTACAAATTAGAAATATAGAAAGCACTACTTTTTTTACATCTGGCTCCTCTCCAACCTAAACATCCTTGGAAGACTATGCTAGTCCAAAAGCCTGGAGGAAATAACCCTTGTCAATGCAACCATTAATAAAAATCAGAGCACAGCAAACACGCCAAATGGGTTAAAAAGCTTCCATTTCAAAACCCGATTCATCTACGGTTATTTCTAAGCAGAAAGAGCGTCTTTTAATTAAAATCACTGCTTTTCTACAAAGAAAAGAAAGAACGTCTGCAAAGCAATCATATAGTAGAGTTGTGTAGGGAATCTGCTGTGTCCAATAAGGGATTTCAACTCCCCCCCCCCTTTTTCCTGGCAGAGATTCAGTTCTTCAAGGGGAAAAAAAACTTGCGGTATCTTGCTTCTAGCCTGAAGCTTTAAGACTAGAATTCTTTCCTCTCTCGTTCTCTATGCTTCCTCTGCCACTTAATCTGCTTCTGGAGAAGGAGTTGTTTTTATGGTCATGGGGGCTTTGCGTTACATACCGTGGCTGCTCACCTTGAATTTTTACCTGGCCTGTGCTTATGAAGGTAGGGATACCTGGATATATTGTCAATCACATTCGTTGCTTGGAGGAGGCTCATAAATTTGATTTTTTAAAAGTTACTGCAACTGTTTGGGACTCTTTAGTGGGGCTGGTTGAGTTGTGTTTCATTCTGCTGAAAGATCTCTGGTACAGTTGTGGCTATTTTCACATGTGATTGCTTTTAGTTTTGATTATGTGGTAGGCTAAATCCTTCAGCACACTGCTCTCTCTGTTTACTTAGGAGTGAAGATTTGCTTTGTAGCCTGTTGGTTTGCTTTGTAAGGACAGGCATGCTAGAAGTTACACTTACATTGCAGTCTGTTGTGGCTATATGCCAATGTAACACAACTGTGTCAGCTGCTGTGATGGAACTACAAATCTCAACCTATCCTGTCATAGGGTATTCTGGAACATGCACTTTCCTGAAAATTAAATGGATGAAGGTATATTTTTGTGTAAAGCAAGAATGAAAGAATTATTGAAAATAAATGTGTATTACTGTATTGATCTACATAGGTTTCTGATTCCTCTGCCTTCTAAATGACTTGTACTTAGTGTGATATGCAAAGAGGTTGGGAGAGCTAAGAAGGTGTGCAAAGAGCAACAACACATGGTAGAGATGATATCTATCTATCTATCTATCTATCTATCTATCTATCTATCTATCTATCTATCTAT
>CM070033.1:139043365-139060076 GCA_036250615.1 Ptychadena robeensis
CATGCGATATTCGCCGCGAACAGTTCGGCGGCGAACAGTTCGGGACATCTCTACTGGTTAGTCAGGGGTTTGCTTTAAACACAGAGAGGTACTTGGAAACAATAAGGAATTTGGGTTGTTGGTCTTTTTGATCCGATTCTGCACAGATCAGGGGGAGTTGCCATTTGTGAGGTGGACAATCGGACACGGAATCGTCCCGGAATCCGTTGGACAAGGTGGTATGCAGCGATCGGATACTCTTAATTGGCCGATCGATCACACCTGCGATTCCCGGCAGAATCGCCGGAATCGATCGGATAGGTGATCGAGCGGCCATGGAATCCGAACGTGTATGGCTAGCTTTAGAATACTTCAGACAGACCAGGGAAAGTTAGTAAGCACTGGGGTGTACACAGTTCAATAAAACTGAAAGGTTCTGGCCTGGATAGTGTGGAGTCCCTGTAGGTGGACAAAGCCATACTGTGTATAGCCAACTGATACAGCGTTACATATTTTAACAATTTCTTTTATCCTTTCTTGGCAGCGGTCTCATTTTGTAGAACATATGCAGCGTTCTGATTATTTCATTTGGCCCCGTTCCCCGTACATAGCAATCATATTCCTTTCATGAAGGGACCTGTGAGTACTGAATAATCTATTAGGCTAATTATCCAGCATGAACCTTTGTAGACATGCATTATATATATAAATCTTTCTAATTAAAATGACTGGAGGGATTTTTTTTTGTCCGTTTTACTGAGCTGCTGTATAATTAAACGTCTACATATTCCATTCAGCTTACACTCTGTGTGGCAGCTTTTGATAAAGATTTCAGGCACACATAATTATGTTATTAAACATTTTGGTTGTATGTAATAGTCCTATTATTAAATTAAAGAGATACCATACCTATTAATTAAAGTTTTACCGAAATCACAAGTAATGAGTTGGTGTAAATAAACTGAATGTTTAGATTCACCACATATCATAGCTGTATAGCCAGGACAGGGTTTTCATACCCTAGACACCCTGAACCTGAGAAAGACAAAAGGGGCCCATTTACAAAGCCTTTTCATTATAATAAGAGTATTTATAAACACAATTTTTGATTGCTCTATATTATTGAAAGTGTTTACCTAAATATTCCTAGTAGTTTTAACCCCCACCTCCAAAAAGAAAGTTATGTGGTGGTATTTACCCTATTTTTAACATGGCAAATAATTTTTTTCATCTATAAAACCGTGACGGTTATGGTGAAAATGGATTAAAGGAATCGAAAAGCCCTCAACTCAAGCAGTGTGTAGCACAGTCAAGCCTTCTTAAAGCGGACCTACCACCTGGTAGTCCACTCAGCAGTATTGGCTGCAGCTCAGCTGATACTGCTGAGATCTGCAATAGTAAATAAAAAAGACTATTTTCAGACAGCAGGAGGGGCGTTTTTTCCTCCCACTGACGTCTCACCGAGGCAATGGGATTTGGGACATCACATCTGGATTTACAAGCTGGTTTTTCACTGAAAGACCGGGTTCTCTACCCGGTCTTCAGTGAAAACATTCTTCCTGCGGCGGGATCTCGCTGTTAATGATCCCACCGGAGGAAGAATAGAGGGCTCCTTCTCGCCGGCGAACAGGGCGGGTCGAACACCCGTACTGTCCGCTGGCGAGAAGGAGGGCGAACATGCTTGTCCCTCACTATCCACCATCCCCCTGCCCCCCACGGAGCTCTCCAGCTCCGACAGAGAGTATACAGCCTAGTCTCTGTAGGAGAGGAGGGTAAGGTGCAATGGTGGGGGGGGGGGGGGGGGGGGGGGGGCAGTGATGGCAGAAGTAGCTTCACTTCTCCAGGATTTTTGTGTTTAAAACCGTTTTAATACAGAAGGTATTTACATGCCCCAATCCATCAGAAATACCAAAAGTTAAGGAAAAAATCCTCACTTTAGGACAGTGTGTGAAGCCATGCAAATCATTCCTTTCATCAGCCAAATGCACATGGAGGATGTAAATACCTTCTGAAAAGCCTCCTGAAGGCTTAATTGTGCTATGCACTGCTTGAGTTAAGGGCTTTTCGATTGCTTCTACCATAACCTTCATGGTTGTTCCTATATGTTCGGTTCCCAAGCCCCACATCATAGAGCCATTGTTTCCATGCACTGCACTGATGATGACCAATGAGCCTGGAACAGCTGTATGCAGTTTGGAATAAATGGATTTGTACCATAAGACTATATTTGCACTGTACACCAGCGGTTCTGGATGTGCATTCGGCTGATGAGATGTAAAGGAATGATTTGCATGGCCCCACCCACTGTCCTGAAGTGAGGCTTTTTTCCTTAACTTTAGGGATTTGTGATGGATTGGGACATGTATTTACCTTCTGTTTTAAGACGACCTATAAAATAAAAGCATTTCTTTTCTGTCTTCTTTGGACTGAAGAAAGTCTAATGATAGAGTTTAGTTCCTCTGTAGCTGACACTATTTAAGCATATATGGAACTGCATGGTGCTGCTATACTTCTAAAACCTGTGTTGGAGATCTGTCATCCAAGATCTGTCATTGATTATTTGTTTGCTGGAAGTGCTATGGCCTGCAGCGTAGTCATTGTAAACTGGCTTAGGAAGGAATCTGGAAAGAAACTTTATGAAACATATCCAACAATATGACTAAATACTACTTGGTTGTAAAATGTTGTCATATTTTAGGATGAAAAATGTTAGTGTTAGGCACTTGCCAACACATCCTCCAGCAATGTAAAATGTAGTTTATCTTGAAGCTTAGATGTTACCTAAGGTGAGCGTTTATTTGAATGCACCCTGTCATTTCCTGGATTCTCTGGATTCTGAACCAAATGTAATTGATGGAGTCAGTTATATATACTTCTGACTACAGATTCCAGCAATGTATATCAAACAAAAGGCATACCAAATTTTTTGCAGTATGAGGTGCATCTGACCATAAGACATACAACAGAGAAAGAGGAATTTAAAAAAAGTCAGAGGTACAGCTATTCACATATGAAATAAATATACAGCATGTTCCTGCAAAGTAAAAAGGACTGCACCATGTAGTATTCACTCTATATAACTTCAGAAAAGCAGAGAGCTTAGTTCTAGCAGAGTGTGCAGGGCGTAAACAGATCTATACACTAGCAGTTCTCATTCCCTGAAGACACTGCAACTTATAAAGAGACACACTTTACAATCTGGCAGTAACAATTTGCCCATGAGCAGCTTTTTAAATATGAGAGGAGATATGAGTCTCTGTCACATAATTTTTTCTATTGCAGTTAATAATGTAAATACATAACTCATCTAAATATCATCAACCTCAATTCATTAATTCTCTGGTTTGTTCAGAGAACTGCTTGTGCTAATACAACTGAAATCTTCCTCTTGGCAGTGGCCTTTTGGCTTGGATGGAGGTAATGGAACAAATTCTAGTTTCTTTGCAAAGCTATTGATCCCAGGATGTTTGGGGCCACAAAAATAAGTTGTTTTTTTTAATATTCAGAGCATAAGATGCTTCTCCATTTGGGACATTTTCTCATTCTTTACCTTCAGTTTACATAGGGTGAAGACATTAAGGTAGATTGTCTACTTGGTGCATCCCCTAAAGCAGTGGTCCTCAATAGAGATGGTCAAATTTTTTTTCAAAAAATCTTCATTGAAGATTTTGACTTAATTCCAAAGCCCCTGAACATGGTATCAACACCAACTTGCTAGAGATGTAGAGAAGGGTTGGAGGTATACTCCAAAAAAGAAAGTATGTCTCTAACACAAACAGTTTTTGCACAAATGAAGTTTAAGGTCAAGTCAAAATTTCAAAAATCAGAATTTCGACTTTATATTGTGTTATGCAAAAACTACATCTGCTAGAGCTAAACATTTTTTTTCAAATGTTCTCACAACCCTTCTCTACATTTTCAGCAATACCTGAATACCAGAACATGATACCATGTTCAGGGGCTCTGCAATCAGCTCACAAAGTTAGTAAGTCGAAAAATTTGACCATCTCTAGTCCTCAACCTGGGGTCTGAAAAATTAAGAAATTTCAGTTACTCCCATTCCCAGAAATAAGAAGTGAAATGAATGACATGAGAGCAAGAACAAGGACAAAAGTCCTATACAAGGACTTTGAGAAAAATGAGTCTGTCTGTGCATTAGCCTCTAAGCTCTAAGCACTGCCTGTACTCCCAAATATGGGTATACAACATGTTCCAGCTCTATACACTCTGCTCAAACATGCTGCATATTCCCTCCATAAGATGCACAGACATCCCTCCCCTGATTGTCAGGAGAAAAGTGAGTCTTATAGAGTGAAAAATACTGTAAATATTTCTATTGACACAAACATGTTATCCATTTAATTAAATGCAAATGTCCACCATAAATCTAACAAATGTTTAGTCCACCCACGGAGATGATATATATCTTACTGACAATTCCTTTTCTGGAGGGGACTACTATCTTTTATATGTAAGGAACCATGTTAAAGCGCACCTAAACTCACTTAATTTACTCCATGTGCCTCTCTGTCAAACACCCCATTATGTACATACAGTATATTCTGTAAAGACTGGCAGCCTTTTGAGAACTAAAAGTGGTCACTGCCAGAGCATGAGGGAAAAGTAGGTAAGCATATTTGTTAGGATCATGGAACCCTTCTCTACCATTGTGATAATTCAGAGGTAAAAATGTATTTAAGGTTGTATGGTGTTTTTCCCCCAATTTAGGTCCACTTTAAGTAGACTTTCAAAGTCACTGAAATTGTCTCTTTAAAACCAATGTCAAGAAAAGGCCATCAGCTTTAGATTATGGCTACACTTGCACTAAAATCCCTGTATTGAATGCAGGGATTTTAATGCAATGCACAAGTCTACCATTGGCGGCAATGGGATATCCTTTTGGTCTAAGCCTCAGCCACGTTAACAAAATAAACGCAACAGAGGCTTAACATATGACACACCCATTGTTAGACATACGTCAGCCCATTGATTTAAAGGTGCCATGTTATCAGCCGCACTACATAAAGTGACCCTAACAGAGCGAAAAGGGGGGGTTGCATTTGTTGGATGCGCTGACATCAGCACATCCAAGTGCATACAGGGAGTGTATTAGGCAATGGGTAGTATTTTGACCACATCATCACTCTTTATTGGCTGTTGTCTTACTCCAGCTGTATAGGCTCGAAAGCCCTACACCAATTAAGCAATTAGGTTATTGCATCTCTGTATGAAAGGTGTGTCTAATTACTCAACACCCTATATTTAGTTGGTGCATAATTTATTAGGCAACTTCCTTTCCTTTGGCACAATGGGTTCAAAGAGGACTGACAGCTTAGCACAGTCAAAAATAGTGAGTATCTTCAGGGGATTCAGCACTCTTAAATTGCAAGCTTCTGAGCGTTTATCATCCGACCATCATCGTTCTTCAAATATCAACATGGTCTCCAGAAGCTGTTGACCAAAGGCGCAAAATAACTGCCCATGAACTGAGAAAATCAGCTGCTCTGCCAAGATCCACTTGCCACCAGTTGCCATTTTCAGACTGCAACATCACCTGAGTGCCAAAAGCACAAGGTGTGCAATACTCATAGACATGGCCAAGGTAATAAAGGCTGAAAGACGACCACCACACAAGCTGACGTCAGACTGGGCCAAGAAATATCTCAAGCCAGATTTTTCTCTAAGGTTTTATGACTATTAAATGAGAGTGAGTCTTGATGGGGCCGATTAATGGGCCGTGGCTTTTTTGTTTGGGTATGGTAAGGCATAGAGCTCAGTCCGACTCAGATGCCAGCAAGGGGGAGGTGGAGTAACTGTTTGGGCTGGTATCATCAAGCTGAGCTTGTGGGGCCCTTTTCGTCGGTTGAGATTGGAGTCAAGCTCAACTCCCAGTCCTACTGCCATGTTTCTGGAAGACACCCTTCTTCACTGCAGTGTTACGGAAGAAGTCTGCATCCTTTAAGAAAAAACATGATTGTCATGCAGGACAATGCCCATCACACGCATCCAGTATCCACAGCGTGGCTGCAAGAAAAGGTATACAATAAGAAAACCTAATGACAGGCCTCCTTTGCACCCTGATCTAACCCCATTGAGAACTCCTGTGTCCATTCATCAATTTGATTTATAGGAGAAACATTACACCCTCTCTGAACAGTGTCTGGGAGGCTGTGGTTGCTGCTGCACCAATGTTTGGTGGACACAATCAAAACACTGACAGACTCCATGATGGCCGGCTTTTGGTGTCCTTTTCAAATACAGGTGCTTATTGGCCTGATTTGTTTTTGTTTTTGTTTTTAATGTCGAAATTATATTGTGAGTTGATATTTTTTGTTTCCTGGTAAATATAATTATTATTTGGTTTCTTTTGTTCCTTAAGTGCCTTAAGTAGTCCCTGCCCACAGATATCCCCCTAAATGCTAATAAAAACAACTAAAAACTACTTCCAAATATTTCCTTTGTTATGATTTTTTGGGTTCATTGAAACATGGTTGTTGTTCAATAATAAAGATCCTCAAAAATACCACTTGCCTAATAATTCTGCACTCCCTGTAGTGTAGCCCTTCCCTTACACTTGGATAACAGAGGTTCTCCAGCACACCACTGGACTGAATCTTTAGTGCTATGGCTGCCATACACGCGTCTATGCCCATGAGATGGAACAGCCTTCGAACTCAGCTAAGCGAGATGACGTCATCATGCTGAGCCCGATTTTAAATGAGCTAGGGGCACAGCACTGCGTCATTAAGCTCAGCCGATGCTTTGTGATTTACGTTCATGTAAGATAATCCTGTTTACCCTGATTGTCAATCAATCCCATTTGAAGACGGGCGGCTGCATTAGATATGCGCTAGATAGATGGCTGTGAACACACACAGCGCATCGATCTATGCGTAAATGGGCACCTTTAAGGTGGGTTTACAAGTGTTGATTTTTTCTTCAATCAACTGGCAATTAGATTTTTGTTCAATGTCGTTGTCGAACATCGTTCGTTCATTTATCGAATGTAACATTAGATTTTTTGTTCCTCCATCACGATATCGAATGAAAATACATTTAAAATTACGACAGATACAAATTTACCAACTTGTTCTATGACCTTTCAAACTATTTTTTGTTCGAGGTCAAACAAAATGTATCCATCAAACAAATTGGCCATTCTAGATTTTTGTTCAATCGACAAAAAAATTGTTCATCCTTCATTGACCGAATGAAAAAATCTACACGTGTAAATCCACCTTTAGAGACAGAAATAGGTTTTATAACAACAACATCTTGTTCAGTGTATCAGATACTGCCCTTTAAAACCCCTCAAGGAAACTCCAGAGACAGCCTTGAGGATAATTTGGAAAGCATCACCAGAAATGCTGTGCAAACAATCCGCTTTCCAACAACAAAGACAACGACAACAAAATGACTTCCAGTGTGTGTGGCCCTTAACTTTGTCTTTTCATGATATTCTATACTGTATATCCAATTAGATGAGCAATGTGCATGGTGTTTATATCTTTGCAGATCACAAAACTATACTTGGAAAATAGATTTCCAAAAACCTTTTCATATAAAAAAAGCAGAAAGAAAGAAAACAACATATTGCGATCAAACGTTTTAAAATAATTGTGTACACTGTGTACATTTGTATTGTGTTGCAAATCCTCAGCAGAAAATCATTATTTCTAAATTCAGATGACTCAGGAGACAGTGTGAGTTCCTATGAAAGAAGCAGGTTATAGTAGCTGAGATAATGCACAAACTGCACATTGAGGAAGTCACATAGTATTGTTTTCAGGTCAAGCTTACAACAGCAACTTATAATGTTTACTTCAAATGGATAAGTTAGATTGGGCTTGCTCAGTTAGTACCATATATAGCTGGTTACACAATAATAAAATGAATTGCCATGCTTGTAAAACTCTTGTGGATTTAGCTTTTGGACTGTAGTTGTTGACATGGGCACCCCAGAACTACATCTTACCAAAGTCTATTACATGTGGAGTTGGTACCCTTCATGCTATTTGTGCTTTTTTAAGGCACACACTAACTCACTCAATGCATACCGTGTGCATAATGCAGATATTTTTTTTTCGCATTCGTTTTTTCACAAAAAAAGCACAGCTTGTTTGCACTATAAAGAGCTCTCCAAAACTAGTACAAAGCAACTTCAATAAGTCAGAAAGTACTAATAAGAACATCAAGAAATGCATGCAGCCATCTTTGAAACCATAGCCCTCCAGTGTGCAGGTGCATGGGCAGTAGTGGCTACATACTGGCAACCACCCTGTGTAATTCTAATTGGCAACTGTGTACATACTGGCAACCACCTGGTGTAATGCTAATGGGCAACTGTGTACATACTGGCAACCACCCAGTGTAATTCTAATGGGCAATTGTGCAAAAACCTACCAGGGATCATGGAATGTTGTCAGGCTGTGTTAGTTATTGGCAGTAGTGGAAACCTAGCATTTGTAAATATAGCAAACATAGCAAGAGTAAATAAGAGGCTAAATTTATATATAGAGACATTTCTATATAGATGAAAAAAAACTAAAACTCTCCCCACAAATATTGTAATCAGCGCATCAGAAAATGCATGAATCTGCCCTGAAACTGCAGCCCTGTCACAGTGTGCAATGGTTGCACACTGTGTGCTGGCACATGGACAGTGGTGGCCAAATACTGACAACAATCCCTGTGTAATACTAATGAATAACAGCCTGAAACCTATATGTAGAACATGGAATATCAAACATTCTGCCTAAGGCAGAAGGCGACATTTGTGGAATGGCTGGAGATTCAATACAAATGCTGGAGTACAACAAAGAGTTTCTGTGGAGAATGGCAAAGCATTATTTTGAATAATGATTTGATTGCATTATGGACTTGATTGAGAGTAAAATGTTTGTTTAAATATAAAATTCACCAAAAACTCTTTTGAGTTCTGTCTCTTCTATCTTTACCGACTTGATAAAAAATTTTTTCCAATGCATATGTCTGGCATAATTAGCTTTGTTTAAGTTCTGGAATGCATGCTAGCATTTAATTAATTCCTGTAACCAGTATGATCTCTAAAATGCTTGCATGGGACTATAGAGATATATAATTACAATTCAGATGACTAAACATCATAATTAATTTGTTCTGCATTGCTAAAACAAAACAACTCAATTCTTACTCTTTATTTGGAGACCACAAAAAGTTAAAAATGCCTAAGGGGAATACTGTACAATCATGGCCAAAAGTTTTTAGAATGGCACAAATACTGGTTTTCACAAAATGTCCAGCTTTAGTGTTGTTAGATATTTTTGTCAGTTGTTTCTGTGGTGTATCAGGGTATAATAACAAATATGTAATACATTCAAAGGCTTTTAATGATAATTACATAAAGTTTATTCAAACAGTCATTGTTAACAGCATTGGCCCTTCTTTTTCAAGACCTCTGTAATTCGGCCTGGCATGCTGTCAATGGGCCAAATCCTGACTGATGGCAACCCACTCTTTCATAATCAATAGGTGGAGAATTTGTGGGATTCTGTTTGTCCACCTGCCTCTTGAGAATTGACCATTGGGGAGTTTTCTTGACATTTCTTGAAATTTCAATGTTTTGTTCCCCGAACGGAAAGGCATTGTTCTTCACCAAACCCTTGGATGGTTGGAAGAAGTGGCTGTCGAAGACGAAGATGTTTTGGTACCATTCTTTATTAATAGAACAAATATGAAGTGAATCATCTCTATTGGATGGGAAGTAGCCCCATACTTGAATGGTCTCAGGATGCTTTTCTGTTACAGGTTTGATGGTAGCCCTCACCTCTTCTTTTCCGGAAAATAATTTTTCCAGATGCCGCAAAACATTCATAAAGGGGATTCATTAGAGAAAATTACTTTACCTGAGTATCTGCAAATCAATCCCTGTACTTTTTGCAGAATATCAGCATGTCCCTAATCTTTTTCTTGGAGAGAAGTGGCTTCTTTGCTGCCCTTCACCAGATCATCCTCCAAAAATGTTTAGCTCACAGGTTTATTAAAATGAAATCTTAAGCCTGGCATACACACGGCGATTAGCAGCCAATTTTGCCGCTGACCGACGGGCGTGCGCGCTCGCGCCGTCGGTCAGCGGCAAAATCGGCTGCCAATCGGCGTGTGCCCACATGGGGGGACAGATCCCTGTCACCCCACAGCTCGGCCGGCCAGAGAACGGATGCCGGCCGATGCCTTTAACTTCAATGAAGACCGGCGTCAGGTCTCCATGCAAAGCAATGGACATCCACAGTGATTTAGGCTCAGGTCCGATATCCCTGTTTTCAAGTTTTCGAAAACAGCGATAGCCATATTAGATATGTGCTAGATAGATGACCGTGAGTGCTCATATCTATGTGTGTATGGGCACCTTAAGTTACACTCCGCACTGCCACTTCTGCTTTCAAATATAGGAAGCGGCTGTCATAGCGGGTGACACCAGAGCAGGGTGACACCGATGATTCACAGGTGTGGACCCACTGGACCAACTTGCACGGTTGGCAGGGGTGCAATCTGGGGCGCAGAGTCTAAGGGACACCTGGTATTCACCAGAGCTCCCTGCAAGGGGAGTTAGATTTGACTGTAGGTAATCCCCCAGTTGCGGTTCCCAGAAAGCACCTGTGCAAGATAGCTGCTCAACCAATACGTAGTGTTAAGCGTTTAGGAGTAAGAGAAGTCTGCTGAACAAGCCAAGAGCCAGAAGCCGGGGAGTCAGGAGAGGTACCAGGATGAAGTGCCAAGGATCAAGGAGTAAGAGTAGTCCGAGGAACAATCAGAGGGTCAGGAACCAGGATGTCAGGCAGGTAACAAGTGAGACTGGTAGCAAACACATATAGATCAGACGACTTCCTGTCACCTGAGGCTTCCTTATAAAGGCCAGGAGGGTGAAGCAGCTGTAATGCAGAACCATAGCATCCAGCAGAGGCAGCTCCAGGGCTGGAAACTTAATCCCTGGTGTCAAGGATGGTTCTTAAGCAGGTCATACACAGGTCAGATTTTCAGTCAATCGTCTTAAAACAATCAATTTTTAAGTCGGTATAAAATTGTATATCGATTGTATCATGCCCCATATTTAGTAAAAGATTTTTGATAGATTTTTTTTCAATCGACATAACCTATGTCCATCAAAAATAGTCCGATTAAAAAGTTCAATCGGAAGTGATGGGAGTTGACAAAAAAAATCTATCAAAAATTGGTTGACCACACTTGGTTCTCAAAATACCGAACCAATTTTCAATCGACCGATCAGAATTTACCATCCAGTCCGATCAAAAAACGACGATAATTTTCACTTAATTTTGATCGGATTAAGTCGATTTAACCAGGTGGGCAAAACTCAATTTTCAATCAATCGACTTAAAAAATTTATCGTTTTAAGTTGATTGATTGAAAATCTGACCCGTGTATGGCCTGCTTTAGAGCTGGAAGCAGCTACAGCAGACACAGATCCTCTAGTTCTGCTGGGGAATTTAGGACTTTTAATGTCATTACCAAATCCCTTCATACTTTGATATGAGTGCCTGAATATTGTGATCCAAATTTATAATTAATATAAATTATAAAATGTAAACTAGGGAAGGGGCTAATTTTTATTTAAAATATTTTGCTGATATATTAGTTCAACCAACTAATTTTAGGAGTTTTTCAAGCGTGCGTTGCGAATCTATAATTTTTTTTCAAGTTGCGAATCTATATTTTTGTTGCATACTTTACTGAACTGGTGATGCCAAGTTAGGGTGGCACATCTTTATTGAAGATGATCTCCAACAGATCTCTTCATCCTTTACAACCACAGTCTATTGTTGCATGTGTCTGAATTACTATTCTCTGCCAATCTCGTCTCTAATCACTATCCTTCCATTTCCGTTTGCATCTGAAATGATGCAGACACTGTAATTGTGTGGTTTGTGTAGTCTGAATAAAAAAGGATGAAACGTGACAGAACCACGTCTTATTTTGAATGGACTCGGGCATGCAGCATTTTTATGTAAATTTACACTGATTGTTGACTGCTGAAGCCAGGATATGTTCCCTCCCTTTATCAGATATTGCATAATTAGTGTTGGGTTACAATTGTTGTCAGATTCAAGATTTACTATTCATCGCTACTAAAATGTATATAGAAGAGCATAAAGGAAAGTTGATCACAGCAGAATATACCTTTAACCAAAGTGAAAAATGGTTGACATGGGTAATGTTGTACTTTTGGTTGTAATATTTTTCATAAAGCCTATTATTAAAGATTGATATAACTTTTTTAAACCATATATGGTATATAAGGACACAAATAGACTTTTTTTTACCTTAAAGAATACATTTCAATGTCCTAGAATTGTGTAATATTATAAATGTTTGCGTAAGGCTACATAATTTTTTACACACACTGGCTCCAATCTTTTGTTTTGTAACCCATCACTTTCCTCAAATGTACATTATTTATTTACAGGATATTTGTCATGGATGGCAGGATGCGTAGTTCTCCATTCACATATACTATATTTATATTTTAAATAAAGATACAATATATTGTTGATGTTAATAATTTCATTTTGGTTACAGGTAACCTGCACAACCTAATGGAAATACTTGAATTATTTCACCTTTTATGTTATCTGGCTTTGTATCACCCCACTTACTATGATGCTTAAACAATAAACAACATTAATAAACATATTAATGCTAAATGCAGTATACTAAACCATAACATGATACAATATCACTCTGGTTGTATGAGTATTGCTGATATTTACCATTTGACCCTTTAGTTCAGTTCTGTTGCTGGTCCTTTATATGTACATGGTCAGGGGTAAATATGATACTTACCAGTGCAACTGAATGGAAAAACAGTGTTATTAACTAACTGAATCTCAGGTGGCGTTTGAACCTCAAAAAATGATCAGGCACCACCTCTTCTACATCTACAAATATTTACTTTGGAAGAATGACAACACTTAGAGCCAGAGACTTGCAAAGAGTCATATAGAGACTCGCTCCCTCCTACCCAGTAAATACCAGTATACAGCAGGTTCCAGTAAAACCAGTGCATCACCTCTGCTGGAACATGCTGTACACAGGTATTTACTCAGGAGGAGGGGCATTGCTTGGTGTCAGAGACTAACAGAAGCTTGCTCCAGCTCTTAGCACTGTCCCTCCTCCCGAGTAAATACCGGTATACAGCATGTTCGAGGGAGCCTTCTCTCTGCTGGAACATGAATTGGGAGGAGGGTGCGTGTCTCTATGGAACTCTCTCTTAAGGCCTTAATTTCACACGTTCCAATTTTCCAGTTTGGTCGACTTTAACCAATAGATTTTTTAAGTAAATTGTCCAGAAATCGATGCCTGTCCACTTGGTTTGGCCAAAACAACGATCAAAAAGTGATCGGACATGTTGGAAATTTTTGATCGATCAAGTATACATTGAACTTTTTTTTTGTGCCCAACCGATTTTCTTTCGATTTAAATAATAATCATTCCCATACATCCAGTGGCATACATTTTGGTGTGTTTACGATCGGCTTCCTTCAATTATGCTTTAGATAGATAAAACCCACATCGATCAAATATTAGTTTCTCCATGTGGGGGGTATTTCAATCACAGTTTGATCGGTCGAACCAACCTCGATCATAAATTACGATCAAATCTGACATCGATCTTAAGAAAATCAAAACATGTATGGTGGTCTTTAGTCATAAGCTCTAAGTGATGCCCCTCCTCCAGAGTAAATATAGCTATACAGCATGTTTCAGCAGAGAGAGAGAGATATATACCATGGTTTTATGGAGGGAAATCAAGGAAAGTGAGACACTGATTCTATTGTGAGTATTTTTTTCCTTTCACTTCCCTCCCAAAAACCATTGTGTGCCTTATCGTGGGTGAAATATGGTAAATAGTTTGAATTTCACCAACTTTATTTGTGGTGACCACGTTGTGGATAGATTTTTTGGTTGAACTCATGGCAAACAGTTAAACATAGCTGAAATGCTTACTTGTAAATATAGGGTCTTTTAAAAGATTGGTGACCTTACATTGACTCTTACAATTTATTATAATATTGGCCATCAAATTGCTGAATGGGCAATAAATGAGCCACAGGAATAAGATCCACACTCTGCTATTGTGACGTTCACGTTGTTGGCCTTATCTTCTCTGATGTGCCAGGAAATATGGAGAGCCTATATAAACACAAACTTACCTATATGATATCAAGTATAATTGGCATACTTCATATAGTATCTGCCTGGAGTTCAACTTTTAAGATTTGAAGGCTTGAAATTACCTAGTTAAGTAAACCAGAATGGCACCTTCAATGCTCTAGCTTATAATATTTTCTAAAATGATCGCTTATATTAATTTTATCACCGCTTCAACATATTTTTCTCTGCTATATTTTTATTTATTTATTTTAGGATCAGCATATTCACCACTGGAAGATGATGAGGATGTATATGCATACTCTAGATACCGCTACAGAGGTGAATGCTATGCCCTACTCTGCATGCTTTGTGTGCCATTGTCACAATGTCTAACTTACTAAGACTTTACTAAAATCTGCAGCACACTCTCATATATTATGATATTGTGTTTTTCAGGTTTTTTCCTTCCTACTTCATTCCATGTTTTTTCCAAATGTGTTTATTTGTTGTCTGTCATGCATTGCATTTTATATCTTTATAATCGGTTGTGTCAGCCTACTATTGTGGATACTTACTGCCTCTGTTGACTTTGTTATGACTAAACACATTTCTCCTTAGTAGAACTGCATCTATAGGTGTGCCAGATACTTTGAGCACCTTTTTTTAGGAAAATCAGTGTCTTACTTTAAAAATGGGTTTCCTTATTATGGCTGCTTGAGCTCACAACTGTGAGCATAGTCTCTCCATACTGTGACTCTCCAGGAATAGCTTAATTTGGACCTACCACCAGAAATCTATGTTTTCATAAATGGCACTAGAAGTGCCGATAATATGGAGGAATGCAGTAAAAAAAATGTACCTATAATGAGCAATTTAATAAGATTACCCCGCAGCTCTCCCTCACTTCCGTGTTCTAGTCTGGGCAAGGCAAGGCAGCGTCACGAGAGCACTTTGTTTTCTGGGTAATCCTGTAATTCATTATATTGAGGAAAATTCACATAGAAGATCATTGAACTGGGACTGCAATATCGCGGGTGGCCACTGGGTGGCATTCAATGATCTTCTATGGGAATTTTTCTCAATATAATTATGTGAATCACAGGATTACCCAGAAAACAAAGCACACTCGTGACCCACTGCCTTGCCCAGACCAGAACACGGAAGAGAGGGAGAGGTGCGGGTTTATCTTCTTAAATTTCTCATTACAGGTAAATTTTTTTACTGCATTCCACTTCCTATTTTCGGCACTTCTACTGCCAATTATGAAACCAGATTTCCAGTGTGTCCGCTTTAACAACTGTTGCTATTCCCACTACTGACTGACCAGTAGAGTAGGATGAATACTTTGGCAGTGAGTGCCCAATGGGAAGCACAGAGGGCTTAGGGATGAGCCATATATTGGACGCACTAGAGACAATATTAGCCCTAGGTTCCATAAGGTTAATCAAGAACACATAACAACATTTAGCAATTTTTTTTATACGTTACTGGAAAAGCCAATAGGCAGAGTAGAAAACCGAATAAGCAGACAAACATAAACCTAATGCCTGGCATACACATGCCGATAAGCGGACGATTTTTCACCTGACCGACGGGCGTGCACGCTTATCGGCGTGTGCCCACATGGGGCGACAGATCCCTGTCGCCCCACAGCTCGGCCGGCCAGAGAACGGACATGTCCGATATTCTCTGGGCGATGCAAGCCGATGCCATTAGCTTCAATGAAGACCGGCGTCTTCATTGAAACTAATGGCCGGCACACAAAGGGTGCCGGCCGACTGAAGCAGCCCCATAATGCACCAGGATGCAAACGGGATGACATCGTCGCGTTTGCATTCCGGTGCATATCGGAACATGTCTGTCGGCACCCATCTGTGGGTGTATGGCAGGCATAAGAGTGTTCCACATCTTGTCACCTGCTGATAAATTTCAGCCAAGATTACTTTGTGCTAGAACTGATAACAGGCTGTACTTGTGACATTCAGTCCTGTTCATTAATGCTTTGTTCTGTTTTTTAACACATTTTTCATATTTTTGAAAGAATACCACAAAGAATGTTCTATGTGTATTTTAAATGTATGCCCAGTTGGCATTACATTGTGGAAATTAAAATATAACAAACAATTCCACAAGATTAGTTTGAATCAGGGTGCAGCAGCTAAGTAAACCAAGTCATCTTTTCTGTGGTTGTTATAATAAAAAAGCTAGAAAAAGCCTGAATATAAAATTATTTTACCTATTTTTTTTAGATGAAGCACATGTCTTAAAAGCACAGTGGCGGCTACAAAGTTCTCTAACATTTGTCTGGCCTCTAATTTAATGGCAGCATGAAGAAAAACAGTAGAATAACAGATGGTTATCAGTTTAAAATGCTTGTTTGTATGGGCATCACAGGGCCCGAAAGAGAGGGAAATCTCCAAAGTTTAAAAGTTTTAATCTAAATCAAAATTCAAACAATGCATGGTCATATTAAGACTTCATTCAGACTCCAGCAATTGCATACATTATGCCAGTCTTTGTAAGGGGACAATCAGGGACAACTGCCCCCACATTGTCTCTATGGCTCCCACCTCGCGCTTGGGAT
>CM070033.1:139065427-139105056 GCA_036250615.1 Ptychadena robeensis
AAGTGCCCAGTCTTTTACACCCCACACACAGGACTTTACCCCCAAACCCCCTCAGGACTGTAGTACAGCTGTGTTTCTGTATCTACATGACCGCACGTTACCATAGAAATGGGCGTCGTATGTGCAGATGCATTACAAAAAAAACAAAAATAGGCTTATGCCTCAAATTTTCTGGTAAACTTAAGTGCAAAATAGAAAGTGAGTACAGCTTAAACTGCGGCAGTCAAGTCACACTGAATGAGTCATCTGTGGTTTACAAAAGAGCACATTGTCATTATTAAATATAAAACATTTATTGGCTTAGATGCTTCTCAAATTAAGAGGGATAAACCCCCTCTGGTGGCACTGACTGGTGTGCACAAAGAGAAACGTGCCAACCAAGAGGGCATCACGTGCCATAAGTCTTGTTGTTTATTGCTTTTGGATGAGGTACCCCTTATTATTATATTTTTCTAGACAACCCCACAATTGCCCTGCTTTGTGTATTTATTCTTACTATGCCAAGTAAAGAAGCATATGTGTGTTGGTTTGGTTACTTTCGAGGGCTCATTCATGGCATACCTGTACCTCCTTCAGTAAGTTTAAAAAGACAACCCATGTCCCAGTTATTTAAGACCATACCTGTCAAGTTTTCCCTTTCCAAATAAAAGAAAACGTACTTAATTACGGGTGCTGTGAAAGCTGCCACTTACATGTTCCAAAAGACGGAAGTGACGCTCCGCACATCCTCCCAACAAGTGGGAATATAGTATGAGTATATTTGGCAAATTACTATATTATCTACCAGTGTTTCTGACTTCAAACTGCAAATCTGTCTGAAGGGCAGAACATCGTATTTCTGTAGTAGGTGTGTTCCTCTTTGAATTTGTAAATGAACAATGTTAAGCACATTGCCTCTACAAAGAAGGATTCTTCCTTTTTTCTAATATCCCAGTCTAGGCTCCACTGTACAGAGAACAGACAGATATCATTGCTTGCTCTAAAATGTGAACTTTTTTATGAATACTGAGCTAAATGTGTGTTTTCTGCCTGGAGACCAGTTTTATCTTTGGACCATTTTTATCATAATTTACAAATGACTATTGGAATGCTGATAATGAAAGTTCTATTTAAATGATGTCACTGATGTATAGGGTTTTATCATAACAATTTATATATGTTTTAGCAATACACAAACACCCTGCTAGTCTGTTTTCCCATCAGCAAAGAGCAGGAAGAGGGGTTGTGTTGAGGGCACTGAAAGTTCAAGGAAGCCTCTGGGATAAAATGTTATACCCGTGATGTGCAGGTATAGTCATGTCATGTGTTTAATGGCAGATAATTTACAGGATGTGGTAGACATCATATCTTCTATATGTGCTGTGTTAGTCAGAGCCTGGGAGGTCATATCCAGAGAGATTTATGAGCCTCCAGTAAATTGTCTACATGTTTTTCCTCTTCATTCTACGGAAAATTACAGGAAAAGGAGCTCTTTAGCTATTAAATAGGATATCCTCAAGCTACTACTGTGTCTTCTTTTACTGTGTTTTCAATGTAAGCTGTTGTTGTTGATTAAATTATCAATATTCAGGTTAGGATCATAAGATATTATATATAAGATATGAAATACCCTGTTATATAAAACGCATGCCCAGAAGTATGACCTCATATAGATTTTGGGACTGCCCTGAAGGCATAAAAAATATCAATTTTTGTATTGTTAATTTATTCTTTGATTTAATGTACATAACCATATGTGACTGTAATAATGTTATATAAACACTGATATTAAACAAACACCCATATGCACTCAGAAGACGTGTTCTGATCATTTACATAAATAGTAAAGTAATATATAACATTATGGTAACATCTATCACAGGGACTGGCAGCCAGTTGGCTCTGGGTCAGCTTGCATGCCTCCTCTCTCCTGGCTGCATACATGTTTTAAGGAAGAGCAAGTAGCAGCTGGAGCAGCTTTGGGAGATCTTGGCTGCTCTACTACCTTACATGTGGGCTGAGGGGGGGGGGGGGGGGGGGGGGGGGGATGCAGAAACAAGAAGAAGGCATTGTAGACAATCCAAGCAGGGGTGGAGGATTAAGAAATATTTTACTTTATCATTTTTTTATGAACTTTAATTTTTCTACCATTCCTCGATTGGAAGCAAAACGCTGTGGAGAGCTTAGAAGAAGTCAGTTTAAATGAGAAGGTTTTTGGTGTAAATAGGGATCAATAACAAGTGTCAATTTTACACTATGGCACTGAGTTTGCTTGCTAGTAAAAGGCTTAACTGCCGCAAATAAGAATCAAGGGAGGGGGCTGTAAAAGTAATACAAAGGCTCAGATGTTTTATAGCTGACTAAGCTTAGCAAAAAGTCAATAAACCTATACTATTTTAAAGTGAACACTGGTTCCCATTATTTTATATTTTATTAAAAAAAACACCATAGATAGCAAGTCCCTACTCCCTTTAGTAAATTAGTCTTTTAACCCATAGTACAATATACTCTCATACATACACAAGTATAAAACATTTGTTTTCGTATTAATAAAGTACTGGAAATATTATACATTTGGAAACATCCTAAGGACATTAGGTATTTTGATTTACTGTAATCATATCACCGTATAATACATTCTGACCGCTTGCTATAGATTTTTTATACTTTTTTTTTGCTCTGCTTTATAAATATTCTGGGTTGTTTCATTTTCAGCTAAGATCAGACAATAGCTGCTGACTTGTATTACCAAACAATTACCACAAGATGGCAGTAAAACATTGTTTGTTCTGCAGCTCATCATTGTCATTAAATGCGGCTGGAAGACTAAAGTTCTAGTTACAATCGTGGCTTTCCTATTGTGTTGATCACTATTGCAGCAGTTGCAAGTATTCTGTATATGTGAAATACACCGGTAAATGAACACACTAGGGATTAGATCAGTGGTGGGCAACTGAGGTGATATGGGGGGCTACAAGTGCAGCCCTCGGCATCACTAAAGGGCCGCACATAACATGTAGGACTGCCAAAGTTGATTAGGAAAGCCGGGTCAGCGTGTGACCACTACACATGGTCATATATGCAATATCTCATATACATCAACAAAGGTTATGTGCCTCATAGATATTATCACAGTAGTCTAGTGGAAGCATAGGCACACTGGGTCAATCTAGCTTTCATATATGTGAATTAGCATGCTCAGCTGGAGGCTCAGCGAGTCCGTCTCCTCCTCTTACCACTCTAAGAAGTTCACAGGTGAGGATGCGTAGGTGGAGGATCGGTGAACAGGTGAGTTCCTATGCCATATGCATTAACAGGTTTTGGGCGCTCCAAATACCAAGAGGACCAAGAGGGCCGCCAAACAACACCCAAAGGGCCGCATGCGGCCCCCAGGCCGCAGGTTGAGCACCTGGGGATTAGATATATATTTAAGTTTAAATAAAATTAGATTGTATTTGGGCTTGTTTACATTTTAGAAAATGGGGTTAGTGTTCCTCTCCTATTAGAGATATGGGAGATATTGGTATATACATACTTATGAGAACTCATTGTGACTGGTCACTATAGGGAATGGTACATACATTTTATATGCATTGTATTACTAAAGAAACAATTGTATAAAGTAAAGATGGCAAGTTCTCATAGGAAGAGTTATTGAGGATCCATGAGGAAGCACATAATCAATGTGAATATCTTCCATGGTTTGTTGGTCAGGATCATTTGACCACAACTCATTTCTAAAGCTGCTGAAGCTTCTCCATGGGTTCTCTTGCTGTAGAACTTTTCCTAGGAAAACTTGCCTAGTGCACAGTTGTCATTCTTCATCTTCTTTAATAATGTTTAAATAGTTGATGTCATGTTTCATTATATGACATTTCAGTGATGTCTTTGCAGATTTAGAACCACCTAGGATTCAGTGTCCGAGTGTAAAGGAGAAAGTAGCCGAGCCTAATAAGCTGACTGCAAGAGTATTCTGGGACACTCCAGAGGGGCGAGATACGGCAGACGGAATATTAACAGAGTAAGCTTGTTAGGAAAAAAAATGTCACTACTTTTGACACCATAATTCAATGTTCAAATGCATGAACTAAAACAGCTATTCACATTACTACACTATTATCTTGGATTGAATTATTAAATAAGAAGGTATGCCATATGTAATATGCAGTTGTCACTGCGACAGAAGTGGTTTCTTAGTCCCAACGAAATGCCCCACAAATTCCTATTAAGTCTGCTAGTGTATATAAACAAATGTCTTGTGTCTGTGGCAGTTATATTGCACTGCATATGAAGTCAAAGCAGAGTTGCCATTCCAGTAGGGTTAAATGACAGAACTGTCACCACTGATTCATAAGCTGGTAGCTTAGATAGATAGTTACTCACCACTGACCACATCGAACCCTGTGCGTTGCTATTTAGACATAATGTCCCCTTTTACTCACTTGTTTCACCCCCTCTGTATGTTGCAGTGTCTTGGAGGGGAAGGAAATAAAGGAGTTTGCTCAGAAAAGTTAAATAAGTTCTTCTTTATTAATGAAGCCCTGAGCAATACAGAGTTCAGAAATCCAATAAGATATTTTCATAACTCTAAGGCACACCTGCAAACATGATCTTGTAAGGATTTTATACTTCATTACTTCCAATGTAACATATTTTTTACAAGCTTTACTGTTCTTTGGATGTTGTCATTGATTTTAAACATTAAGTGACCATAGTAATGTTTGAATCATAAAATGCTGCTGGAGGCAGCTTTCTATTTTAAAAGGGACAAAATAAAGAAGAGATGGTTCTATTTTCCTTGCACTAAAATGCCTAGACTCTGCACCCCTTTCACCTATAGTGTCCTCCCTAAATGTACCCATTGATGTACAAAGCTACCTGGAAGAGGGAAATTATATCCGGGTCAAGATATTACAAAATCTACGTTCTAAAGCCTCATGCTGCCGCCTCTAACCATTTGACCTAGGCACTGGTTGTTTCAGTTGTCAGGGGTGCCCAAAATTTTTGGCTTGTGAGCTACATTTAAAAGAAAGTGAAATTGATCTACCATACTTATAAATAAATATACCAAGTACACTTTGTAAATGAGCACAAAAATAAAGCTTTGTGTTATTCATGTTTTGTCTTAATAAAAAAGAGGAAACACTTGTAATGCCATGTCGGCATTACGACATGCTATCTAATGCCAGAACCTCTGAGATCTACTTCAGAATCAAGAGGGCTCCTGATTTCATGGGCTCCTGCCCTATATGTATATCATGGTGATATTTTATGTGTACTAATAGAAGTTTTGCTGGAGGGTAGAATCATGTGAGCAGAACTGTTTCTGGTATTTTGCATGCAAGTTTCCCTCTTTGGAGTCAATACAGTGCATCCAGAAAGTATTCGCAGCGTATAACTTTTCCCACATGTTGTTATGTAACAGCCCTATTGATTAAATTCTTTTTTTCCTCAGAATTCTACACACAACACTCCACAATGACAATGTGAAAAATGTGTACTTGATGTTTTGGCAAATTTCTTAATAAAAAACAGAGAAATTACATTAAGTATTCACAATACTTGAGACTGTTGATGCCCCTTTCAAGTCTTTTTGAATATGATGCCACACGCCTGGCACACCCATCCTTGGCCAGTTTCCCCCATTCCTCTTTGCAGCACCTCTCAAGCTCCATCAGGTTGGATTGAAAGGGTCTGTGCACAGCCATTGTAAGTTCCCTCCAGAGATGTTCAATCGGATTCAAGTCTGGGCTCTGGTTGGGCCACTTAAGGACATTCACAAAGTTGTGCTGAAGCCACTCTTTTGATATCTTGGCTGTGTGCTTAGGGGTATTGTCCTGCTGAAGGATGAACTGTCGCCCCAGTTTGAGTGTCTCTGTACATTGCTGCAATCTTCTTTCCCTAATTTAGGGAGGTGACCAAGAACCCGATGGTCACTCTGTCAAGCTCCAGAGTTCCTCTGTTCAGAGGAACGTTCCAAAAAGAACACAATCTCTTTAGCAATCCACCAATCAGGCCTGTATGCTAGAGTGGTCAGAAGCCAGTTCAATACTATCCCTACTGTGAAGCATGGTAGTGGCAGCATCATGCTATGGGGATGTTTTTTTAGAGGCAGGTACTGGGAGACTATTTAGGATAAATAGAAAAATTACTGCAGCAATATACAGAGACACCCCCGGATAAAAGCCAGAGCACTCTTGAACTCAGACTGGGGGGACGGTTCATTTTTCTGCAGGACAACGAGCCTAAGCACACAGTCTAAATATCACAGAAGTGGGTTCAGGACAACTCTGAATGTCCTTGAGTTGCCCAACCAGAGCCCAGAATTACATGCCATTGAACATCTCTGCAGAGATCTTAAAATGGTTGTAACAATGCTTTCCATCCAACCTGATGGGGCTTCAGAGGTGCTGCACAGAGGAATGAGGGAAACTGGCCAAGAATAGGTGTGCCAGGCTGGTGGCATCATAATCAAAAAGACATGAGGCTGTAATTGCTGCCAAAGGGGCATCAACAAAGTATTAAGCAAAGGCTGTGATACTTACGTACATGTGATTTCTTAGGTTTTTTTAATTTTTAATGAATTTGCCTAACTTTTTTCACATTGCCATTATGGGCTTCTGAGGAATTCTGAAGAAAAAAATTTATTTTATTCCATTGTGAAATAAGGCTGTAACATAACAAAATGTAGGAAAAGTGATGCGCTGTGAATACTTTCTGGGTGCACTTAATGTAACCTTATTGGCCCTATACCTAGAAACATCTACAGGATCAACCAGAATACAGAAACATAATTAGATATTTCTTCTGAAGAGTATCTTTACATTTGCAACTGTTGTGGTATTAGAGGAGCAGAAACAACCTATACACTTTCATATATGTGTCCTAGCTTTTTTTAATGTATAATAAAATTTCTTTTGGAGAGAAATGTTATACACCTCTGCAGAAAGTAATTTGTGCCCACAAAAGTGAAAAAAAAAACATGAATCAATGCATTATCCTTTAAATGACTAAATGAAGCTAGCACATTTTTCTTGTAGACGGAGATTCTTCTAAGAGCGAGATAATAACATTACCACTTCTCAGCCTGCAGTTCTTCATTGCGCTGGTGTTATACAATATATTAATAGGACGGACAAGTTGATTATGCTGACTCTTTCCTTACAGCGTGATATTAAAAGGCCTGCCATCGGGGTCAGAATTCCCAGAAGGAGACCACAGAATCCAGTACACCGTGTATGACAGAGCAGAGAACAAAGCATCATGTAAATTTAATGTCAGAGTCAGAGGTATGTAAACCTGGGAATAGTCATACTAAGCAGACATGAGTTAATGATTTCAACTTTTAGCAGAAAAGCTTATTTTACATCTAACTTGTTTAACAGAACAATAAGCCATTAGATGGTAAAATCTGTACTATACATTGAAGTGCATTGAAATGTACTTAATGACTGTAATATCATCTGTTCAGTAAACAATTCCCTAACCCTAATACCCTTGTGAATTTACAATATGGTATCAAAACAAGCACACATACACACAGGGAGGTTCCTAAAGTCTTATAGAATGTAAACATTTAATTGTACTGTTTTATCTGTAAGGTGTTTTTTATATGTTTAAGAACATTTGGCAACCAATAATAATGGATTGTGACTTCTCCCAAGTCAGGCGCTGTGCTAAGCTGAATGCCCCAGAAAATGGATACATCAAGTGTTCCGGAGCTGGAGACAACTATGGTGCGACCTGTGACTATTTTTGCGTAGGTGGTTATGAGCTACAAGGGAGTCCGGCTCGCGTTTGCCAGTTTAATTTGGAGTGGTCAGGGGCTGAACCAACATGTTCATGTGAGTAGATATTTTTTAGACATTTTAGACAGTGCAGTGACCAACAATTATGTGATAAATAAAACTGATATGATGTGATATGGAGTGAAATCTTAAGCCTCTAAGTATTATCATTAGAGATGGTCGAATTTGTTTTTTTAAATCGACAATTTCGAGTTAATTGCAAAGCCCCTGATCATGGTATCTTCACCAAACAAGCAGTGTCATTCCCTAAATAATGTCGTACCACTATCCTGTTTGTAGGTAAACGCCATCGCTAAGCAAAAAAAAAAACTCCCTTAACGATTCAGCCTTACACCCCCTTTTGAAAAATCTAAATACATGTGTCACAGGGGAACCACGAGAGCATTGGACCCACCATGCCCCCAGATAAGCATAAACCAGGGCGCAGAGTCTAAGGAGCCCCCCGGTATTCACCAGAGCACTCCGCAAGAAGTGATGGGGTTTTCTGCAGGGAGCCCTCAGGCTGCAACCCCTAGCTACACCTTCTTGGCAGTGGCTGACAGCAGAAAATCCAAGGTGAGCTACCAAGACGTCAGGCAGAGACGTAGTCAGACAGGCGGTAGTCAGGGCAGTTAGTAAACCGTCTTTGGGTAGTCAAAGACAGTCCAGGGGTCGGTAACGATAAGGCAATATCAAGAAGCAGAACCTGTGGATCAGAGACATAAAGAACTCTTTGTTCAGGCTACTCCCTGTTGCCTCAGACTTTCTTATATAAGGTCAGTTGGTTTGATTGGCTAGGGATAGGGCTCCAGGTGTGTGATAATGAGTGGTAACTGGTATCCTACTGCAGAGGGAGCAGGAGCCACATCATGTGCCAGAATCTCTTCCACCAGCAGAGGGAGCTGTGACAACATGCTTTTACTTCTCATCATGTTCGCATGATGTTCCAGCCCTTAGGGGAACTTGGGTCTGTTATTGGTGCCAGCTGTGTCTTTTGTTGGCTGTTCAGTAGTAAAGTCCATTAAAGGTCTTGAAGGGGAGAGACTTCAGTAGAAGAGAACAGTAGAGAACCAGTCACCTCAAGCTTGTATTTAAAGCAAGATTGGTCATTCTCCAAAATGAGAAATGCAGTTGTCAGGGGCCTGAGCGATTCAGTAAATGACTCATTTACTGACAATGGAAATGTAGAAAGTTTGCAACTTTCAGTTTTTGCTGCAATCCTATAGCCTAAGTATTGGCATGCTACCGAGCTAAATCTTAATTCAACCCCCCCCCCCCCCCCCCCCACCAGTTTGAACAGATAAATATGATTTACAGAAACATTTTATGGTTTTTCAATTCCTTTCACACTGCCACTCTGTGGCCTTTTGACCCTTCTCAGAAATCCTGATCACAATTCTGTGTTTAGGAGCTTTGCAATTACCAAAAAATAAAGGCAGCCTTCAATTTTAGTGAAAAGTCTATACAATTAAAATTGCCTCATTCTTTGTTACTAGTCATAAAAATGTGTTTTTTTTTGCCACAATAACAACTTTACAAAAATTGCTTGGGTGTTCCTAATCATTGGACATGATTTATTTACTTCTAGATAATCCCGACATATTTTAGAATTCTTTTACAACTAAATGTCCTAATCAGCCTCTGCCCCAGAGATGCCTCCAAGCTAATATCTATATTTCAGTACTGTAGTCAGAATCAGTGACTGTGGGGAATGTAACTTATTAAAAAAAGTGATGATTTGTTTATTTTACTGGAGAAGTACACACACTGAATCTTTGTATCCAGTAATGTTGCCTGACCTGAAGTATGTGGAATATTGGCAGTTTCTACTTTAATGCTTTCATTAACTTTTCTTTCTATCAGTTATTGTTGGGCATGCCCAACCAAAAAACATTATTTCTATTTGGGATAGCTGTCAATATTAATTGTATTCTTGCTTGTCTCAGGTAATACAGAGATAAGAAAACTTTATCCCTAATTACAAATTTGCCTACTTGCCAGATATCTAGAAAATCAGGTGATGTTGTCAGATTTCATATAGCCTATAATGTCCAAAAATGTTTACAAAAAAAACCCCCTGAAAAATAATTGTTTTGGAGTAAGGCTTAGGCTCCACTATGTGTAAAAAGTCTGCGTTTGATGTATGTTTGTGAAAGTCAATGGATGTCTCTACACATCCGTTGGTGTGACCCAACGGAGCACTTACACTTATCTGCTCGGCTGTGTTCTCATGTCGCAGAGCCGTTCTGCCGATGTAGGGGTTAGCGGTTAAGTGTATGTGATCCGTTGGGATCCCTGCCAAGCACTATGCTTAATGTTGGGGTCCTGACGGATCACACAAGGTTGTGGAGACCCCCCCTGAATATGTTCTTAATAAATGGACTCAATTGCAACCTGGCAAGATCTTAGTAGTTCAGAGCAGGTGTAACAATAGAGCTATATTATGCTGGGCATACACATGTAGATCCCCACGCGATGCCCAGCCGAGCGCAGCGCAATGACATCACCAAGCTTCATCTATATCAAGGCGCAACATGTTGTAAACCTGTTCGGCCAAACTCGAAGGAAGCCTGGATGGCTCAAATTTAGTAAAATATTAGAACAAAATTTGAGCCGTGTATGCCTAGCTTTAGTGTTTACATTGTCTTGCATTGCCAACTTTGAACAGTAAATTCCATTTACTGGCATTTGTAAAGCGGATTTAATGTAGAAGCTCTCCGCATTGCTTATTGCATCGGCAGTCCAAATAGTTCTTTCTGTCCTCATGTTAAATTGAACATTGGCAGCCTTCATACTTTTTGCTAATTCATAAGCTTCTATATGCCCAAGCGGTCTTTCCTAAGGGCAAGTTGCCTTCAGTAAGATTGGTCCCTTGGTACAGATCATATTATAATCCTACTTTCCTGGCCTGGCCTGTAAACACCAATGTGTTATTGTATTTTATATCAGGATTTTTAAAGACCTTTATAAGTGTTATGAGAATGTAGCTTTATAACCGTTCCTGTGTGATGCATAGAAATTCAGAGGCTGGATGTATTCAATGAATGGATTGAAGGTCGTCATGTTATGTGATTAGCTGGGCACAGGCGTTTAGATTTCCCAGCGATCGATCTTTTAAATGATCGTGTATGCGATTCTGGAATCTATTCCAATTACAGAATTGATCACACACTGCAAACTTTGGTTCCTGGTCGATTCCTTCCCCTGATCTCCAGCTCCCAGCTGTTCTAATTGGAAATGATGTAATGTGGAAATGACGCCAACAGGTCAATTGATAGGAATGATCGCATGTCTCCATTAACGTTCCTCAATTCCCGAGCGATCAACAAATTTTTACAGACAGGCCGGATTCCTGTTCGATTGATTTTACATGCGATTTAGGGTCAAATTGATTGTTTGATCACTTTGTGGTCAATCGATCGATTCTGGCGATCGATCTCACCAAAATCATACGGAAAATCGAGACGTCTATGCCCCAGCTTTAGTAATACTGATCTTATCAACACTGATAATGTGTAGAAGCTAGTTCAGAATATCACTGAGGGGAAAGATCACTTTCACACATCCAGGATTCGACCAGTAGTCCGGAAGTCTCCAGTGCGTCTTGCCAATAAGGCAGAAAAATGCAACGCTCACATCTTTTGCTCGCCCCAACTCAGCATAACTAAAATAACACTTCTCTTTAAAGTGTTATTGACAAAAAACAATAATAACCTTTTAAAATGATTTACTAAAATGATAAATCATAAAGAAATAATACTCACCTCCATGGTTTACCCTGTCGCCTTTTGGTTCTGTAAAGGCCATCTGGTGCAGCATCTATGGCGCTCCTCATGTAGCCAACATATGTCATCCCATGAATGGACAACTGTAGTTAGTTCATGGAACTACATATCCCATAAACACTTGCAGTCGTGTTCTGGACATGTCATTTTTGTCAAGGGACAGTTGACATTTCTGCACCAGGCAGCCACTGCAGAACCTAATGGACTCCAAAGGACTCTACAGGGGAAACCACAGAGGAGAGTATTATTTTGTTTATTTTGGTGTATTTGCAGGTCTATTATAAGTGATTATTATTATAAATTCAGTATGTTGAGACAGCCAGCCTTTCCGATGGGCAATGAAGTGAGGAGGGTGGGCCTCTTCGTATGTCTACGAAGGTAAGGCTTGTCCCCTTTATCCCCCTCGTACACATGCTGCCCGGTTCTTTAGACATATGGATGGGGTCTGAATGGCACAAATCTGACATTTGGGCAGAATTAGCTCTAGTCCTTTAGTTAAGACCTGATACTGCAGCCCCACACCACATACGGACGCCGCCATCTTCCTAAAGACCAGCGAGTGAAAACGCTATTTTGTTTTTTTTTGTTAAGAGTTTAACCTTTGACATTTACAGCATTGGGGTGAATGTATTATATAATATTTTCTTCCTCTGTAGAAAACAAACTTCTTTTCCTAGAGGTTATGTTCATAACATTCCCTAACAATGTAATGCAAATAACAGACACAATATGCAGCTTGTTAGTGTACTGTAGGATATGTTATCTTATTATTCTCAATTTTCCCCGGGCTGTTGACAAGGGTATCCGTGCTTTATCCTCCAGTGGCTCATAGGATTAACGGTGAAGTGCAGCTATTGAATCAATCAGCTCTACTTCTTCATTCACAATGCATTTCAGTAATATGCGGAGTGACAGCAGCTGCTTCTTAATGATGGCAAGACAATACAGCTTGTTTGTTCCATCAAAACAGTAAAGGGGAGTTAAAAAAGATTTATTGGATGCTTGTAAACATGCCAAATAATATATGAGGATCTATTCTATATCCATTATAGGCCATATACACTCACCGGCCACTTTATTAGGCACACCTTGCTAGTATCAGGTTGGACCCCCTTTTGCCTTCAGAACTGCCTTCATCCTTCGTGGCATAGATTCAACAAGGTACTGGAAACATTCCTAAGAGACATTGGTCCATATTGACATGATAGCATCACGCAGTTGCTGTAGATTTGTCGGCTGCACATCCATGATGCGAATCTCCCGTTCCACCACATCCCAAAGGTTATTGGAGATCTGGTGACTGTGAAGGCCATTTGAGTACAGTGACCTTATTTACATGTCTAAATCTGAGATGATTTGAGCTTTATGACATGGTGCCTTATCCTGCATCACTGTGGCTAAAAAGGGATGGACATGGATAGCAACAATACTCAGGTAGGCTGTGGCATTGCAATGATGATCAATTATTACTAAGGGGCCCAAAGTGTGCCAAGAAAATGTCCCCCACACCATTACACCACCACCACCACCACCAGCCTGAACCGTTGATACAAGGCAGGATGTTGTTGATGCCAAATTCTGACCCTACCATCCGAAAGTCGCAGCAGAAATCATCTGACCAGGCAAAAGTTTTCCAATTTCGGTGAGCCTGTGTGAATCGTTGCCTCAGTAGTCTGTTCTTAGCTGACAGAAGTGGCACCCGCTGTGGTCTTCTGCTGTTCTAGCCCATCTTCTTCAAGGTTCGACGTGTTGTGCGTTCAGAGATGCTCTTCTGCATACCTTGGTTGTAACGTTTTTTGAGTTACTGTTGCCTTTCTATCAGCTCGAACCCCTCTGGCCATTCTCCTCTGACTTCTCGCATCCACAAGATACTTGTGCCCACAGAACTGCTGCTCACTGGATGTTTTCCCTTTTTGGACCATTCTCTGTAAACCCTAGAGATAGTAGTGTGTGACAATCCCAGAAGATCAGCAGTTTCTGAAATACTCAGACCAGCCGGTCTGGCACCAACGACCATGCCACATTCAAAGTCATTAAAATCACATTTCTTCCCCATTTTGAAGCTCGGTTTGAACTACAGCGGTTCGTCTTGACGATGTCAACATGCTTAAATGCACGAAGTTGTCAGTCACCATGTGATTGGCTGATTAGTAATTTGCATCAATAAGCAGTTGAACAGGTGTGCCTAATAACCTATGACTATCTATCTATCTATCTATCTATCTATCTATCTATCTATCTATCTATCTATCTATCTATCTATCTATCTATCTATCTATCTATCTATCTATCTATCTATCTATCTATCTATCTATCTATCTATTTATCTATCTATCTCTTTCTTCTTGTGCATATACACTAAGCTTTAAAACCTATACTTAAAGTGGACCTGCCTGCGGAAGATCGGAGGTCAAAAGTATTAAAATCTGGTAAAACTCTCAAAATGCAGTGATGCTCCACCCCCTCAGTGACTTGCGCCACATTGTGCAAAATGTGACATGTTGCTGGCCTGCCAAAGCGGGGGGCAAAGCATCACCGGATTCAGATCCATAGTGGTCTTGCTCCTCCATCTTGCAGCCTGGAGGATTGGGCACTCCAGACATGGCAGCATGGGAGTGAGCCGGCAGGAATGGTGGGTATTTCTTTTTTCCTTTGGGGTCCGTCTGTCGGCTGTCCCTAGATGAATGCTACATGAAGGTGACTTTGTCTGTTTTTTTATGTTTGAATTTTTTGAGTTTACAGCTGCTTTAATGCTAAATTAGCATATCTGGTATGCCTGTTCAGATCCTGTAAATAAACTATTAGCACCACCCTGATCTAGGGAAAAGGTTGGCAATCGATGATGACCATCCACCCTAGATAATTGATTCTTGTTGCTGATCCATCAACCAGGAGCCGTTTACGTTTTCATAATGTCCAAAGGCCTTTGGTCATTCTGAGTTCTATCACATATCCTTTCCCCCACAGTTTTTATTACTATGTCTCTAAATGAAGATGACTAAATGTATCTTATTTGTTATGTCTATCACAGTCATGAAAATCAATGTTGGCCTGAGAAACGCGGTTGAGTTTCTGGACCAGTTTTACGAAAAACGGAGAATAATTGTCTTATCGACACCAACAGCTGCTGATTTTTACTACAGATTACAAGTTGGAACTCTTCAGGTATGAACAAAGTTAAAATAATTTAATAATCCATTTGGAGCTTCAGGAACTTTCACTTGCTATGACACTATAACAGACAATGTACCGTGGAGATTCAGTATGGTTTCTTTTATAAGTACTTTATATGATTTATAGGTACCCAAGAGGTACTTTTGGATTAATGTGAATACTGGTACATTTTACAATAAATTAAAAAGTATAGCTATTTTTTAAGAATAGCTAAATTAAAGGAAAGTGTTTCAACCTTGTGGTGACATCCTAATGGAATAAATGATAAGCAATGTGAATTTGAGCTCAGTTTACATTGAGAATAGGTATTAGTGTAGAGGTCTCACAGGGATCACCAGTATTTTGCAAAAGTGCGCTCAGATGTTTGTCATATTATGCTTTAACATTTGCTACTGGCATACATCGTGCATATTTGTGCCCATTGCAAATGAATATGCACACTACACACTGGCTAAGATCACAAAATGAAGAAGAGAAGCTGTAATTGCGAACAGCCATGCGCGATGGAAGGCAATAGAATGCAGTCGAATCAAATTTTGCGAATGTTCCTTTATATATTCGCGAAATTACACAAACTCAAATATACCATATGCTGCTCAACACTAATCACCAGTCTCAGTTCTGGTAGGATACCTTAATCTCCATTGTAGTCTTTCACCTTCAGCCAAGGCCCCTTGCTTGAACATGAGACACGATAGATCTACTTGACCTTGGTTGCCCCCAGGACTATAGTTCACAAAGTATCCCTGAAAACAGAGACTGATGAAACAACCCCTTAGGAGAAAATTTAGAACCAAAAGATTGATCCAGGTACAGAGTGGGGTCATACACAGCCGTTCAGTCCAACAAACACATAATGCAAACGGTTAAACTGAAGAGCAGTCTAACAACTCTAACAACTCAAGCATGCAGAGACACACATCATATATACACACACCAATCATACAGAAACATTAATCATTCACATATAAACACACACTACAGAGACATGAATCATTCAAAAAGAGACACACATTACATGCACTCTACTTACTGACTGCAGCTAGTCTGTCCGTAGTTGGCTTCCTACTTGTCTCTCTTTAGCCCCCTAGCTGCGCTCCCCCGGAACACTTCCATGCCCCCTAGTTTGGGAACATAGGGGTCATACCCAATAGATCAATCCAACAAATGCAGTAGCCAAAGTGTTAAGCAGAGGAGATGTCAGGATGCACAGTGGCTTGGTGGTTCAGGGGGTCTACTCTGGCCATGCAGAGCTGGGGTCCTAGGTTCGCATCTTAATCTGGGCACTATCTGCAAGTTTGCATGATATAAAGGGGAAGGAAATGTTAGAGGCTTATTAATGGGTGCAGTGGATTACCTGAGATAGCACTCCAGATATTCCTTATACTGCAGAAGGTGAACATAAAAAATTTAAAGACAGGTCAGATTCTAGGACCAGAAGTTTTGCCTATCCATCTGGGGAAGCCCTATCATTTTATACTAAATCTGTTGAGTCTTGATTTTGTGGTTACAGGGTACTCTTTACAATATACATATATCAATTACATATATTACAATATATATATAAGCTTATGAGACGTCACAAAGACTGTGCATATGTTTTATTCCTCTTTTTTCTCTATCGTTAGCAAGCCCAGTGTGGATTAGACTTGCGGCATGTGACGGTCATTGAATTATTCGGTGTATATCCAACATACATTGGAAGAATAGGACGCATGCTACTCCCCCCAGCTCTGGGACTACAACTCAGGTACTGAGTTTCTAAAAGTGTTTCTTTCCATACATAAAGAGTTGATTTACAGATGTCAGCCAAGGCGGCAGTTATCGTCACATTTTAAATATTTTATTGCAGCTTGAGGACATGCTGGGAGGGTAAATAGTATTACCTAAGCAGTCTCATTGGGGGCATCGAATATATTTATAAAATTTTCCCATTGCTAGCAAATATCAATCCATATAGACATGGTGCTTTGTCTGACTTAGATAGAAGATAACCATCCCATCAGATACTTTTTGTGTAGTAAATTGAAAGTAAGATTTTATGTTATGCCAACCAATTTTTTCTCCCAATTTATTCTCTATTTTTTTTTTTTCCCAATAAACAGGAAAACTTTTTTATTAAATCAAACGCAATACAATGCATGTTTCAGGTAAAATGGAACAATACATCGAGAGTGAATAGTAAAACATCGTATGTCTGCAGTTACAGTACCTATTTTTCAATCATCAGCACAATTAAATATCTTCCAATTTCCATATCATAGTGAATATTCCTTAAGCCCTATATCCCTCTTTCGTTTATCCGGGGCCCTTTGCTTTTTTTTATGTTGCACACTTCATCCTGTTTATCGTATTTTGTTACTTTTCCATAGAAATGTTTTTCCGCATACCCAGTGTCCTTCAGTAAAAATATGGAAGGACAAGCTGCTTATCTAATGTGCTTAGAGAAATTCTCAAAATATATATTACTAAATTATTCAAACAGATGCTAATCAAATTAACATGAGATTTTGGTAAATATTCTCTTGTGATAGAAGTAAATTATTTATGAAGTGTAAATTATTGACATTTTAATATATAAATAAAGCCAAATGCAATTGTTGTCAGTTACACAAATATAGATGTGTATCTTATAACATAAAATGTATGGCGTTTGTACATGAGTGTCATTATAATAGATCGATCTACTGTTCATACGTCTCCATTTTAATATTTTTGTAACAGATGGGAAATGGAAGAGATACAGATGCATAACACATGTGCACAGAACTTGGCTCAAAAAATTATTCTAGCAATGTGGCTATATTGCGAAATTACAGTTAGATGCAAAAGAGCACAACAGAGAGTTAGAGATACACATGGAAGAACTGAATCTTAATCAAAACCTCAGTATATCATATACAGATTCAAATATATATAATTCTATATATCAATATGGGATATTATTATTATTATTATTAACTTTTACTGATAGAGTGCCAACATACCGTTTTATTGGACTATAGGACACACTTTTGTCCCTGTGAATATATGAACGTCCCAACCATTCTGGGAGCAATAGCTCTGCATCCCAGGAGGCCGAAATGTGCTCCATTCCCTCCAGCTTAGCCAAGCACTAGTGCATTAGCACTAGCAGTACCCATTCTCTGAACACAATTTATGGAAAGGGACATTTTCCAATTAGATAGCATGAGTTGTGTACTGACATTAACATTCTGCATTGCAATAAATACATTTTGCAACAAAGACTCATATCTCCTCCCATATGTAAATAGCTGCTCATCTGTAAGTTGTTCCGTGCCAGATTGTAAAATGTGTCTCTCCATAAGTTAGTCAGTGTGTTCAGAGAATGGAAGAGCACTGCTAGTGTATAGATACATGCTAAAGCCCTGACACTCCATGCAGCGAAGACCTCCCTCCTGGCATTGGGCTGTTAGATTGAGGAATACCAGGTGAATAGTGCATGGTCAAGTCCTGCCTACTTTGCTGGATATGCTGGATTCTGTATATTCACTTGATATCTGAATGGCTGTGTGTTTTCTCCCTAATTTTCTCTCTAAAACTTTGGGTGCGTCTTATTGTCCGGTGTGTCTCATAGTCCGAAAAATACGATAACTCAGCGCTGTACATTAATGTAGAGTTGAGATACAACACAAGATAACACATATGTACAGGTTATGACACAGGAGGAGTTGAGGACCCTGTCTGTTCTTGTTGGTTTAACTGATAAATGATACTTCCACCAAGTACTGTAAATGATTTGAATATTTGTTGTATATATAAGGCTGAATTAATTATTCAGCAGAATGAATAAATAACTGTATAGCAGAGGAGGTCTGACTGCTGGATCAGGGCTCAGCTTTTGCACAATGATGTCCATGCCATATTTTTCATCTTAATCTTTCAAATCTTTGATTCATCTCTTGTTGTCTATAGACTGCTCTTCCGGATTCCTGAAAACCGGTATCAGATGGTGGTTCTGGACAAACATGGAGTAGACAAAGAGCGATACACCATGCCTATCAACAATTCTGATCTCTTCACGCTTATAGACACCTTTCCACTTCGAAAAGATGAAATGAAATTTCAAGCTGAAGTTGGCCACGCATGTAACTGACATTGGTTAAACATGTTGAGATAAGTCATGGTGCTGCATATGACATATACCTGATGTACAGATTTTCGTAAGATTTTTTTTCAGTGTGTTTGTGCCTTATAACAAAAGTATGTGGTCAGTGCTGATTAAAGCTGAACTCCAGACACAAAAACTATTTCAGATTTATTCCTTTATAGCTGCAGTGGCTTTACACCTACACCTGTAAGGGCTGCCCGGCATAGGGGTCCAAAATCTTTGTAGCTAGGACAGGATATTTAAATAAAGAAAATATGGTCATAAAATAATTAATAAATAGAAGCTTTTGATAGAGAAGCTTAAACATTCTGTGGTCTCTAGGAAACAATCCAAACAATTATCCTCTAGGTGTTATCTTCACTTATTGCAGAGAATGAGGGGGGTCAGAGTGTCTTGACACCAAGGTGACAAAGGGCCAAATTAAAAGACTAAAGGCCTGGTTTTGGTCCCTGGGCCTTAGTTTTCCATGTCTGGACTAGTCTGTATTACAGGAAGTTCCTGCACCTAGGCACAGATTCACACTGGATTACTGCATTCTCAAGGAAATACTCAAATCACACCAAGATTCAAGTAACACGCACATTCCGCTTGCTAGTTTTGGACTTCAGCTTTAGGCAGCACATAGGCCATGAAAAGAGGAAGAAGGTCAGTAATTACCACTCTTTGCCATTGATTTCTAAAACTGTTGAAATAGCTGCCTTATGCATTATTGGTAAGGGAACTTTCCATAGTGCTCTGCACAAATATAACATGGGTTATAATATGTAACTTATTAGAAAACAAGGGATAATACATTTTACTACAAAATAGAAAAAAAGACTTCTTCATCTTCAATGGTATCCATGGAACCTATGCTCAATGGTGCCAGCCTTGCAGCCTTACCTATGTAGCGGATAAGGGATGCCAACCTTTGCTTTATGTACAGTTTTCACATTGACAAATAAACAAGTTTCGTCACATTTAAATTTCTTGTACAATTTGGGAAAGTTTTGAGGATAAATTTTTATATAGTAATAAAAGCTTTTATTAATAAAATATTTTGTTGTATATTGTATTGTGAAAGAGAATTATTGTATATGTTCCTGAAATATACTTATCGCTATAGTACACTTCTTGCATGATATGGAATTTAAAAAACATTTTAACGCAGCAAATAGGTGAATGTATTTGTTTTCTCTAAATAAAACTATAACTTATTTGTAATTAATTAAAACTTTTACATACATTGAATTCAATACTGAGTTTGTCATAATGTGTATAGACTGTGTGCATATGTGGTGTTACTAAAGTAAGCCATACACAGATCAACTCGAGTTTTAAGTTTGATCATCTTGCTCAATATCAAGCTGCATTCGTGTGATTGTCTAGTTGCCTTTTACAGAAAACGACAAGGTGCTTAAGATATGATATATAGACCACTCCTTAAACTCTTCACCATCCCTACACTGGTGTTTTTCAGGTTTCTAAGCGTTCAAGCTTTGAAAGATAGTGCTAGAAGCTTAAAAAACTTGTAATTGAAAAACACGTTTAACCTCCCTAGCATTTGATACAAACCCAGTTCCTCTGTTGTTTGGGTTCATCACAAACGATAGATCGGGGAAACCTGTTATATCCCCAAAAGCTGTGCCGATAATGGTCCTGGACCACCCATTTGGAGGGGGCGTCATTCTCCCAACCCACATCCCCGGCATCATTGATGACAGAGGCTGGAATTTTAAGCATAGCACAATGTACTCTGCTGCGATCGCCCATACCGTGCTGTTTTGGCAGAACAATAAAGAGATTAAATAACGGCAGTGTAAAAACAGCCTTTGGGGCAATAAGGGGCAGTCAGGAGTAGCTCCTTTTTTACCAATTGTACCAATAATATGGGGTTGGCCAGAAAGGGACATCAAATACATCAGGTGAGTTTAGGTGTGCTTTTAACATGCAATTTTATGTAAACAAGTTCATTGCATATAATGTGAAATTTTAGCTCATGTTTACTCATTAAAACGTAAAGGTTTGAACCAGTTCTCAGACATGGCAGACTTGGAGTCTTGCAGTTTATGAACCCATTTTAAAGCCTGCAAGTGCAGAAGAAAAATAGCTGTACAGTGGCTGCTCTGTCAATCGGAGCTCCGTGCTTTGACCAGCAGAGCAGGAGTTAAAGGAGGCTGGAAAGTTGTAACCTAAACTTATCTAAGACAGCCTGAGGCTACTGCTGTGTGTATAAGCTAGGAGCCCGGCTATCATACACAATGCAGAGGAAATAACTGTTCACAAGTGGATTTTACCTCAGCTTCTTCTAGTGCTGTGTCTAGTGCTGTGTGTATGTAAGCCAGGCAGCTTGAGCTCAGCTCACATACAAACAGCAGAGGCAGGCAGGCGGGTCTTTCCTTCTGTCGCTGGTATACAAGCCAGCTCGGTGGATAGTGAATGTGCGACCAGCGCGGCAAAAAAGTCTTTAAGTGGTCACACATATGCACTTTAACACACACATTTTTTTTCACCCAGATTTTGGGGGAAATGTGCACATTACAGTAATTGCAAAGCAACTGAACACAGTATCATCTCCAAAATTGCAAGAAATGTAAACAAAATCCAAAAGCTCAACTTAATCTTGAACTTAATTTATGCAAAAAATGTGCAATGCTTTTTTTAATGTTGCCACAACCCTTCTGTACAGCTGCAACAATTACCTTGTTCTGCGGCATTGAAAATAACTCCTAAATAAACTAGTAAGAATGTCATGACCATCTCTAGAGCCAATAGAAGATGACAGTTGATAAGGAGAAATATAGGATAGAGGAATAGGGAGTTGGAACATATTCCTACAAGATTTCACTTACAATTCAAACACAGTGCTTAATGTGACTTACACTGGTTGTGCATTAATGTCTCCTTCATCTGATGGATCACAGCATCCACCCCCTCATCACTTAAAGTAGTACATAGCTACAGTCCTAGATTGGCAGAAAACCTGAATGCTCTTTTCATTATCCTTAAGATATACTCATCAGTTAATATTCATCAGTTCAAAATATAAAATACAATATATTTCAAGCAAGCAAAAATTAAAGTGACAATCACATTCTTACATGCCTTATCTCCAATATATTAGCTATTATATACAGAGATATTAGAAGATTTGAAGAGCAAATAATTATGTGACACAGACTCAATAGGTGCTACTGGGTAAATTGTTAGTGTCAGATTGTAAAATGTAAAAATCATTTGCAGCCACCTGAGGTGCAGACCTATTGCTCCTAGGATGTTTAAAAAGTTTTTTTTATATAAAACGCACAATTTTTACAATTAAAATCAATGGTAAAATATTCCTGCATCTTATGGTCCCGAAATGTACAAAAATATTTGTTCTACTACTTCCAGCCAAGAGAAAAGGCCACTGCCAAGAAGGAGATTATTCAAGTCATGGCTGTCTAGGGGGTTTCAGCGATGTCCGAAAAGGGTCCACTCAAAAAGAAGTACAAACCCAGGTAGGGAAGGAAAAGACAAAAGAAAATAACATACAGTAAGTGGGTTAGACAAAAGACCACTGAGGAGCTGTTTGAGACTTGAAATTGTAGTGAGCCCACATAAGCAATCAAAATAACAACTTACTTGTTGGGTTGCTAGTTGTTGATTGATCTGTGTGATTGGATCTATTTACCAAATAGCAACCTTGGTATGTGGGGACATAGGTCGAGATAATTGTTTCACTGTCTCCCTGCAGTGTGGTGGTGGTCGCCTTTGTTTGCAATTACAGAGATCATATGTTTCCAGTAGTTCTTGACCAGGTATGCACACACTGCAACAGGGATTTTGGCCTACTCCTTTACACAAATCTCCTCTACATCTGTCAGGTTTCTGGGTTGTCACTGAGCAACATTTCAGCAAAGATTTTCTATTGGATTTAGGTCTAGAGACTGGCTAGGCCACTCCAGAACCTTGATATGCTTCTTACAAATATTGCACTGTAAATGATATGTGATTTCCTGAAGTTTTCTTATGATGCCGTTTCTCACAATGGGAATGCACCTACAATGTGAATTTCAGACCCCTCCAGTGGGAGAACTTGCAAAATTGCAGGGTGTTTAAATACAACACTGTATGTTGTGTGCTTGATATTTACTGTATTCATATAATGGCCATTGCCAAAATTGGAGCGACAGGGTGATGCGTGATGACGTCCATCACTCATCTGTCGGCCTCCACTCGCTACGTGTGGGGGGGGGGGCCTTTAGGAAGAGAGAGGTCACTGGCTGAAATATACTCCATTCCCAAATCTCAGGAGGACTCTTTTCAACATTAATCCAGCACAGTACTACAGGAAAACATATACATGGAAACTGGCATTGGATGAACCTCTTTACCAGTACTAGAAAAAGACTGCAGAGCACTCCTCCATCTTCATGCCAACTCAAAGATAAGTAAGATTTACTATAATAGTAAGCACAATAAACATGTAATACTTTACTATTTAATATTTCTTCCATTTTATTCTGGTACATCTTTACATATTGCAAATTATAGCACTCACAGCCATTCCTAGGTGAAGTCTTATGGATTCTGCATTCATGAAAACAATGTCTATATTTAAAACAAAGTTACAATTGCAAAAAAAATACATTCTCTCATCTGATTTGCATCAAATAAAAAGCACAGTTCTAGGCCTGAGCGTAGTATGGCTATGCCAGCTTTATGTAAATGAAAATATTATTTCTATAAAATGTAGATCTCTGTACATCTGATGTTAAGACAATTCAAGATAGGTACACCAATGTAGCAAACAACTGTGCAATCAGATAAATAGATCTACAATACATTTGGCAAATGTAGGACCTATTGATTACTTTTACAAATTAGTTTGAAACATATTCAGTATTACTGAAAATTTTACATATTAACAAATTAACCATATGTTTTAAATAAAAGTAAAAATTTGATCTGTCCCAACTGTGGGACAACCAAGACTGCTTGTTCTGAGCCAGAACCGTAGTCTCCAACTATCTACATAAAGGTTTCGACAATGTACAATAGCTCAACCTTTTATTAGGACATGAGAAGATTAAAATAAATATCTGTAAATGTTATTGATAGTTTTCTAACACAATTTTGTGTTTTGGTTTACAATTACTTCACAATTTTTTTTTCACATAATATTTACAATAAATATACTGTACAGTAAAATGATTAGGCACATCTTCATGGGAAAATAACATATTTGTTTTCTGTAACATCTCTCTCTCTGAGTGATGCTAGACAATGCTTTTAATAAAGTGTAGGATTTGTATAGATTATTTCTATTATCTCATTTGCAAAAAGTAAGTAAGAAGTAAATAATAAAAATGTATTTTACATATGCATGTGCTTTTACAGGTTCTTTAGAAATGTAACTGGATGGAAACAAATATTCATTTTGTGCTTTTGTATTTATCATTTTATAAACTTTAGATCTATTTGGTCCTCTGGGGTAGAAATCTAGTGTCAGTACCGTGACCTCCTATTGGTAACTAGAGATTCATCTTACTGAATCCCTTAACAACCCTGAAGTACAATGGCAGCAGTTTCATGGACGCAGCAGGATGCCTCCCACTCTTTACCTCCCCCCCCCCACGTCATTAAACATCCTGTCTATACAGACTATTAACTGAGTCATTAGCGGCAATTGTTTTAATTATTTTATTACAATTTGAAGTTAAATGGAATGTAATGAAGGTCTAATGCTTCTATATTACAGCACATTCTTGTGTATGCTACTACTTTGAGGGCAGATGGGAGTGGATGGGGAGTGTTTTTTAGTCACGGCCGAACTGCTCCAGTTAACCCCAATGAGCCAATCTCCACTGCTGTGGATTGGCCGCATTGCAGACACAAAAAATACGCGGTTTACAGCTTTTTTCCCGCACTGTACCGCGGCCAATCCATAGCTGAAATGTGTGCCTGCACCAGCCACATCCATTGAAATAATTGGACGCAGATCGGCTGCAGTTTTGCAATAGACTGTCAATGAACTAGAAAAAAAAAAGCTGTGAAAACCCACGGGTTAATTGTGAGTAAACTGGACAGAAAAACACATGCTTTCTTGTGTTTTTCTGCCCGCAGTAGTGGAGCCTAATTGTGTGCCATTCTCTCCCTCTATATATATATATATATATATATATATATATATATATATATATGCACACCCACACAATTCTAGCATCTAGAATGAAATGCATGTGGATGGATTTAGGCCCCTTAACAATAAGGGAAAGGTGTGAATGATGCCTTACACAGAAATCTTGTAAGTTACAAGAAAAAGAGATAACACTTGTTTACGATTCTAAGGTTTTACATATAAAAATTGTCTGGTATTTCATCATAAAACAAGTAAAAACAATCTCAGGTGAACAATAGGTGACTTATTGCACTGTGTGTATTTTTATCTTTAACTAAGACTAATGCTAGCCATACACATGCCGATAAGCGGCGATTTTTAATCTGACCGACGGGCGTGCGCGCTCGCGCCATCGGTCAGGTTAAAAATCGGCCGCTAATCGGCATGTGCCCACATGGGGCGACAGATCCCTGTCGCCCCACTGCTCGGCCGGCCAGAGAACGGACATGTCCGATAATCTCTGGCCGGCGCGAGCCGAAGAAAGCCAATGCCATAAGCTGCAATGAAGACGGCGTCTTCATTGCAGCTTATGGCCGGCACACAAAGGGTGCACGGCCGATTGAAGGGGCCCCATAATGCACCGGGATGCTAACGTGATGACGTCATCACGTTAGCCTCCCGGAACATATCAGGACTAGTCTGCCTGCACACATTGGCGTGTGTATGGCAGGCTTTAGTTAAAATGCAGAAGCAGTATGGGAAAATAAAAGTACGTCTTTACTACCATAGGTATTTAAAGGGTAAGTAGCGTTAAGTGAAGTTCAAAATCTGGGACTATTATTAGTGGAAACATTTGCCCCAACTTAGCGGAAACCACCTAGCTCCTTGGCAATCTTGTGTGTTGCTGTGGTTATAATTATGACACTGGTGGCAACATTAATGAATTTATTATGGGCAATCTGTATTCAAAGTCATTTGTATCAGCAAAACTTTGATGACTTCTGTAGTATACACAAGCTACTTGGCTTGTGTATTTTACTTGTAACTTTTGGTAGCGGGTTCATGTTATTTAACTCTAGCGGGCAATGTCATACTTTATTACAATGTACAATGGTCCTGCATTATAAACTTAGTTACAGGCTTTTTAAAGTATTGTGGGCCAATTGAGGCCCTTAGTTGAAGTGGGCACAAGCCTATTCATCTAAAAAGAGGTGATCAGCCACGATTGCCGCATGATTTTAATCGCGCCCGCGGCTGATCACCTTTGTGGGAACATAGCCTTATATGAGAGGAGAGAGGTTACTTGGACCGGCGTCCCCATTGAAACTAACGGCCGACACACAAAGGGTGCCTGCCGATGCTGTGGGAGGGGGTGCCATGCTCTCCACAGTGCCCACACCATAGTCCTCCCTAGGATAACAATGACAAATGGAACATAGATAAATTGTTGATGATACAACATGACTTTGGCACGGGTCTGCAATAAATTAGGATTAGGGGTGCATTAAGACCCAGCAATTACTTTTTATGTTACCAACAACAATAACACTAGCGACAAGGTATGTGGCTAGCTTCAATATATTTGGCCCTGTATTTGTGCTTTTCTGCATGCAAATCATTTTTTAAAACTAAGATGTAAGCTTAATCATCATAATTATATACTAATATATCGCATTAGTTGAGGTCCGAGGGTTTGTAAGATTACTTTGCAGACTGTTTTGAAATCAGAGATTCTGTATACAAATTGATGTACACCATAGCCTTTACATAATTAAATATCTTTATATCAGTACAATGTACATATGTGCTGTATTATTCTTTTAAATTACATTACTAAAAGCTATATCCAGAGTGCAGTCCGTTTATAAGAAGCAACATTGAAATGCCAGGTTATGGAATCCAGGTGAAATAGTCTCCAATGAGTATCAGAAGATCTAGAAACGTTTAGGACTTCTGAGCTGTCTTTTGGTGTCGTGTCTTGGTGGACCTAAGCATCAGAGTTCCTTCAACTAATGTTTCGGGGTTGTCCAACATTTTTTGCCACAGATACTGTTCTTCACCTTGGGCGTTCATCCAGTCAACTTCATTCCCATTACTTATACCTGGTAGAGGTAAACCAAAGACAATGGCATGTTATATGTTTGTTCAAATTAACACAAATTAATCTAAAGTTAAATACCTGTTCAGAGCAATGTAAAGAGTTCTCTTTGTTTCAGAATCTCACCTGTATTTATGAAGCCTTTATTCAGTAAAATGCTAATGTTTACTTAAGCAGGGAACACGCGACTTGATTTTGGTCATCACGTCAGCACTCAGCTGAAGCTTTGCATGGAGACCCTGCGGTGCCAATGCAAAGCAATGGACATTGACCATGGTTTACGGTCATGTCCGATATCCCTGTTTTCGAGCGGGATTGATTGGTCCTGCTCAAAAAAAAAAGGAATGGCCACATATGATATGGGCCAGATAGATGGCTGTAAGCGGGCACGGTGCTCAAAGCGGCCATTGATCTGGCCCATATCTACATGTGTGTTTCCAGCTTTACAGTGCAAGGCAAGGCTATCCCACCAGCACATTGGGAATATGACCAACTGATTATGTAGCATCAACAACAGAAAATATGCTATTTTCTGCAGTACCACAATACCTCCATTTAGTACAGGCCTCAGATGTTTACATGCTCCATTTGCCAAAACACGGTTCAGCAACATAAAGGAAATAAAAACAAAACTTTCTAAGCTTTGCCTTTATATTAATACAAAACTGATCTTTCCAAGGTTTATGCTGCTGAGATTTTCACCTCTAATAGTGATGAGTTGCCAATACTGAAGTGCAAATGACTGTGGTAAATTGTGAGTTTATTATTATTTTTCCTATGAATACCGTGTTCTTCTAAGAGGAAAGTTCTGAACAGAGAATATATTGTAAAGATCTAAAGGGAGGAAGCTGCTGCCATGCTGTTTCCTTAGAAAATCCATAGAGCTCTGAGAATTCTATGTGTTGTAAAACAGAAATATAAGATTGCCTTAAAATCTGCCAAAATAAATACTAACTTAAAGCACAAATCGGGGTAAAAGGGTATTGACTTAGAGAAAATACATAAAAAAGACATTTTAACCCTATGAAAGTGATGCCCTCAATTGATGAGGATTAAACATTTCTGCTACACAAGAGCAGCCCTGATTTTTCTAGTATATTAACACTTCCCAACCTGTGACCGTAAAAGGGCTCAAGCTGCCCAAGCTGCCCAGCTCACATACAGCTCTTCCTGTAAAACCTCTTTATCTCATGCTCTGCCAGTCGGAGCACTGAGCTCTGGATAGCAGAGTAGAAGAAAGCCAAAATATTTTTCAGCCATTAGGAAGTATAGGGTGCATCCAATGCTGTGTGGTCTAATGCAGGAAGCTGATAGTAAGCCAAATTCAGGTACAATTACCTGAGTTGATCCTTGACTCCCCCATACAACTTTCAGCCTTACCATACAATTTCTGTACAATCAATTTTTATTCTATCAAAACCATGTTTATTCTATCTAAACCTTCCAATCACTATGTATTAGGGAGGACCCGCACTACATAGTTGTTGGAAGATCTAAAGGAAAATGTATGGAGTGATCTAAAGGTGTATGAGGGGCTTTATATGCAACTATGAAGGACGTTTGTTTGATGGTAGAACTATTAAAAGATTTTAAAAATCGTCTGTGTCTTTATTTCTAGGACATATTCACACAATCGATAGCAATGGCCAAGGGGTCTGGGACACCTTTGTACTCATTTCATAGGGTGGGAGGCCTATATCCTCAATGATCCCCAACCCATAGACCCCCCACAACACTGTGACATTATGCTAAGGAGATGTTCACAGCCCAAAGCTAGGTGTAAGGAAAGCACTGGTATTGAGGCAGGAGTGATGTAAATGCATTTGAACCTTGACTATCCCCCCCTGCAAGATGAAATGTGTGCTGGACCTAGAGTTCAGCTTTAATTAGAGGGATCATTTAGAAATAAACAATTCAGAATTCATTTTAAAATACTGTCGCAAAAACATTGTGAATAAATACAAAGACAAAAATTCCCTAATTTGAATAATACATTCTCTTTAATCTCAGCAATTCTGTAGCTGTAATTAAAACGAGAATGATTAGTTCATTTAATAAAACATAATGAATATCAAAAAACATTTTGCAAAACTGCAGCGACGAATATTAGAAAAATAGGCCGAAATCAGGAACAATACAACCATTTGTTTCTGTAAGCTGAGGCATCTCATGGGCTAATTACAATAATTACAATGGTATATATCTTCACAGACGAATGATTACATAGTCTTCAGCTGAAATGCTATCAAATTAAGCACCCATGAAATTAACTTTAAAGGAGATTATAATGGAGGCTGAAGACGTCTGCACGGTGTGATGGCCTTTAGCATATTACACGGCAGGAACTCCACTTTGAAGTCAAACTGAATCTTTTATTTTCTGACATTGCAAATAAAGTTTAACTATGTACTTGTTAGCTGGGGCCATTCACCTCTATGGCCGCAGTCAGTGCTGGGCGGCCGCGTAATAGTGCGGACCGCGGTCAAAAACTCGGTCGACCAAGTTTTTAGGCGGCGGCCGCCCCCTGACCGCCCCCTGGGCGTGGCAGGGGACTAGCCCATTTAACTACATGGGCGCAGTTTTGTGCGCCCTGTAGTCAACCGTGGGCTTCCGCGGTAGAGGAAACAAGCCCTTACTGTGGATTGGGAGTCTCCTCCCCCTCCAAGTTAATTGGCTACAATCTGGAATGGCGTGTGTTAGTGGAGCACACAGGATTCCTGTCAGTTCTGTAGCCAAATCATCACAGTGTGGTGACGTCACCACGCTGTGAGGAGTCTGCTACAAGCCAGCCATGGACTGAGGTGTCTATGGCCAGCATTAGAGGAAACCCATATATACAAACCATTGATTTTGCTATTCATTTAGTCCTTAGTCTAAAGTCCCTCCATACACACTTCCCATCCATGGACAATTTTGTGAGCGATCGATCGGCGTGCAGGTTCGTGGCAATCGTTCTGCCGCAAAGTTGCCTACACACATGAAGCATGATCCATGTGGCCCAAAATCGTGATCGTCCAGAGAATGGACATGTCCATTTTTCTCTTGGATGGGAACACTTGTCAGCTAATCCCATTAACTTAATTTGGGGGTAAAGGTAGCCATAGTTCGATCTACCAAATAATCGCTTTGCTTACTTCGATCAAACGGGAAAAGAATTCTGCCCACCTGGTACTATTGACCTGAAGCGACTGATATTGAACAGAACATTGATTGAGCAATGATTGTACATGTGGGTAAATGTTTACATTTTATGTTTTTAATTGGTTTCCAGGTGCCCTCTAGTGCCAGGAAGTGGTAATGACACTTTAAAAAAAAAACCGATTGTCTGTGAATCTATAACACTGTGTGGCGGTACAATTCATCAATGTTCGACTGGCGATCTATTTATTTTTATTGCACAATATGATCAAATCGCATCATAATCGACCCATGTATGGCTGCCTTTGGAGTTTTTCTACATGGCAATTTTTTTCAACGCAATGGGTTTTATTGAGGTACCATTTACCATTCAAATGGATGTATTCCATTTTTGTGTTTTAACAGAAAATAAAGCTTTAAAATGCATCCTGAACCCTTACTCACCTCCATGAGAAGAACACTTCCTAGGAAGACATTGAAACGTTATAAATGAATGAACAAGACCATCATATTCTCTCTCTTTAGTCAGTATTAATGGTGGGTACTAGGCAAAGGTCAGCAAATGTACAGCCACTGACTGCTAGATCTATAACCACTTGCTTCACCTATAGTTTAACCATCACCTTGCTATCATACACAGAGAATCCATCGCCATGCAGAGGAATATGGGTCAAGTAGACTGGGAAAAGGCAGCTAACATATATCCCTTTTCCAATCAAAAGTACAGGGAAAGGTGTTAAAGCGGATCTACCACTCCAGTGCCGATAATAGGGCAGAACTGAGGGAGCGCCCCACTCGTCCTGTGACGTGCAGCCAGTAAACATATATTTATTCAAATTAGGTATAATAATCCAAATCACCTACTTAAGCAATGTGTACACATCTTTAATATAAATGATCCCTGATATTGCACTTTACAGAAAAAAAGATGTATGATTGTGTACTTACCACTGCCACAACTCAAGGAGACTCCACCCAGAAAAACATTTCTTGTCAAAGATTCCTTATCCCATACGGTCAGCTCTAAAGAGACATTCTGCAAGTCATCAGGCTCCAGATTTGTGAAGGAGAAAGTGTGATTCCATTGAGGGTTCACTGATTTTTTAATGATGGGAGTTTTGTGCTTTGTGCTTTTGTTGTTATCAGGTAATAGGTATCTGGAAGAAAAGGTATAAAAACATAAAATGTAAGTACTTAACAGCCATCATGACACATTCCACAAGTGGAAGGTAGACAGTTATGTATATATATATATATATATATATATATATATATATATATTTGTATATATATATTTACACACATACATATATATAACCAGGGCTGCACATAAGTGGTATGCAGGTACGCATGAGGACCAAAAGCGAGCTATGGGTAACTGAATTATTTCTACTAAGTGCATCTGCGTACTAGTCAGAGAGGGGAGAGATGTATGCAGTGCTCCCCTCATTCCCCTGTTTATTGATGGCAAGTGTTCACTAGAGACATCTTGTGGCTGAAGTTGGTATTGCAGGTTGTTTTTTTTTCAATGGCAATAAAACTGCAGCACATTAAATAACTATACGAAGACCTCCACTTGATCATGTATACACTATTGTAAAAGTATTTTTTTAGATTCCAAGAATTCTTATAGGTTTTCTTGGTAAGTGTATACAATTCATGTAATTTAAATAACTGCAGGGAAACATTAATAACTGAAAAGTTAGAGTTAGGTGTGTGAAACTGGGAATATCAATTGGAGATCTGGGGGTTCAAAATCAGAGTAGGCATATGTAAGAGTAAAAACTGACAAGAGAAAAGTTGCACTATTGAAGTTTGAGATCTGGGGGTTCAGTATTGTACTGTGGGAGTTACATTTGACCCAAAGCTAGCTGTTGACCTGTGGATTGAGGTTTATTGGAAGATCAGTCAAGAACAGGGAGGTCCATCTGCAGCAGAAGACCACGCTTATTGAAACCAAGCTTTACAACTATCAAACACCATCTCCTGGCTTTCACCTGACTAGCTCACAAAAAAGTTGATGTGCACCCCTGTATATAACATAGGGGAAGGCTTACCCTTTGACAAACGTGTCTGAAGTCCCCCCTGATTTTACTGCAGTTAGATTCTTGGCTTCCTTTATGAGCACCTCTAGAATTCCTCCCGTTGGCAAAGGGATTTTCTTTGACTTCCTAAAACTTTTCTTTCCTGTAGAAAGAAAGAATGTTAGTAAACCAATTCACAAGATGTGCTGTAACCAGTCTTTAGAATAAAATGTAAAAAAACATAGGAGGATATGCAGCATCTTTAACTTGTCTTTAGGCTTGTCCCTCTCTTTGGTGACCAGAGCAGTCACTTACCTATTGACACAGGCTCCAATGGAAGAGTAAGGTTTTTCTCACGAGGAATGTATCGTAACCCAACTGTCATTTCTCCTTTATATTGCAGAGTTACATCAGATGTCATATCCATCTAAGAAGCAAGAAAGCCAATGTTACCATTAGTTAAAACAATATGTTTCCTATCTGGCGTGACATTAGAAAATATTTTAATAGAAGCAAAGGTATGACCACACTGTTGTTTAATGTTGTCCTTACTCTTTCTGTTTCAGTATTGTCTTTGGCTTCCTCATGGTGTCCTTTACTATTCAGCTTACATCCTATGTACTATGGCCCATTTGCCTGGGGTCAATATGTAACCACCACTCTCGTGAAGCAGTATCAGAGAACAGACTAAGGCCTAGCCTGCGTCTCCACTGGGCTTTCTTGATGTGTTCGCATTACATGTCCATGATGCCCATTGGGCAGCACTGGCCTGTTTAAAACCCATGGCCATGATGCGTACAATACTTATGCCCTAACCCAGTGGTTCCCAAACTTTCCCTGCAGGGTCCCCCTTTTCTATTTAGGAACATTATTGAGCCCCCCTCCCTATTCAAACACAGGTTTAGAATGAGGGCCTGTGCCCCCCAGGGATACCTTAATGCCCCCCCCAGGATGGCCCGTCTCCCAGTTTGGGAACCACTGCCCTAACCGCCCACTTAGTGGGGAAACAGAGACTAGGCCTATGGCATATATTTTAAATTAAACATTCACAGGGAGTAATTTGTGTACATAAACTAAAATGAAAATAAATAACCCCCTAAGTAACTTATTTCTGTCAATTTATAAAAAAACACACCTTGGCTTGCAGGGTAAAGGTTTCATCTTCTTGATTTTCAAAGTTCCATGTGTCTAGAGGTATATTTACTTCCCCTAGAAAGCTGTTGCGCCCAAACCGATCATTGTGCCACACAGATAACTGCAGAGTTCGGGTTTCCAGTTGGGTGTGACTAATGACATACTGTTGAAAATATAAAAAAATTGTATAACATGAAGGGTTAATAAAAAAAGTACAAGTTGATTCAAGAATGTTACTGCAATATATTCATAGTTAACTACTTTCAAAGTTTGAGCTGTCTGTGATGGTATATTAGAATGCAATATTATAGAAGCTAAATACTGTATCTTTACAGTATAAAGATGACTTTTGAACACAGGAAAATGTGTGCACAAGTCAGGAGTCGTCTTTTATGTCGGGTGCCATCAACAGGGGGGCAGGGGGTATCCAGAGGTGCCTAAAGGCGACCATCTTGGGGAGCCCATAGGTCTGCTCCCCGGATCCGTGCTCCCCGCACTGAACGCTGGGAGGCGTCTTTAGCGTCCCCCTCGCCCCCTCCCTCTCCTTCCTGATGTGTGTGAAAGTGAAAGTGTGCTTACTAGTGACATAATGGCTGAAATTGGTATTGCAGGGAGATTGAGCTTATAGACAACATTTTATATCTGTACAAAAACATTACTTTATTATTATTATCATTATTATCATTTATTTATATAGCACCAACATATTACGCAGTGCTGTACAATACATTGTAGACACAAACACACAATAACACACAGGTACAGGTATGACATAGGAGGAGTAGACATACAATCTAAACACTTTATCATGTATACACTACCGTTAAATTAAAATTTTTAGATTGCCAAATGTTTTTTCAGTTTTTATTGTTAAATGTATACAATTTATGTCCCATGGACAACCACAGGGAAACATTAATAACTATGAAAGTTTGCAGATAGGGGGTGTCAAATTAGGAACGTAAATTACTAACCAAAAAAAAAAGATTTGACTTCTAAAGGCCCCCATACACGTGTCGGATTCCCACCGGATTCCGGCACGATCGATTCCGGGCGCGTGCACGCCAAACGATCGTGCCGGAATCGCATGCAGCCCACCTTGTCCAATCAATCAGGTCCGATCGTTCAGGGGCCCAGAATCGGATCCGACAGAGAACCAACATGTTGGTTCCATCAGATTGATTCTGCCCAGATCAGGGGGAGTTGCCATTTGTGAGGTGGACAATCGGACACGGAATCGTCCCGGAATCCGTTGGACAAGGTGGTATGCTAAAGGGCGTTGGAGATCTGGGGGTTGACAGTTGGAGTAGAATTTTTATTTGGTGTGCTTTGGAAGAGGGGTAGTCTTATATGGCGAGAATATCCCAAACTCTAAATTTTAACTGGAAAAAAATTAAATAGAGGGAAAGGCAATCGGACGTGTGGGTTTATTTGGGGTCAATCACTGCTACTTTGGATGGGTACCCTCAATCACATAGGGCAAAATGATCACAGTGGAATTGTAACGTCAATAGCTAGCTTTAGAATGATGGGCTGGAAGACATCATAAGCAACTTACTGTTAGAAAATAATTGCATGACATTACTAAATTTAATAAAAAAAGGCAATGCTGGTTACTAGCAGATTCTGTCACTTTAGTCAATTAATCTCAGGGTTAAGATGGAGATGTGGGATTGGATAGAGATGCTTAATGACATGCAAGGTTTGACAGTAGCATGCATGCAATTGAAAATTTCAGTTCAGCCAATCGAGATCCGCAGCTGCGGAGGTTGATTGGCTCATCTCCAGTCTGTTTAAAATGTTCATACTAATACTGAAATTCAAAAGCTCATTTAAAGACTCAAAGATGGGTGACATTGCTTGTAGCTAACTTTGTGAGCTGTTTGCAAAGCCCCTGAACCTGGTATCATCACCAAAATTGCTGAAGATGTAGAGAAGGACTGTGAGAACATTGGAATAAAAAGTTTTGCTCTTGCACATGTAGTTTTTGATAAATTAAGTCGAAATTTCAACTTTCCAAATTTTGAACTTATGCAAAAACTCTTTGTGTTAGAGACATACATTATTTTTTGTAGTATACCCCCAATCCTTCTCTACATCTCCAGCAAGTTTGGTGATGATACCATGCAATTTACTCGAAATGGTCGAAAAAAAAAAGAAATGTGACCATCTCTAATTGCTCGCTCCATTTTCCCTTTCTGCTCTCCTCCCCACCCGACAATAAACATTTGTTGTGCAAACTGCTGAATACATCTCATAACCTTTTGTCCAAGGTCACACTTAGCTCTTCTACTTCACAAGAACTGATTTACAATGTAGTGTTGTCAGGAAAGGCCTGGTATATTTTTACATGTAAAGTTCAACATCCATTATCTGTAGTTAAGCTACAATAACTTGGATGAGTTTTAAAATAAAATGTTGGCTATTACAGTTTAATGGCTTGGTTCCTCCGAGACACATTTGCTGTTTGTGTTTTCAAATTTCAATGAAGACAAACGAATGTTTGTTAGAGTCATAAAATGCAATCTCCATCTGTAACGCACCAATACATTTAAAGGCTGATACATATTTGCACCTGCAGATTTTATGTTTTACAAAGCACATCAACAGAAATTGAAAACTCTAGGAGCTATGCTTTTTATGTTCTGCTTTAATAATCAACAGAAAGAACCCACATAAATAGAGAGATTCTCATCACACCATATCAACAATATATATTCTACCTAAATTAGGAACTTAATAGTTACTATATAATAGTTACAAGAGGCTAGCTCAGACATGGCCCATGGGCCATATGCAGCCTCATTAGCTGTTATATCCGGCCCTTTGTCACCTTCTTAACAAGACGCTGTGGCTCCCCTTTGCTTATTCACTGCAATGAGAGAAGATCATGCCTAGAGGCACCGGAACGTCACCATGGGGTAAATGTAGTGGTGTGATCACAGCAGGTACGTTTTTTAAGTGTGAGATAGTTGCACACATAGGATTCCCAGATTGCAAATGGGAAAACATTTGCAATCTGGGAATCCTATGTGTGCCACTAACACAGGGATTTCCATCAGATTGTAGACAGAAACAAAGTATCAGGATCAGCCAGAACAAATACTGCCAGATGGTTCGCTGTGCGATCCGTCTGGCAGGACTTATTGGGTCGATATGCCAAGGTGGGCACCTCTGTAGTTGTGGGAGATCAACCACCATGCGCTTGTGGTCAATCTCCCACAACTATGGCCGGGAATCGCCGTGTCTATGGCTGGCTTTACACCTGGCATACAAGGCTTTGGGACACCTATCCTGGGCGGTCATTTCAGTAAAATTATTATGGTTATTATGCTTAAATTATTTATTTCCTAGTCTAAAGGCCACCATACACCTTACAATCTTAACATACAATCTTTGTACAGTCAACCTTTCTTCTACCAAACCCATGTAATATGAGGACATTTCTAAACCTTCCAATCACTATGTATTCTATCAGGGAGGACCCGGCACTACATAGTTGTTCGTAGATATAAAGGAAATTGTACGGCCTGATGGGGGGCTTAAGAAGATTTCATGAACATAAAGCCAGCCATAGATGTGTGGATTCCCGGCAGTAGCTGCAGGCGCTCAACCAGCATGCGCGCTCACGGCAAACAAATGGTGGTCAGTTGCCCGCAATTACAGGGGTGCCCACATTGCAGTCCATAAATATTGGGACATTGACACAATTCTAAAATTTTTGGCTCTATACACCACCACAATGGATTTGGAATGAAACAAACACAGTGTGCTTTCACTGCAGACTATCAGCTTAAATTTGAGGGTATTTACATCCAAATCAGGTGAACTGTGTAGGAATTACAACAGTTTGCACTTGTAAAGGGGCCAAGAGTAATGAGACAAATGGACCTGACTGTATGTAGTGCCGAGTCCTCCCTGATAGAATGCATAGTGATTGGAAGGTTTAGAAAGGTCCTCATATTACATGGTTTTGGTAGAAGAAAAGTTGATTGTACAGAAGTTGTATGGTGTATGGGGGGCTTTAGAAATAAAAATACTCTAAAATGGGTGCTGTATATACATAAAATAGGTATGAAATGATTGCTACAGGAGTATTCCCACTTTGCAGTTTGGCATTAGTACCATGCTGGGCTGTGCAAGGCACAGTGTGTTGTAACGGACTTACATAAGTATCTAAAATGAACAGCACTTGTCAAGGTTGGGCACAAAACAGAAACTCTATCAATGCTTCTTATCTCTGCCTGCAGTGTGCATATTTTAGACAAAAAGAGATTTATTTCCTACACAGCAATGATCCCTGCTTAAGCATCACAGCATGTGCTTCATTTTTAGCAATTTTAGCAAATACATGAATTTGTCTGATAGTTGCTAGGCTACATTAAAAAGACCAGATATGGGCTGTGCACTGATGGAGACACATAGAAATATTAAAATGCTTTTCAAAATCCAGAAGAGAGAAATGTGCAGCTGGGCAGTGAATTGCTCTGTAGATCTTCTGCACTTTGTTCTCTATTGTCTCATTTAATAGCCCAGGCTGAGAGAGCAATCAGAAGCATTACTTGTGAGTGACAGGGATAAATATGAAAAGAGACTTTGCCAAAGTCATGTACAAGCACTTCTGCCTTTTAACACTATTGTTGGAGAACCTGTGATGACAGCCCAGTAACCAAAAGTAAATACCTGCAATGGAGGTTCTCTCCAAAGACTTTTTCGTAATAATTTGTTGGTATATGTTGACTTCAGTAGTGCTTTTGTATTTGGAGATTTGTGGAAAACTTAGCAAAATATTTGTTGTTTTCCACTATCTATGTAAATGTAGGCTGCAAAAACATTGTTGTTGGAAAAGATGGCGAGCAGGATTCTTAAAAATTCAACAACGTTTAAATCAGAACCACATTTCAGGTAACTCTTGTGAGATCATTGGAGCACTGTTCCATACTGTAATGTTCCACAGATTACGCTATACAATTTTTTTTAGATCAACCAACACCTATGTAGTGCCGAGTCCTCCCTGATAGAATAGTAATGAAAGGTTTAGAAAGTTCCTCATTTTACATGGCTTTGGTAGAAGAAAAGTTGAACTGAAATTGTATGGTAAAATTGTAAGGTGTATGGAGGGCTTAAAGGTGCATAAATATGGGCTAGATCGATAGCCGCTTCGAGTGCTGTGCGCACTTACGGCCATCTATTTAGCGCATATCAAATGCAGCCATCCCTGTTTTCGAGCAGGATCAATAATCCCACTCGAAAACAGGGATATCAGACATGACCGTAAATCGTCATGGTCCCCATCCAAAGCAGAAGTCCTGCGGCTGCACAGCCTAGAGAGCTAAGATCAATGGACGTCTAAGGCAATAGAAAGGGGGCCGTGTATGCCAAGCTTTAGTGGCACTACATTATGATAGACAGCCTTTATGGAGGACAGCCAGTCCAACTTTTTAGAATATTGTGTAAAAATAACCATGTATGCAATTATTACTGAATTCTTTGGAGGAAGAGGACATTTGAAGCTTGCTTTGACTACGTGAAAGAATAGAGCACCATCATTGGGTTTTTCCTTTCCATCCACTTTACTAATCTGCTAGATATCACCAGGATACAGCATCCATCCATCCTCCTGACCAAAGCAGATTTTCCAGTGAGGATCTATGCATGAGCTTAGTGATGCAATGAAATTATCAACTGCCGGAACATAACAGACACTAGTGATTACCTTAAGAACTTCATTGAACTCTGGATTAGTTGTATTAGTCTTAATTTTTGTCTTCCTCTTACTTTGCCTTGACTTGTCAGGGAGCAGGTAGGATTTAACGTATCTGGAAGGTGAAATTGGACAAACATAAGTAAACCTGAAAAACAAACCAAGAACTGAAATGCAGCAGTGGCTGTTTTGGCACTTTCAGTCCAATCTCATCCAGTATATGATCCCGTGCACCTCCAGTTGATAGAATGTAATACCTGAACCAATACATTAGCCTTCCCATATTCTTTTTACACAGTACACTACTTCTAAAGATATATGTACCATATTTTTCGGACTATAAGACGCATTTTTGTGGGGGGGGGGGGGGGGGGGGGGGGGGGGGGGGAGTGTCTGCATATTATGGTCCGAATATGCGACCACTGCGAATACGTGAGTGACCGTGGAGTGGTCACGCCTTGTCTCCCCGCCAGCTCTCCCGGCAAGAAGATTAGCCGGGGAGGTGGAGGAGCTGTCAGATAGTAGGTCTGTGGATCTACAGGGAGTGCAGAATTATAAGGCAAATGAGTATTTTGACCACATCATCCTCTTT